>MU204175.1:111897-169915 GCA_017309775.1 Paedocypris sp. Pulau Singkep
TGTGAACAATAACAGGAAAAAAAAGAGATAAAGAGAGAAAAACAGAGTGTCAGAATTAGGAAATAGGAAAAAAACGGCTATAAAAAGAAACAGAACAACAGATAAAGCACAAGAAAGAGATAATAATTTTTTTTTCTCATTGTTCTCTCTCGTTCTCTCATATCTCTTATCTTTATTTTTCTCTCACTCATTTGTTCATTTTATTTCACTCACCCTATCTCTTTCTTGTGATTTATCTCTTATTCTGTTTCTTTTTTATAGCCAGTTTTTTCCTCATTCTTTTTTTTTCTTCGGACACTGTTTTTCCCTCTATCTCTTTTTTTCTGTTCTTTTTCGCACTTTGTTACTCATTTGTTTCTCTCTCTATCCCACTCATCTCTTTTCACTCTCTCTCTCTCTCTCTCTCTCTCTCTCTCTCTCTCTCTCTCTCTCTCTCTCTCTCCCACTTGTTCTCTAAACCCCTCTCTTTCGCAATATTTTTTTATTTTGCTTCCTTTCAGTGTCTTTTCCATGGTCCTCTCGGTTTCTTCTCTATTCTTGCGGTCGTGCTCTCTTGTTCTCTCTCCGTGTTCTCTCTCCATCACTCTCACTTGTTCAATCTGTCTCTTTTTCTCCATTTTTCTCTTCCTCTCTCCTTTTATCCCTCTCTTGGTCTCCAGAGAGCGAGAGAGCGTATGAGTTTAGGACCATTAGCATAACAAAGAGAGCATTTATACAGTATGAATAATGAACACCGAGTCTCCAGGCTTCATTCTCGTACGTGTAATTGTCGTTTTCTTTGTACAAGCCGAAAACCCTCATTTGTGATTGTTTTCTCGGAACAAAACTGCAACTAAGCTCCACAAACGGCGTTTCTCGGGTGACTGGCCGCGCATCGAGGATGCGGTTTACTGTGCTGGTTGTCTGGCCTCTTAGTTTTTCGTTTCTTTTGTTCCATCAACGTTGAATTGAGCATGCTGGATGTTAGTGCTGTTTGGAGAGAAACCGCTCCATTGTTGTCTAATGTGGTAAAAAAAAAAATCTTACACAATTTGAATGTCAAAATTGTTCTTTTTCCAGGACACAACAAAGCAAATCTGCAGCGAAAAGTGGTGTGTGCCAACTATTTTTTGCAATCAATACTATTATATAGTATTGAATTATATTGCGATTATGCGCTTTGAGACAGTTGTAACTGTGAAAAGCGTCTTGCTAATTTTGAACCTGATTTTTAACTATTAATTATGATATACTATTATATTTTGGGTTAATGTTCTTTGGTGTTTAATTTGGCAAAAATGTGTGACTTGGCAAGAAAGAAGGAAGGATTTGTGACATGTCTGTCTTTTCCATTCAGTTCAGTCATCAGACACAAGTAGTAATGAGTAATTTTTTCAATGTGCACAAGTGTGTACAATTTCAAGTCTCTGAAAGTTTAAATAAAGAACGTTCTTTATTTGTGAAGTTCATTGTGCCGTGGCCTCTGAAGTTTAAATTCAGCATCTACTAACTGGCACAAAGAGTCGTGGACTCGCTCAAACTAAATAAGAATCAGCGCTTTCGGAAGCTGAGGTTTATGTTCGTACGGCCTCCGTGGCTAGACACAGCACATTCCCGTGCAGGGCTCTTTTGATTTTGAACAGATTAAGGTTTTTCCAATATCTTCAGCTTATTTACATAGAATGTGTTTTTCTCTTGTGTGGTTTAGCGGCATGTTCTGCGGTGAATGGAAATGAATAACAGGGAAGTAATTCCACTGGCTAGTTCTAGTTGTAATAGCTCGGTTCAGAGGTGGAGAAATGTTTCTCTTGGTGTTCTTTTGTGCTGGAATTGCTGTGCTGACTCTGCGGTTTTATTTAAGACCAGGTTTACAAAGCAAGCAAAACTAAGGACACAAAACAAAAATGTGCAGTTTTGTGGCCTTCATAGGTCGTTCTCTTTATTTGTTGAATATAGAGTTGCATATCCATGGGCTTTAGCAAAAGCTCCTGAGTTGATTCCGTTTTCCATTGCCAACAATTTCATTATGCTTAACTCTAACATTTTTTTTTTGTTTGTTTGCTTAGTCATCTCACATAATTCTCCAAGTCAGTCAGAGCTTAACGATTGGCAAAAGTCTAGCGAACGACTCCCAGCATTTTTCTGCTGGTTTCAGGTAATGAAACTTCCGGAAGTCTGAAGGAAATGCATCGATTTAAAATGCAGGTCCCTAATGTTTTCTTTAAGTTACTTTCTCTAATATTTTTGTCATTGGCCTTGTTCTTCCTCCTCCAAACATAGCGTTTATACATGAGCCCAAACAGTTCTAATTTTGTTTCATCAGTCCACTGAACACTGTCCCACAACTTTTGTGGTTTGTCCACAAGACTTTTGGCGTACTGCAGTCGACTCTTTTTATTCTTTTGAGACAGCAAAGGCCTGGGGGTTCTAGCATGGACGAAAAGAACACCTTGCCTACTATGAAGCATGGCGGAGTTTTGATTCAGCCTGTTTTGAGTCAGCAGGTACAGGGAAGCTTCAGCTTGTGCAAGGTAATATGAATTCTCTTTAGTACCAGGAGATATTGAATGAAAATGTGATTCAGTCCGTCACACCTGAGGCTTGGGAGATGTTGGACTTTTCAACAGGACAAAGGTACCTCCCAAGTTCACTAGAGCATAGTTGCAGAGGACAGGCTGGAACATTTTGGAGTGGCCATCACAGTCACCAGACTTAAATCTGATTGAGATCCTCTGGTAAGACTTAAAGAAAGCATTTGCAGTGCGCAAGCCTAAGAGACTTTTTCCCATGAAGATATATAACTGTAAAAGGATGTTGTACTAAGTACTAAGATTGAATGTCACTTGGGGGTTGAATAAAACTGATAATGAAGTGAGCACAGAAAAGACATTTGTGGTTATGTCATTACAAATATTATGTTATATTTTTTTCACCTCCAAGAGCCTTGTTGATGTACATGTAAGCAAGATGACTGAATGATCAAAATCTATGTCTAACTGGCCAAAACACTCAATTTCAGTGGGGGTTGTAGGCTGCCTACTGCTCCGGGTTTGTGTGTGTTCACTTCACTGTGTGTATCTGCACTTTCACTTTGGATGGGTTAAAAGCAGAGCACAAATTCAGTCCCTAGTGGCCATATTGCCATCATTTTACTGCCTTCTATAGTTAGTCAACATAGAGAAGTGTTTGGCATCTTGTACGTTTCCTTAAAAAAAAAATAAGACTTCAAAATGTGTAGTGCATTCCTATATGAAGTAGAACTTCTTGATTTTTACATGTAGGATTTATTTTTCATATTTATTTATGAATTGGATCCCACTTTGTTTGGCATTGCAAAGCTTTACTTATTGAGCTGTTTTGTGGGTTAAATCTATTGGCTTTCTATCTGTCCATCTCTGAGTCTTGTCAGAACGATATCTGAAAAAGCGTGAGCATCTAAATCTAACTGGGATTATTTGTCTAATTGCTGGTATTGGATCTGTAAACATCTGAGGTCTTCATTGCAGGTTCTTCAGCCTTGGTTTGATTGAGTAAGTGCAGACTCGAATGGTTTTTCCTCATGAATTCCCTCAAGATTCCATCCAATTTAGTGCAGTCAAACATTTCACACTCTTCTATCGGTCGTTCAGCTTTATCCAAGCGCGAGGACAGACAAGTCAGCGCTCTTAAGCAGGACATGGCTAAACGATATTGCTTTTCCACTGAAAACTGTGAGAAGATGGTAGGCTGGGAAAAAAAAGCTTTAGCTGGTGATCTCCATCTGTTGAGCTCTCCAGGCACATGATTCCTCCCTTACAGAAAGACTGACACGTCTCCTGTGTTACCGGCGAATCCTTCTGGATCACAATTTAGTTCCATTTCATTTTAATTGCAGCGTTTGAGTCTCTTGTGGACAGCAGCTTATTAAAATCTCCAGACATATGCTTATCTGCATCTCTCTCTCTCTCTCTCTCTCTCTCTCTCTCTCTCTCTCTCTCTCTCTCTCTCTCTCTCTCTCTCTCTCTCTCTCTCTCTCTCTCTCTCTCTCCCACACACTCTCCTTAGAGAGATGTCTTTTTTTCTCTCTCGTTCTCGGTCTCCGAATGTCTCTCTCTCTCTCTTTCTGCATCTCCGTCAGTCTTTCTCTCTGTATCCATCTGTCTGTAATTTCTCCCATGTTTTTTTTTTTTGTTTTTTTTTTTGTTATTTGTGTTTGGTGGATTAAAAAAAAAAAATGTCTTAATCTTTTTAGAGAAATACACAGAATTTAGAAATACTCACATTTCTACATTTTAGGACAATGTTGTGGTTTTAGGCGATATTGGTAAAAGGAGCAAACTGCACAAAAGTCCAAATCTGGTGATAATCTGGCGCATTCATAGAGATCAATTATAATTGATTAGAATTTTTTAATAAGATTTTTTTCAAACTAAACTGAGATGTGTACATTGGCGGTTCTCCTCAAATATTTTTAGTTTAACATGGATCTTGGATCCGTCCTTCACCATGAAACCGTTTGTGGAGATGGACGTTGACGTGTTCTCAGAGACTGAACTTCTGTATTTCAGCACAGCTCTGGGGGTCTTAAGTGTTCTGGCTCTGGATCGCCAAGCCTCATAAATCCAGCAGAATCCTGTGTGTGGCGAGCGTCACACTCTCATCTGACCTCACCGACTCCAGCGCTGCAGGACCACCACCGACTGCGTTTATCTCACCGCTTGTCTACGGTTTAGCTATCGTGAAAATGGCTAATCTTTTCATAGAAGCATTCGGAAGTACGCTAGTATAAACCTTTACTGGGCTTGGATGGATGAATGGATGAATGGATGAATGGATGGATGGATGGATGTATGGATGCATGGACAGATGGAAGGATAAACAATCAGATGAATCCAAAAATGAATATGTGAACGGATGGAAAAATAGACTACTAGTGCATACATTGCACTATTACAAATGGCATACTTACATGCATACATACACATGTCAGATGAATTGATAGACAAAAGTGCAAGGACTGATGTACTGACAAACAAATCCACCGAAGAACAGATTAACTGGATTTAACAAATTAATTGGATGGTTTATTGGATGCATGGATGGATAGATGATGGAAAGGCAGACAGACAAATGATGGATAGATGAATGGATGTATGCAAAAAACGATGGCTACAGATTGATGGATAGATGTATTGATGGATGGATAGAAGAATGTATAAACTAAAAGAGTTCCGAAACTGTAATAAATGCATATAATTGACTTCCTCCATTGTGTTTAGAAATAGATGGATAGATATAAAGGATGGATGGATGGGTGGCTATATGATTGAAAGGCAGACAGACAAATGATGGATGGAGAGAGAATTGGATGGACAGACAGACAAATGAATTGGCAGATGAATAGTGTGTGGTTGGACACGTAGATGAATGGATGTGTACAAAAACTGATGGCTACAGATTGTGGTTAGATGGATGGATGAATGGATGGAGGGATACTTTAGAAGAATAAAGGTTTCAAAGATAAAAAGTTTCAAAACTTGAATCATTTCATATAATTGACTTTCTCCATTGTGTTTTCTAGTAGTTTACAGAAAATATGTGTTTGCGTGTGTGTGAATCCACTCTTTTCCTGCTTTCATGGGCTTCTTCTGAATTCAGTCCTGTGTTTCTCCTCAGTCAGACTGTGTTGCCTGTGGTTTAAGACCCCGCAGAGACCCTCACTTTACGTCCTCTTCCCTTCAGCTCCACGTTCCTCCTGAAGCTCCTCCATCTTATCAGTTTCCATCATGTTTGCAGCTCCAGCTTTTCTGCTCTGGGCTGTGTGGTGCGTGGATAGTGGTGGAGATGTTTGTGTTTCCGAGCTGTCCCTCCATCAGCAGTCGTGGGTCTGAACCTGAAGCCAACGCAGCAGCTCACAGCACCTTGTTGTCCTGGACTCTCACTGATGTGTCTCGCAGAAGAACATTAAAATTCTGAATATAAATTGCAGATGTGTGCCCGAAAAATGCACACATTATTGAAAAGAAATATTACCTATATTTTAAAAACGATGAATTCAGATATTTAGCATGTTACGTGTTGGACAGCAATAAGTATAAATGGCTTTGGAATGTAAAGCATGTAAATATATGATTGGTTTTAATAACATAGTGATAAAGACTGGCAGTTTAACAGTTATGATTTAAAGTTTTTTTTTTCAAAAGTGTTTTTTTAAACTTTGCATTGTAAAAATAGTTTTCGGACTTCTTGTCAATTGTTTAATCTACAGGATATGTTAGGGTTCACCTTTCCTTTTTCTGTTGTTTTAATCCTCGTGTCATATAATATTTGTCGTCGTGAAGGTAATAGGCGAAACATGATCAGAGTTTTTGAAAATTAGATCCTTTCATTTTGACTAAAACGTTACTCTGAGAAACAGCTGGACATTAATGCTGAACATACTTTATTGTTGTTTCACTGAAAGGTCGAGGGTCAGAAAGAGCTGAATTGCGTCTGGAAGGGTTTATGTTCATAACTATGTTCAAATGAGTCTGTTCTCACTTCTGCTTTAACTTTTGACTTCCACCGGATCCATGACACAGAATCTTCACTGAAAACGTTTTGATCGCCTTCAGATGACAGAGCAATAAAAGCACATAAAAAAGCACAGGCACATAAAAAAACTAGACTTTGATAAATGACTGTAAACTAAAAAAAATTAAATAAAATTAGCTTAGCTTGATTTAGCAACCAAACAATTAGAGTTTGAGATTATATAAAGTTGTGATTTGTCAGAGATGAACTTTGGTCACACAGCAGTAACACAGACCAGACCAGTGATGAGCAGCTATAGTACAAAGCCACTTGGCAAGTTAAAGTTGAGCGCTTTCTTGTTTTCCATTGCATTTTATAGCTGCTCTGTAGTTCGTACAGCTGCTTTAAGATGTCTGGGACTATAAAAATTGCTTAAGAGATAGATTAAACTTGGATTTAACAAAAACTTGAATTTGAAAGTTAGATTAAGCAAAAATTACAGAGTAGCGTTATCCACATCTTGAACGTAACATGTGCATAGTTATGTATATTCTTAATTCTGCTTTGCTTTCTTTTTAACATCAATATCTTATTTTGGGGTGAATTGGCAATTCTGTATATTAATCGGTTTATATTTGTAACCATAGCGACAACAATAAGTGTCTACTTCTAAAGTCGAAACAAAGTCGAAAATGTTTTCGTACACAAATTGCATTTTGATCAACAAAGTGATTCTTTACCAAAATTGCTATTTGGACCTCAGTGCAGTGGTACCTCAACTTACGAATGACTTTTACAAAGGGCTGGCGACGTCATTTATAAAGCTGCGCCATCAGTCACCGAGGGGGCGGACCCTGATTAGGGATCGCCGGACATCAGCTTCGGACATTATGATCATTCAGCATCAGCGTTCACTTGGAATTATAAAGGAATTAAAAAGGAGCGCTCACCTACTTGGGCGAGTTTTGCTCGCTTTTGCTTTTTTTTAATGTTTTTTATTTTAATGTTTTGAGACAGTACTGCGCATGTGTGAGTCTACCCTCTGTCCAAAAAGAGTGAGTTGTTTACATGAATGTGACGTGTCTATTGTGAAGCAACCCGGACATTAGACAAGAGAAGACGTTGAGAACAGTGTCTGTGCCGTTCCATTATGTTTATGCACAAAAGTACAACCCGTGTGAGACGTGCTGCTAACTGAGGTGATGTTAGGGTCTGCCTGTTAGAGGTCTTCCTGTTTATCCAGCTGTATCACGGTCATCACAAGATCATCACGAGAATAAAGGTGGCAGATGTTTTTTTTTTATTACAATTATTCTGATATTTTATAATACATTATTATAAAAACATTTTGTCTGAATTTACGGATGCTTGGGACAAATTATTGTATTTGCATGTAAAATGCGGCAACGAAATTTCCATTTTACGAAACTGCTGTCAGCACAAATAAATGCCATAAAGTGAGGTACCACTGTGATTCTATTTCTTTTTCTTTTGGAATCAACCTGTGCTGAAAATTCTCTGTTTTCCCCAGTTTGGTTGTGTGTTATTGAGGATCCGAGATGATTTAAATGATAAGGTTAGTGCAGTTGATCTGTTAGACAGATCTGTTGCTTTAACAGTGACGGACGAGATCTTGAAATAATCATTGGTGTGTTTGTTTGCCCATCGTTCTGAGTGAGTTCTGTGTGTGGAGGAAGTCGTAAAATCACGGCAGGCTTGGCTGGATCCAAAATCAACACAGGACGCACTTGTCTATTGCAGCTGCTCTACAGGGAACTGTGCAATATTTTTCTTCCTTTTACTTAATGTGCGAAATATTCTCACACTCTATAAATTCTGGTTTTGTGAGAGTGTTTCATATCGATGCTGTGGTATGATGGAAGGTCAGGCCTCATGTGTTTGGTAACGTCTGTGAAAACAGGGTTTCGAAGACCAGGCAGCATTGAATCGTGACGTCAAGCTGTCAGCGATGCACATTTATCTTTCAGAGTTCTGACAGATGAAGGCGAAGGGCGTTCCGTGGAGTTACTGAGTTGAAAGAGAATGGAGGTGAAAGGAACAAATTGATCTTCGATTGAAGGATCTTCCAAGCCTTTGGTTTTATTTTATGGGTTTAGTTTTTAAGATCATTTCAATTTTCCTAACCACACTTGTCTGAATCAAAGGATTTCTGAATCACACTGAATCAAAGGATTTGGTATCCGGATGTTCAGTAAATTAAAATCTCACCACCATATGTAGACACTTGTGATGTTCTGAATCGGAACATTTTCTCACAGGAAGTACCGCACTACATTACCCATAACTCTCCACACAACACCCACACGAGATGGTAAACGCAACACATTCTTGAGTGAAAGAATCTGTATTAAAATATACAGAAAAATGCTAGATTTGGTGTGGAAATGTCTCCAATTCAGACTTTTATAAGAAATACCTTTTTTTTTTAAGTTCGTGCAGGTTCCAAAACATAACCACATGGTTAAGTTGAGTCTCGCTCTTCTTTGTTAGCATCTTGTTAATGTTAGCATCAATTCTTCTACAGTATGTGATTTTACTGAGACGTGTTCAATCTGCTTGTGTTTTTCAGAAGAACATCCACATACTATTGCGAGTCTTTCTGTTGGGACTGTGGGGCATTATCCTCTTGGCTTGTCGTCTCTATTGGATGGGTAACAAGCCACCAAACTTCTCCAACTCGGACAACCCGGCAGCAGACTGCCCTTTTCTCCTGACTAGGATGCTGACCTTCTTTTACCTTCCTGCCATGAACGTTTGGCTCCTCCTCTGCCCAGACATGTTGAGTTTTGATTGGTCGATGGATGCTCTTCCTCTCCTAAGGAGCATTGGTGATTGGCGAAATCTCAACACCATTCTCTTCTACACCTTATTTCTAACACTGGCTTGGTTTGGTCTTTGCCGTTCCTCCGCCGTGGCCAAGGAGACCAATGGGAAAGTGCATCATGTAGCAAACGGAAAGTCCACAAACGGACACACTTGTAGCTCTGATTCGGACCGTCCGAGTCTGTACTCTAACTCTGTGTTGACCAATGGAACCAATGGTACTGCAAAGCATCATTCGCCATCTTTGCCCACCACTGAAAGTTTGGTAGTGTTCTCATTGGGGTTACTAGCTATTCCCTTTCTACCTGCCACCAATTTGTTCTTCTACGTCGGCTTTGTGGTGGCAGAGCGTGTGCTGTATATTCCTAGCATGGGCTTTTGCTTGCTCTTAGTCCTGGGAATGAGATCCTGTCATATCAAGCTCAAAAGAAAATCTTCCAGATCGTTGGTGCTGGGCTTTTCGTTCATCTTGGTGCTGCTTTTTGGTATTAAGACGGTGATGAGAAACTGCGACTGGCAGAATGAAGAGATGCTGTACAAGTCTGGAATATCGGTGAACCCTGCTAAAGGTAAGACTTTGTAGTTCCAATCCAGTTTCAGTTTTTCTGGGAATGTTACTATGTTAGTGTTGTTAGTGTCTTTTGTTAGTGTTAGTGTCTTTATATACAGTATCCTTCAACTTAAGTGCACATTATTTTTCTGTGAGGTTTGTACATGCTTACTGTATATTAGTGATGTGTGTACGTAGGGCGATTAATCGAAAAATAATCGAAATCGACCTTTAGAACTTATAATCGTTCAAACTTTTCCATGTTGATTATTTTCCATTGCAAAAAATGCACAGAATATATCTTATTATAATTTATATTATATTTTAATCAATTGGAGTTATTTTATTCCGGAAAGAACTGCTAATTTCCCATGCAAATAAGAAAGTATTAATCATTAGATTTTTGTTTAATTCTGTTTACAAATGTGCAAGTTATTTATTTGTACTTTTTTTTTATAAGCACAAAGTGATTGTATTATTTAGGCACTGTGTGCTTTAAGTTCAGTTGTTGATGTTCAATAAATAATCAGATCTGTGTGTGTTTCCTTGTGATGTAATAAAACATCAAGAAATGCACAGTTTATTCAAAAATCACTCACTTTTATTGTGAGCATTTTTATTGTACAAAGCTTGTCAGTGAACTATGAGGGGAAAAAAAATTACTTTGAAAGTTACTATAAAAGTAAATAAAATAATCGTTTGTTAATCGTAATCGTGTTAAAATGTTCAATTAATCAAGATTTTAATTTTCTGCATAATCGCCCAGCCCTATGAGTACGTTAGTGAAGGCACCAAAGAAACTTGCTTACCTGACTTCGAGAATAACATTATACATGCACGTCATGACAGGTTTGTAAACGTTGAACCCAAAATTGTACAGGTTCATAGGTAATGTAATGTTTGGTGTTTGGTGTTTACGCATGTATATTGTGACAATTATTGTTAATTAATTTTGGGACACCATTATCATTATAGAAATAGAACAATGAATAATTGCACAGTTCAACGTAATGTTTTCAGTTCTGCATCGGCGTGAGATATTTACTTGTCGCTGTTGATTTCCAGCCTGGGGAAACTTGGGAAACGTCCTAAAGAACCAGGGCAAGGTGATGGAGGCTGAGCAGGCCTACAGGAACGCTCTGTTTTACCGAAGGAACATGGCTGACATGTTGTATAACCTGTGAGTGGACGTGCTTTCTCCTAACAGACTCCATCGGCCTGTCTTATTAAAGCAGATGAAATCTCCTGAGAAACCAATCAGAAAGCTGTGACCGGACCTCCTATATACACATTAATCCCACTGTCAGACAACGAAGACGTTTAATACATAATTCATACTTCTCTGCTCTTCGCAGTTTCTGTTTTGTACAAAGATTTATGAAGGTTTTTTTTTTTTTATTCATACAGTTGGACTTCCTTGATTTAGTGAAGATGGAGAAGTCTTTGTTTAAAGCATCCACTTGTTTATACTATACAAATTGATTGACTTAACAGTTTTTAAACATTTTTTTACTGTTGTTTATTATGCATTTTGAATTTCTAAAAATTTATATTTAATTAAAAACTAACTAGTTTTATAGTATAATGTGTAATATTATGACTATGTTTTCACTTATTTTACACGTCTTTATATACAGCTATTCACAATATTCTTTTTTTTATTCAGAAATATATTCACAATTTAAATTTAAAATAGCATAATTAATGCGATAAAAATAAGTATAGCATAATTAAAAATATAAATTTATTTAAAATGTTTTTTATTGGTTAGCTTTATGAAACTTACAATTAATATCTGTGTGAATAAATATTAATCTTGCATTAATATTTATTATAAAAAGATTATTTTTGAATTATTACTGAACCTCTACCTATTATACTACCTTATAATAATAGAGTTTGGACACTTTTTGTGGCATTTTATTTTTCTAAAAAGTAAAAGAATTTTTCAGAAAATTGTGTTTGTTTAAATATTCCAACCCCATACACATCCTTGCCATTACATACTGTAGTGTTTTTTCCTATTGTTTTTCTATAAATGATATATATTTTTGACATGCTTTAAATTTTTCAGTTTATAGGTTTTTTTTTTTTTTTATCATAAGCCGCTTTGGGTTATCTAGTATTATTATAATATGATTATCTATTACACTCTTTGAATGTTTGAAGTGGCACCATGATTCCTGGTAATATATATATATATATATTTAATGCATTAATCTATATGTTTTTCTATAGGGGTTTGTTACTTCAGGAAAACAACAGGTTCTCTGAGGCCCTTCACTACTATAAACTAGCCATTGGGAGCAGGCCAACGCTGGCTTGTAAGTACAGTCTTCCCTGCGTCCAGGCAACCACGAACTGTGCAATTTGCTCTTTGTGCTCATGAAAAGCTGATCAACCAATGACCGAATTTCTCAGCTAGTAACAGTTAGTATTTTAGTAACATGATGAGGCTTCTGTGAAGAATTAGACTATTTAATTATTGTTGAGGCAGCAAAAGAGACTCACATGGGCTAAAATTGTACAGCAGAAAAACCATTATGTCAAGGGAAAGTCTCCTCGGATGAAGTGCCGGAGAATGAAAAGAAATGACGCTGATGATCCACAGTCCTGCTGTTTTTCAGGCTTTTGTCAAGAATGATTGACAGGAAACTCGATTTGGGCTTGAGGAGTCCGGGCCAAAAACCTTTCATACTGTCCAGGCCGGTGTGGGCGCTTTTGTCCGCCACAGAACCGAATGAAACACGTGTGATATTTTTGGCCGTTTCTAGGTTTCCCCTGAAATTTTCCATGTTGTTTTTAGTGCCACGGGAGGAAATTATTGCTTCTCTGCTTGAGTGAAAAGATTTGCCCAGGGAGACAATTATCATAATGTGTGCTTAGGGACTTTGGGAATTGTCAAGGTTTAAAAAAAAAAAAAGCTCTCAGCTTTGCTTTTGCACAGAAATCTTTTTTTGTCTTACTATTTTAAGACTACCGTAATACTACAGTTTCCATTAAAGACCTCCTGTAAAACTTAAGTCCTGAACGTAAAACTTATATTTAACGTAAACTTCTAAGGATATTTAGACCATTCTGAATAAAACACCTCAGTGTCTCCGCCCTTAGTGTCTCAGTTCTTTGTGTCTCCGCCCACTGAACGGCTCTTTTTCAGCCTTCATGACTCCGCCTACATTGTCATTAATAGTGCGTGTAAACATATAAACAAAAATATATCTTTCTCAAAGATAAGTAATGTTTGCTCTTTTAGAGAAGATGTGTGAGACATACTGTTAATGTTCAGTAAACAAGATAAAACGATAAAGATAAAGTAAAAAGAAAAAGTAAACAAGCCAATACCGAACTCTATGGTTGGATGCTAGACAGATTTATGAAATATTTGGTTAGCAATACAGTAAATGCATGCAATAAAAGGAAAACCATAGCAAAATAGTTTTTTTTTTACAAAAACTGCAATTTCTCATACTTGACCTAATAATCAAAAGTGGCTTTTTTCAATAAAGTAGACATTTGCATAAGCAATGTCCTCGCTCCTCAACAGCTCCATGACTGCTTGCTCTCTTTCAGCTGCCTACTTGAACACAGGGATAGTCCTGATGAACCAGGGGCGACTGGAGGAGGCCAAGCGCACCTTTCTCACTTGTGCCGACATCCCTGATGAAAACCTGAAGGACCCTCATGCCCACAAGAGCTCGGTCACCAGCTGCCTGTACAACCTGGGCAAGCTTCTTCACGAGCAGGGCCACCAGGAGGTCAGTCCGCTCACGTCAAACCACACTCCATCTTTAGTGAGATCCATATATGATCTGAAGCAGTGGGCGGGCCTTGAGAAAGAGGGGTTGGAACAATAACAATAATGGAAATTTTATCACTCCCCTCAGTACGCATTAAATATGTCTCTGCATTTAACCCATCCAAACAAACTCGGAGAAGTGGGCAGAATCAGGAAGTGGCACCAGGTGGGATTTTGGGGGTCCGTGTCTTGCCCACTCAGTTGCACTGGACCACAACTGTCCCAACGGGCAGATTCCCAAAATTCTTTGTTAATGAACATGGTCGATTAGAGTAAAAGACCAATAGTCAACACTATTTGGCCAGGGATATTGCTTCTTCAATCTTCCCAAAGAAAACTGTGGCGGGAAAGTTACCTTTGATTTGCCTTTGTAGACTAGACCGGGCTTCTCTTATCTCTCTAGTTCTCTTAGTTTCAGCATTTTTCTTCCCTTTTTTGTTTCATATTGCTTGCATCTCATCCTGGTCTCGCTTTTTAAACATTGTTAGTTGGATTTGTTAGCATTTTAGCTTTTCCTTTTTGACATGCAGTGACTTCCACAGTATTGTCTGTTCAACAAAATTGTCAGAAAAATTAGCTTGTTTGAGTGAATAATACGTTGTTGGAAAAACCTTTGCTAAAAGGGAAAAGTGTTTACATTTGTGTGCAACATTTTTTCTTTTTGTTAAATGTCAACTAAAAAAGTTGATTAATCAAAGTGTTTAAAATAATTTCAGTAAACTTTCAGGAGTTAATCACTTCCGAAAGTTCACTATTTCAGAATAAGGAAGCTGATCTTACGCAGTCACCTTGACGATGTGAATTGCTAATTTATTGTAATGGTAAAGATGTGGATATTTGTTTATTATATATATATTTTCATTTAGTTATTCTAAAAACAACTTGAATTTTTGAGTGAAAGGGTTACTTTACAATGAAAAATAACCTCTGTTTCTGTTATCAGGAAGCCATATCAGTGTTTAAAGATGCCATCCAGAAGATGCCCAGACAGTTCGCACCTCAGAGCCTTTATAATATGATGGGTATGTGTGTGTGTGTGTGTGTGTGTGTGTGTGTGTTTGTTTGATTCATTGATTAGATTGCGTTAGTTGTCAGAATTAATTGTGCACATTTATGCGTATAATTGGCCGTTCTAGTTTATAAAACTGTTGAATACGCTTTTTTCATTCATAGAGTTGTTTTGTTAGGAGAGAATTTTGTTAGCTGAGGTGCATTTTACGTGTAATTCATCATATCCGTGCCAAGACAATTTGAATGTTGTCTTTCAAATTGAAATTTTTTTTTTATTTTTTCTGCAAAAGACTAAGTGCTCTGGCTTGGTGTTGTTGACTTTTTAATTGTTTAAAACGCTGTGCGCTGATGATGAAACCATCCCTGATGCTCGGATTAGATTTTTTTTTGTTCTGTCGATATTTTAAGTGTTCTGCAACATGATTCCTGAGAAGCCATGTTGTTATTACTGTTATTGTCACTTTGACATGGCTTGTGACATGTAAAATGTAACTCTCTCTCTCTCACACACACACACACTCACACTCTCACTCTCTGAAATATTTTAAAATATTATTATTTTCAAATGCACAACAAATCCAGGATCACTACAGCTTTTTTTTAAGCGCGTCATGTGAAATGTATGATGTTTTTTTTTTCCCCTTTAACTTCCATCCTGGGGATTTATGTGCTTCCTTAACACCTGACCTTTGACCTGATCCCTGTCCGCTCCCATCACAGGAGAGGCCTACATGAGGCTGAACAAGCTGCCGGAGGCCAAGCACTGGTACAAGGAGTCTCTCAGAGCCAAACCAGACCATATTCCCGCTCACCTCACCTTCGGAAAACTTCTGGCCATGACGGTAACAAGCTCCCACAAACCCAACTGGCTTTTGCCTGAAATAAAATGAAAATGCTTTTATTTGTCCCACTGCAGGGAACTTAAAGTGAAGGTCAATGACCTTGTTTTTACTGACAAATATAGTGATTTTTGATTTATTATATATACAAAATTGGAAAAATGTGTATTCTTACTTGATTTTGTTACATAGATCTAATTATTAAAGAACACTGGAAGGTAGGTGGTAAAAATGAAAGAATGAAAAATAAATGAAGGGAAAGGAAATGAAAGAAAGGGGAAAAGGTAAAGAAAAAACATCCTAAAGAGGATTTTAAGAGAAGGGAACTCAAGGAATGAGTCAATAATGGAATGAGAAAATGAAAGGAACAGTAAGATGGAAAAGACAAGAAGAGAAGTTGATGAGAAGGAAATAAGGGAAAAGAAAAAGAATGGGGAAACAAAGGAAGGAGAACAGTACATTAAAGAAAATGGAAGGTTAAAGAGAAACAGAAAGGACATGTAAAGCAAGTAAAAGGAATGGGATGGTATTGTAAATGAAAGGAAAGGGAAAGGAAATGGGAAATAAAAAAATGGTGAAAATTGAATGAAATAAAAAGGGTAAAGCATGAAGAATAAAAAAGAGAGAGGGAAACTGATATAAAAACGAAAAAGCAAAAGGGATAAAAACAGGATGTGATGCAAAGATAAAATAAAGAAATGAGAAATGTGCAATGTAAGAGAGGGGGGGGGCAAGGAGAAAGTAAAAATGACGTGACAGAAACGGAATCCAGCGCTAAAAGAAAGGAAAAACGAAATGCTTTTTTTTAGAGTTTATTCATTTTAAAGGCTCTTGAGATTGTGTGTCAGTGTGAAATTTTCAAATAAAAATGTAATTTGAGTTTGGAATTGGTTCATATCAACTTTGAAAATATTTTTAGTCGTCTGGCAGGAGCGGCAGACATGATGAAATGTGTTTTTATTTTACAAGCATGAATAAAACACAGTGTTTAAAAGTGAATTTTAAAGTGGGTCTAGAGTTTTCGGTCCAGGAAAGAATATAAATTACACAAACCTAATCGGCTCGGAGAAGCCAGACCATCAGAGACCGTCGATACATCACCACACCTCTGCTTGCCGGTGTCTGGATTTATTGATTTTTTTTTTCAAGTTTTCAAGCTTCTAGGTCCGGGAGGTTTCTGCTGCATAATGCACAAACAGAATGAAACATCACTACCCATAATCCCCAGGGGCCTGAACACATCTCACGTCGGTTTGCTGACCTTGAACTCATTTCGCGTGAGAGAAAGTTGTGTAGTGCAGGCGTTGCTCTTTGTGTTCTCCGGACTTGGATTCCGAGGCGGGGCGGGGTGTGTGTGTGGGGGGTGTGGCCATCATGGTCAGGGGTCAGAGACGTGATGAAACTCTGACCTCCCGTGACCACCTCCCTCAAGGTCAAAGGTCAAACTCCAGGGACGCGTCTGTGTGTGTGGATGGAGGGTTTTTTCAGCTGCGCTGTTGAATTTGCTCATTTCCGCTGCTAATCGGACTGGAGATCTGTCCCGTGGACACCTCCGAGACGTCTGAACAGCAGTGTGTGTGTTGTCTCTCTGATGTCATGCTCGGATTAGGGGGTCAGGGGTCTCGCGTGGGAGTGTGTGTGTGAAGGGGGATATTGCTTCAGAGTGATGATATGACCTCCGTGGATCTGAGAGACGTGTGTGTGAGTGTGTGAGTGTGTGTGTGTGTGTGTGTGTGTGTGTGTGTGTGTGTGTGTGTGTGTGTGTGTGTGTGTGAGAGAGAGAGCCGGGTTCTCTCATTCCGTCAGAGAGGTTTTTTTTTTTACCTGGCCATTGTCGCACATGAGCTTGCTCACTGGTCATAGTCATAACCATTATCTTAACACCAACAAACAGTGAATAAAGTGCAGCAATCTTCTATTTTTACATTTTAATACATGCGCTTTGGAACAGCTTAAACTACTTAAACCATGAGTGTTGCTGCATTTAATAACAGTAATTTGCTAGTGTCCAATAATGTAAATGGGTTTTTGTCGTTTTTAAATGAACTATTCACAAATACAGCCTGTAATTTTATATACACGAACACATACATTATATGTGCACATGTTGCCGTATGTGTTTATACACGTGCTGTATGGATTTTTACACGAATACACAACATAAAACACACACTGAATTTGAACAGTGATTATTTGTTTATTTTAAGCACATTGTTTTTTTACTTAGTACATAGACACACACACAAACATATACCTAGAGATGTATATTATCTACATTATATGTAGTTGTTTGTACACTATATATAGATGCAGACGCTCTGGTCATGTTCTTAACAGATTCCTGTTCTGCTTCCGTTGTTGTTCTTTTTTAGGGCCAGAAAGCAGAAGCAGAGAAGTTCTTCCTGAAGGCGATCCAGCTGGATCCCACCAAAGGAAACTGCTACATGCATTATGGTGTGTCCATCTTCCTCTTTTTCCTCAAACACTGATGGGCTCTAAAATAATATTAATCCCAAGAATATCCCTAGAACAATAAGGTTGAATGTCTTTCTTTCCTGAGACAGGCTTTGAAATGTTGTCGGTCATGTGATCATGTAGATGTGGCCTTCAGTGATTGTGATGTGACTCACTGAATCACACTGATTGTTGTTGTTGTTGTTGTTATAATCATAACAATTAAAGAAATATTATTCCATTATTTGTGAAATTTTGAAATAGTGAAATAATTGAAAAAAAATGCATAATATTTATCTATGCTTATGTCGGTCTGTCCGGCTATTTATATTTATACGTTGATCTATATAGCAATCTTTTTATTTATCTGTCTATGTCTGTCTAATGACCTATCTTTCTCATTAAATTCTGACGTTTATAACTGAAAACTTTGAGCGCAGAATCTCCTTAAAATGTAATAATTCAAAAAGATTCATTATTGAAGACACTTCAGGTGCTAAGCTCAAGTTTATTTAAAAATACATTATATTGATTAATCTCACACTGACATTCAAATCTTTATATGAATAGATATATGAATGCCTTAACAATTGCAGGTTAGTTTGAATTCTACATTAAAGTGTTTCTTAAAAAGATTTCCATATTTTAAAAGATTCTGCTCTTGATTTCATTATTATTAATAACATATTTTCCACATTTTTGTCCTTCACTTTCAATTCTGATTTAATGCAATGAATTCTGTTCCCTTATGCCTTAATCCTTAATGTTCTGTATTATTTTTCCTCTCATGGTTTCACGAAGAACCGCAAAACCTCTTGAATTAATGACATTTTTGTGTCACTGTATTTTTCTTTATCGGTAATCCCTCGCTCAGAATACACACTTCATTGGTTTCTGGAGCTTTCTGTGATGGATTTTCTCTAGATAAATACCGCATCACTGGCCGACCCCATCACTGCTTTCCACTCCATCGCTGCCAAGGCATCTGCGTCAAATAATTTACTACGTGTCTGATCGGACGTGATCGGAGTGTGTGTGTCTGGAGGTCACGAGCAGGATCATGCACTTCCCTCTATTGTTGTGGAGAACGTGTCTCCTTTGTGTTTTCCGTCCTCCTCAACACCGCCATTGTTCTTCATGCCTATTTAACTTGCGTCTTCTGCAGTTCTTGATATTCTCCCTGCGTTTAAGAGAATATTTGGTCATGGAAAGCTCTTTGGTTGAAAAGAGAAAAGCAGTATTCAGTAGTTCTGAAGCCAGCACAACCAATATCTTTCAGGCCGTTTCGAGCAGTCGCTAATTCCTCAGTCATATCTCTTTCCAATCCGATACACGATACACTGTGTTCATGTTAGCACCTACCTTGTTTTTCAGGCCAAAATCTATTTTTAAATTTCTTGCTAATTTATGTTATTTTCTCTTTAAAATACATACTTTTTTTATTTAACAAACCTAACCTATGACTCGTATCAATTCAATGTCGATTTACTTAAAAATAATTAAAAATGAACTTTTCTATCAATCGGAACTACACCAATAATCCTTCGCTGCTCTCTCAGTGAGGCTTTTGGCTCCCATGAGCCTCTGTTCGCCAGACCAAATTTGATGGAGCTCGGTTTTTGTTAGACGTAAATATTAGAACAGTCCTGTTTTTCTCTGTGCAGCAGACAGGGCGATTTGATTGTGTTTGACGCCGGTGTTCTTTGTTTTGAAATGGTTTTTTTTTGTGCTCCTTTGCTACTTGTTTTTAAGTGTTAGTCATTAGCTGTTAGTGCAAATCTACCGGATACAATTTGGTCTTTTTGTTAAAATAATAATGATTGTATTTAGTCTATTCTTTCTTTTTTACTGTTTCTATATTCTTTATTTCTGTTATTGAGTTAATGAAGACTTATATGCCTGTCTGCTTTCAGAACCAATGACACCGCTGCATAAATATGACGTTTTTCTGCTTATTTGTGATTGCTCCTCACTTGAAATGTGGAAAAATTAGTGCTTATATTTACGTGCAAATTTCAAGTTTTTATTTGTCATTCTGCTACATGCATAGACAAGTAGTAGAACAAAATGTCGTGTCTCGCAGGACCACGGTGCTACATACACATCTAAGTACACGTTCACACAAATAGCCTCTACAAGATATTTATATACATTTAAAACATGCGATTAAAAGCACACCGCGAGTTTTTGAGCCGCTAAAATTGGACCATCCATCTGTCCTGTTTGAAGAAGAGAGATCCCGCATTTGTGAAGTGAAGTTGTGCGTTTTTTGTCTTGCTCAGGTCAGTTCCTGCTGGAGGAGTCGAGGCTGGTGGAGGCGGCTGAGATGGCGGAGAAGGCTGCTCGCCTGGACAGGGAAGAGTTTGACGTGGTGTTCAGCGCGGCTCACATGCTCCGGTGAGAATGAGGAAATACATCTATCTATCTGTTTGTCTGTCTGTTCATCTGTCAATCGCTTGGCTGTTGGTGTTTCTGTCAATATCTCTTTATCTGTCTTATTGACCATTTCACTGCATACTTGATTTCTTCACATAAAGCAATACACAGCAATGTTCTGACGTGTACATTTGCTAAAATTGAAAGTGTGTATTTTTCAAATGTTTTTTTTGCTTAGTCAGCAGTTTACAGTAATTCGCCATTACAAGACATTTTTTTACATTTCAATTGACCACATAAGGGCCAGTCAGTCAAGCAAGGGTTGTATTTTCGACAGTGTCCAGATGTGGTTCAGCCCAACACACCAATTACTTCCTGTTCGCTGCCTGATGCGAGAATAACTCACACGTGACAAAATCTTCCTCTTCTGGAAGTTTATATTGAAAATGATCCCTTGAATTGCAAGTAGTGAATTTAAGCCAAACTTGGATTTTTCAGTTAACCACACGTGATCCGGTTAATGTCAGACAAAAGTTAAATATAAGATAAAGAGGGAAATCCTTTTGCATCGGACTTTTGCAGATGTTGAAGGATGCCAGCCTTCTCTCATAGTCTGTCATACCGTGGTAATAGCCATAGTCACCAAGGAACAATAGACACATTTGTAAATGACTATTTTTTTTACCTTATTCCGCATAGCAGCTTTGAGTTCTTCTGGGACTGAGAAAAGCGCTTTATAAATAAACTTGAAAATAATTAAACTCCTAAGGAAATACAGGCGGCACTGACCTTTCTCGTACATGGCATCTGTCCAGTCTAATTTGTCATCCAAAATAGTGGAAGGAAGTTGCTGCTGCAGTGCCACAGTCCAGAGTTTGATATTCAGCTTTAACTGTAGAATACATTTCCACATCCTAGTTGTATTTCTACAGTTGCAAGGTATATTATTTCCAGACGAGTAAAGAAAAGGCCTTTTGCACCATGACTATCATATGAACGTGTGAATGTTCTGGACATGTGATGGACGTCTAAAATCCCCTGCGTTCAGGATTCGCTCGAATACATTTCTAGAAACGACTACAGTTAGTTCACATGGTGTACAGTTTCCCGTCCTGAAGCCGATCTGACACGCCGCTTTATTCTACATGGCTCACGGTGCTTTGTTGTTAATTGTGGTCTTGGTTTCTGTCCCCGGACTTCACGCTGGCTTGTGCTTTGACTCGGGCCGAGATCGAGTTCCTCTCGTGTTTGTCTTGGAAGAACTCGTGGAAGGATATCGGATGGGGCTGAGAAGTGCAGGGTCACTTCAGATGTGCGGCGTGTACGTTTTTTCAGCGTCTTTCAGAGGCCGTTCCGCACGACACTCCAACATTCTCCGTGCCGGTTTTCGGTTTCGTTTCTGTCAACACGGCACTTGTGTGTCAGAAGGATGTTTGTTTTCAGTGTTCTGTTGCTATAATGCTCATCAGGACCATGCAATTAATCGCAATTGTAATATGAGCATGTGCAAATACTAAATCGCACAATAGCGCTATTTTATGTAACTTAACATTTTATTTACAGTTTATTGAGTTTTTTGGGAGTCAAACCCCCCAGACTGCGAACGCCAGCTGTTTTCAACTACCATTGCATTGGCTTTTGGGACTCAATTGCGCCACATGACCTTAGTGGCCAACGTGTGGTACTACAGACTTGCTTGCTTGAGTTTATTCATACTCAGTTTGCGCCATTATCTTACAAGACTTTTATGACTCATTTGCGCCAGGTTGCCATAGTAGCCAAAAGCATATCACTACAATTCTGTACGTATTGAACAATTATGACACTAAAGCTTATCATCGATTTAATATTGTGTGAGCCTCAGGAGACCCAGTTATTAAACCATCCCTGTCGCAATTATTGACTTGACTTTTAGTATTTTTAGATGCTTTTCTCAGATCTGACGTGATGTTTCATCAAGCTGAATCATATGTCCATAACCTAAATGTGCCGTGGAGGGTAAATGGCAAGAGCAAGATTGTGTTTAGTTGAAGTTCTTCGTGGTCTAGTGAAATATCACACTCAGCGCTTTGTGTCGTGTTATATATAGTTTAGCAGTGAAGAGTGAAAGTGATTTATTGTGATTAATTTACACTGATGGCCATGTTGAGACATTTTGCACCCAGTTTAGCGCGAGTTTGTTTGGACTGGAAATGTGTTGCTGAAGTTTTTCTCTCCACATTTCTTCGGAATTATAAATCCACGTCGTTTTTTGACTTCTCACTCCTTCTCGCTCGTCCTCTTCCTCGTCGAGATTAGGAAAGTGGAACACCGTCCACCCTTGAACTTAGTTCACGTTCACTTCATTCATCGTCACATATATTTCTCACTTGTTGAAGATCTATTCCCTCAAACCTTTATGGTGAGAGGGTATGAAGGTGGGAAAAGTTCTCAGAGAAAAAAGTTTTACGAGAAAAAAATGTATGCAAATATAAGCACCCCACATCCCCACAAACTAAAAATTAAAACTTTTTTTTTTTACTTTTCTGGCTCAATTACAATAATTTTCTCTTTAAAATAGTTTTTTTCCTTTTTTTTTTATCAAGTCTAACTTGTGACTTGTATCATTTTTAATATCGTTTTACATAAATACTAAATAGCAAAAAAGTCCATTGCTGGTTGGCGGCTGTTTGTTTACTTGACACTGTGAGAAGAGGAATTGTAGCAAAGTATTATTTTCCCCTGCGCAGCAAACAGAGCGTTTTGATTGTATTTGTTCCCTGCTATCTACTCCTTGCCTGTGTTCTTTGTTTTCAACTTTTTTCCGACTCTTTTGTACTTTGTTTTTCAGCCGTTAGCTCTAATTTACCTGCTAATTTACAGCTTTGTCTGTTCCAATAATAATTATATTTTGTTCTAACAAGTTATTTAGCCCCTGTTAAGTGTCGCTTTGTGACTTAGTTTTTATTAGCTCAATAACAGAAATAAAAAAACAAGGGTAAATTTCCATTAAGTTGTGATTCCTTCTCACTTTAAATGTGGAAAAAGGGGTGCTTATGTTTACATGCATATTTGTGATTAAAAGCACCTTTTGAGTTGTTTCAATTGGGGGAAAAAACGGGTGCTTATATTTGCGTAAATGCAGTATATTTCCATCTTCATCAGGACATTGCCTATAATGGTCACCCTTCACAGCCTCCCAGAAACTATTATTACCTTAAGAAAACACAGATTTTTGTGGAAGCTAAATAGATGGAGTTAAATCTTTGAATGTGTGTGTGTGTTCTCTTTCAGACAAGCCAATCTCAACGACGTGGCAGAGATGTATTATGAACACGCAGCGGCCTTGAGACCCAACGTAAGTCCACTGACGTCCTCACACAGACACACTGCTGACCGAGCGGGACCACAGAAAGAAACATTGATGCTAAAAGAAGTGGTACTTAAAAAAATCTTAAGTGGATGGACCGAGGAAAATAGACGAAGAGAGTAAGAAAAGAGGAGAGAAACTGAGTGGGGAGGAAAGAAAGAAAAGACAAAACAGACGGGGTAAGAGAGACATGGAAGAGTAGGAAATATTGAGAGCAAAAAAAAGAAAGATAGAAAGACAGTGGAGTGATTAGGAGAAAATTAGGGAGAGTGGGAAAGAAAGTGAATATGAAAAAGGGGGAAAGAGGGAATGGAGAGATATAGAGAGGTGTGAGCGATAAATAGAAGAATGGGAAGAGACTGTGAGGAAGAGAAAGGAAGTGAGAAGAAATAGAACAATGGCTGGACAGAAAACAGAGGGGGAGGGGGAGAGAGAGAGAGAGAAAGAAAACAGGTGAAAAAGGAGAGAGGGAGAGAAACTGAAAAGTAAAGCCAGTGAGAGAGAGAATGTAGTGTGTGTGTGTGTGTGTGTGTGTGTGCGCGCACGGGTTTTGTTCTTTGTACAAACGTTCTGCTTTTACCATTTTAATGGCCAATTAGGAAAAAAAATGCATATTTCTCTCATTTTCTTTGAATATTGGTTTTCACTTGTGTTGTTTTGTTACTGGCGATGACCACACAGTGTTGTGTGCTGACTACTGTGCCGTCAGCCGTAGATTTATTAAAGGTGTGCGGCAGTAAACCCCGATCCTGTCACACGTCACATGGCGTTCATTGAGATGCAGTGCCGTGTCTCTTCTGGGATGTTTTTCTCCTCAGCAGCTGTTTCAACAAAGGTCACGGGATGGTTTCCACATCTGGTAGCGCCGATGCTGTCACCGCATTCCATGATTGTGTTGAGAGGGAGACGGCGTGGTCACGGTGTAGGTCGAATTTGGAAAGGAGGAGGTCAGGCAACGTCTGCGAGCCACAGCGGGATGTGTTCCCCACCACCTTGTCCTGAAAGAGCCTGTGATGTGGCCAGGCTTCCAGGGTTTTGGCCGATGTGGGCAAAACGTCCCAAACACCTTCTGGTTAAATACTCAAATACACAGAAATCAAGATTCAGGGAGCCGTGCCAAAATATATACGTATCTGCATGCACATGTTGATTTCATCAGAACGCACAGACCTTCATAGAGTTCAACGATAAAGTCATAATTAAACGTAAACTTGCCAGACGTTTATTGTGACATGTTACAAAAAAACATGTTTTTTTCCGAGGTGTTTGAATTGTTTGTTTAAGGGTTACGTTCAATTTTTTTTCCAAAGTTTATTAAGCACTAATAATACGAATCCCACTTCACTGGATGGGTTAATCGCAGAACACACATTTCTGTAAATATCACAAAGCAACAATGGCATTGCTCTAGCCGGTGTTTACATTTGTGTGCAACATTTTTTTCTTTAATGTTAACATTTTTGAGTGTCAACTAAAAAATGTTGATTAATCAAAGTGTTTAAAATAATTTCAGTGAACTTTTCAGGAGACACAGGTTCTGTCTCACGGGCCAGTCGTCGCTTTTTTTGAAGAGAGCATTTTATCAAATAATTAATAGTTTTGTTGATTTTCACTCCTGTGACTCGAATTATATTAGAATAATTGTGCTAGCCTGCACGAGTCCTTGTGAGGTAAAGACGTTTGAGACGAGCAGTCCAACAAATCCCAGAGGAGTTTGCTTTTGTTGAAAGAGCATGGGCAATTTTTTTAACAGTTTAAAAATGGTGGTTGATCATGGCGAAAAAACATATTCTCTTATATACAGTATGAGGCAGCTGCTGAAATTTGCACAGCAATAGCCACATTCGTGAGAGAAAAGCGGGTGAATCTGAAGTAGAATCAAAGGCTAGATTTACACTGTTTGCAGAATATACTTTCACAATAAACAGTTTGGAAAACAAAGCAGTTACTGTAGTGAACTTAATTCTTGACAAAGCTTAAAGTTGCTTTGAGTGTCATGAAGGTTCCTTTTCTATTTCCAAATAACGTCTTTGGGTCTGATGGTGGACCAATCGCGTTCATGCTTCCACTTGTGCCTATGTGTCATAAACACTGGTGGAAACCAAAGACCCGGTGGAAACCCGTGCGGGAGGAGAATGTGCAAAATACACTCAAAGACCCCTACGTGGTCTCAAACTTGGGTCTTGGGTGGTTTCTCTTAGCCATGAGGCAAAGAATGTGAAGAATATAATTGTATCTCTTATCTTGCTTATTCGAGTGTGATGATCTCAAGCCCAGGTTAAACACTATTCTACACAAATATTAATTTGATCATGTTCACAGTGCCTGTTTAATATTCAAGAAAGATGTGAATTTTTCGACGGAGATTTCCGTCTTCATCATAGACGCCATGTATGTCTATTAACAAAAAAGATTTGCAATCGGTTCTGATATAGAATCAGAAATAAGAATCTTCATTGAAAATGTTCTACACAATCGCCACTCGTACAGGTTGTTAAATTCTTGTGGTCAGGAGAGTCATGTGTCGCTCGGGGGGCCGTTATTAGCCATTTGCGGTTCATTTGTCCCTCGGACTCATTCTGAGGTTTGACTTCTCTGTCGGGTCAAGTAGCGCTAATTTATACACGTGCGCCCATCGACTCAGTTCTGTGGCAGTCAGCCTAAACAGCCAGTTCCACACTCATGAGCGTTAAATAAAACCTAGTTCTAGGTGGCGAGCAAAGCACAAATCCAGAAGAGTGTGGGTTTTTCGACACATCAGATGTGTTTGAGAGGTCGGTGGAAGTACGAGCCAATGTGGCATGTTGGGTTTAGACCGTGTACCTTGTGATTAATGCGTCCATTGAAATCGCAAAGGCGAGAAGAATCAACGTATTCAACATATTGTTTTCATCCAAACCCGCAGCGCCCGGCATAAGTCATGCGACTCTGACACAAGAAAAACAGATTCTGGATGTCTAGGGGAGTTATAGAAGCTAGAATAACAGCCATTCTGGTTGAACGTGTGACACGTGAGTGTGCAAGAACGCCGTTGCCTCAGAAGTCTTTTGTTTGCGTTAGCATGAGCAATCGAACACAGTGTTGGTGCAAAAATAGTGGGCGTCTTTTTTATATAAGGAGACGGGTGAGCAAAAAAAAGATGCGAGTGGATATTTTCACCCATATCAGCATGTGCCGTTCCTAAAGGCTGTGTAAAACGGAATGTTTTATGTTGCTGACCATCGACATCATTTGTTTTCCCCTTTTTTTCTGTTTTGTGTGCCAAAATTGTAATTTATATTCAAATGTTTGTTTAATTTTTTCATAATGTAATTAGTATTGCTGTTATTGTTATTAATAATAATAATGATAATAATAAATAATAATCATATTATTATTTTACATATAGCATTGCTATTTCTATTTTAATTCCCATGTTGTTCCTGTTTATTTTTCTCTCTTTCTGTTTTATTTTTGTTAGTTTTGTGTTGACTGTATTATAATTTCTACCATTTTTTTCAGAACGTATTTCATTTACATTTTACGGTGGTTGTTGTTGTTGTTGTTGTTGTTTTCGTTTTATTTTTTAAAATTTGGGTCCCATGTTATTCCGAAATATTTTTTTTCTTATAATTTGTAACTTCTTTTAGTTATTAATTTATATACTTTTTGGCCTAACACTGACTAAACCGCTATACAGGCTCCTGTCCATAACACCAAATCACAAACATTTTTCTTGGGAGCCGAACCCATGACCTTTGGTGTAACTACCATTATGATCTTCTCCTTATCTTCTTTAGCCACAGGAAATCTGAAGGAACGTTACATGTTGTTGTTTGTTCCCCACAGTATCCTGCGGCCCTCATGAACCTCGGTGCCATTCTCCATCTCAACGGAAAGCTCCAAGAAGCCGAGGCCAACTACCTGCGAGCCCTGCAGCTCAAGCCCGACGACACCATCACCCAGTCCAACCTGAGGAAGCTGTGGAACATCATGGAAAAACAGGGCTTGAAGACCATGGCTCCTTCAATGGTGTGATGAAGATGATCCGAGATGCTCGGAAGTTCTTGCTGATGAGGTAAACTACATCCTCAGGTGGTCGGAAAGCCTTCAAAACCTCGGATACCTCAACATCTGCCCAGCATCCTCCTGGAAGATCCCAACCCGTTGGAGTTTGGACATCTCTGGGAGTTCTTTGACTCAAAGGACTCAAGTTCTGAACTTTCCGTGGCTCATACTTGAAGTGTCATTGTGTATTTAGTTGATTCATTCGTGGATGAAGTTGATTCACAAATCTCTTGAAGACAATATTTGCCTTTTTTCCCCACCCAGAAGGAGCACGAGGACCACAACCCCCATGATGCTTTGCTCTGACAGTGTCTTCATTCACAGAGTTGAGTTCATTAATATTTAATGAGAACCACTCGGCCTCTAAGAAAAAGCAAGCGGACAATTGCACCGCCATTTCAACGCCAACTTAGAGTCTCGTTTGAAACGCAGGTATTTAGCAAAGACGCGGTGAGCTGGCAGCAAAGCCCACGCGTTTTCCAACATCATCGTGAATTACAGCAGCCATGTTGACGAGATCCAGTGGGTTTCCTGTGCTTTCACGGGAACGGGATCCAGTTGATGTTGTGAGATCCCGACAGAAGCGCTCGCTGAGGAAGTCTCTGCCTTACTCTTCACAAACACCACGTGGGTTTTTGTGTTGCTTTAGCATCCATGATGATGGATGACAGACACGTTGGGCTCAAGCTTAGCTTTTATGCGAGTTCAGCCTGTTTTATCGAGGTTCGCTTTGCGGTTTCTCGTCTAACCTTGAGAACAGTGGCTGCTTGGGGGTTGGACTCGTGGCCAAATACGACTTCTTGCACTCAGCTAGCGACACACAGCCATAGTTTTGTAAGGGATCGTTCATGTGTCCGTAGATTATTTCTATGTTCGAATGTGTACAGACGGAGACTAATATATACGTGACGCGTCACTGCGCAGACGTCTGGTGGGTTTTGGCGTCGGCCATCTTTGTTTTAGTCTTTTTGTTCAGTGCGCGTGTTTCGTGGCCTCTCTGATTATTCTGAGTGTGTGTTCTGTTTGTGTACGATTGTGTTTGTCTGTGTACATGCGTCTGTGTGTCTATGCTAGTGTGTATGTGTGTGTTTGTGTGACTGATTGTGTGTATGCATGTTTGGTGTAGCTGAGTGTGGTTGTGTGACTGAAAGTGTGTGTTTGTGCAAGGTTGTGTGACAGAGTGTGTGACTGAGTGTGTGTCTGTCTGTCTGTCTGTCTGTCTGTTGGTCTGTCTGTCTGTGCGTGCTTGTGGGACTGAGTGTGTGTGTGTGTGTGTGTGTGTGTGCGTGCGTGTGTGTGTGTTCGACTGAGTGTGTGTGTGTGTGTGAGTGTGTGTTCTGTTTGTGTACGATTGTGTTTGTGTGTGTACATGCGTCTGTGTGTCTATGCTAGTGTGTATGTGTGTGTCTGTGTGACTGATTGTGTGTATGCATGTTTGGTGTAGCTGAGTGTGTTTGTGAGAGTGTTTGTGTGACTGAAAGTGTGTGTTTGTGCAAGGTTGTGTGACAGTGTGTGACTGAGTGTGTGCATGTGTGTGTGTGTGCGTGTGTGTGTGTGTGTGTGTGTGTGTGTCTGTCTGTCTGTCTGTTTGTCTGTCTGTCTGTGCGTGCTTGTGGGACTGAGTGTGTGAGTGTGTGTGTGTGTGTGTGTGTTCGACTGAGTGTGTGTTGGAAAAGTGTAAGAAAAACCTCCCCCAAATGTTTTACCATTGATTGTTACAAACTGAAATGATATTTAGTTGGGTATATTATTTTTGTAAATTTTGTTTTCTTTTTTGGAATTTAAATTCTCCAGTAAATAAAACACAGTTTTATTCATTGTGATTTTCTCTGTAACACAAAATTGATGTCCGTGTTGATCAGAAAGTCGTAAAATTCACTGGCAAATGCTCCGTTGTTCTATCAAGCACATGTTCTATTGCACTTTGGGCGAGTGATGGGTCGATCTTCACGAAACGCCCGAGTGTGTTTGGAGTCAGTATTAACTTATTTTCCTTTTGTGTTGTCTTGATTAAAAAAAGCAGTGAACAGACATGTTGGGATCTGTGTTATATGTTGAGAAAAAGCATCACACTGACTTTACTAAACTCTAAAAATAACTTATTATAAAACTTTATAACAATATAACAATAAAACTTTACAAAAAAAGTATTGTATTGTGCATTACGAGGCCTACACCCAATGCATCATAGAGCGAATGTAAATAGTTATTATAAACTAATGGATAAAGCGCTATAGTTTTCAGGGAGCGGGAAAACTGAAATTAATTATTTAATGAATCTGACAGCTACAATAAATAAACACCGCTAATATATGCTTTTGTTTACACATTTAAACACTCATAAACACCTTTCATATCACTGTAAATAAATTCAATTACTTTTTGTTTTATTAAGAATTTATGAAAATTCATAAGAAAGATGTATGCATTTATATTACTACTATTATTATTAATAATATTATTATTGTTATTGTTTTTATTACGGTTAAAATCTATTAGTTGCAATCTGTTTTAAATTGAAAAACAAAGGTTTAATTCCTGAGATTTTAAAAGCAAGAAACGAGCACAAAGGGTTAAAATCTGAAGGTCAGTTAAACACACTGGGTGTTTTCAGCCGCTAAACTCACGACTGCCAATCATGAGGAGGAGGAAAGTGCCGCGTCTCGTTCACATCTGGACGTGTGTTTCACAGACAAAGATGCTGACAGATGTTTTCCACGATGTGGAGCCAGTCATGTGCTGCGTCTGCAGTCTGGCGTCTGATCGACAATTTAAAGCGCGTGAGATGAGTGTGTGTGTGTGCGCAATCTTGGGTCAATAGAGAGTCGAGCAGAGAGAACACGAATCTATCACAGTTTCTTGTCTTCAAACGGTGATGTTCCATCAGCATCTTCACCACCGGTACGTGTCATTTCATTCCTGGTTTTGTCTGTGCATTATAGGTTTTGTGTTCACTGGTTTTATCGGTTGTTTTGCTGAATATAAGACCTAGTGAGAAGTGTGAAGTTTCCAGAGTTTCATGCTTGGTTCTTCTGTCCCATGATTTCAGTTCACTGTCACTTCGGTTTCAAGTGAGAATGAGAAAACAAACCGACTCTGAAGAAGAGTTCATGGGGGGTATTTATATATGTAAACCATTTTATTTTTTAATCCTTTTTGGAGACAAAGTTTTTAATCATGAAAACAATTAAATGTTAACAATGTTTATTTTTTAACCCGAATGCATATGCGTAAGTTCATGAGTGTATTGTAAAGTTATTAAAGTTAGTGTGTGTGTGTGTGTGTGTGTCCGTTCATCTTATTGATGCATCGGTTTGTGTTTGTGATGAACTCGCATTCAACTGCTGCTCCACCCATGTGTTATGTCTTTGTGGGTGATGGTAACATTTATGGGCGTGGCCTGTTTTCTACTTCTTACAATTTATTTTTATATTTGGACTTTTTAGTTTTGGAAGATTTCAACTTTTCTTGACTAAACTCTATTAATAGAGTAATTCTATTACATTAAAGAAGTCACAACAAAGGGGGATGTATGTATTTATAACATTTCTATTGACATTTGTAACTATTTTACGAGTTTAATTTATTATTATTTTTTTTGAGAACATTTCCATGATGGCAATTATGATTTTCTTCACTGATACGAGAAGCTGTGCCTTATTCAACAATCGCATTAATGAACAAATCAATACATCAGAACAAACAAACTTCAAAGACGCTTCAACCAGAATCGTAAAGACATCGACGACGTCATATAAAGGCTCGGGCAACCGAAGCTTTAACCTGAAGCTGCTGGAGATGAACCTGGCTGAAGATTTCCTCCGACAGACGCATCCATCACACGCGATGGGCTTTTCACTTGCTCTTTCTGATTAGACATTAAGTCTCAGACTGGCCGTGTCCAGCGACAGAGGAAATCAAAACATCTGCGTTGTGTTTTCCTGACCCACTTCATCATCGCGATATTGTTTTTCGCAGCGGAGAGACTCTTGGTAAAGAAGAGCAGCTTAGGGTTTCCTTATGAGCGGCTTTTTCTTGTTATGATGTTCTGTAGAAAATCCGGCTGTTATCAAGCCAGTGCGGTTGGGAATGTGTTGGGCCTTTGATGGGTTCGGGGCCCGGGGCCGACACACGGTATCTTTTGAGGGCCGCTGAGTGCGTGACGCGTGGAAGTCTTGATGTTATTGCTGCGGAGATGCCGTCTTTATAAAGGGATTATCTCGCTGACTCCCAGAAGGACCTGGATTCTGCTGACAGGAGATCAGATGAGACCACTGAAATCCAATGCAGATATAGAAACACACACACACGGGTACACTAAATAGCTGCATAAACGCACACATACATATATACAGTACAAGCAGGGATCCACTAATTTGGGGGACAAATTAAGTTCAAGTTCTGAGCATTTGTCAGGCGCTTTTCACAGTTTTAACTGTCTCAAAGCTCACGCGTGAATATGTAAGAGAATTGGTGCTTTTTATTCATTTGATCGTCTGGTTGTTGGTGTTACGTAAATGCTATGATTATCACTATGACTTATGACAAGACAAAGAGCAGTGAGCAAGCACTAATGCGACAGTGGCCAGGTAAAAAAACCCTCTATCGAGGAACAAACCCTGGGGAGAACCCGGCTCACTGGTGCCCGTCTCCACTGGCATTCTAACACTACACAATCTAAAACTACAGTTGGTTGTTCCGCGCCATTTTAATGATGGTTCCGGAAGTTGTTTCCCTCCTCAGTGGGGAAAGAAACGGCTCCATTTCTCCACGTAAACAGCGTCATCAGATCTACAGAGGTCCAGGAGGCATCATAGAGAAGATCAAACCGAAGCTCCTAGGAGATTCCGCTCGTACGGCACTCGGCGCTCAGGAGAGGAGTGAAACACAGAGAACACACATCTATTAGAAAAACTTGAAGTACCATAATTAATGATTTTGACACTGCAGGTGTGGTGTGATTCGGTCCCGAGCACTAAACTATGCCGCCTTTCTGTACGAATTAGAGCAATTTGACAAGTCAAGCTGGTTTTTATTGTCCTTCTGCTACATGTGTAAATAAATAGTAGAGTGAAAGGTCGTGTCTCACTTTACCACGGTGCTACATGCATAAATTTGCAAAGAGCCTACACTTACAAGATATGAAGATAAAATATGAAATATGAATAAAAATACAAAATTACAGAGATACAACTGAATAACGCCGAAGTGAGTCGAAGACAAATGTACAAAAGTGACTCAATTTAAAGTGTCTAAAAAGTGACTCGATTTAATAGATTTTAATAGACTTGTATTTTAATAGATTTAAGAGGCTTGTAATAGATTTTTAGATTTTACAAGTTTTTTATTTTTATTTTTATATAAAGTGTCTGGTGTGCATATAGTGGGTGGGATGAGTGCGTTACCACAGGTGGTTATTACAGCCCACTCACCTGCGAGTAGTACACTGATAATTGCACATTAAAGTAAGATAAAAAAAAACGCTGTCAACAGTTTTTAAAGAGTTGGGTTGTGATGTTTAGGGTATCAGAGGTATCTAACATCGGGGCCCCTAAAACTGCATGGCCCCCAGTGGGTGAATCTTTTTAGATATTATAATTTTCTATTATTATTATTATTAAAGGGCCTACAAAAATTGTAGATATCATTTAAAATACGTTGATAAAATGTGCAAAGAGCCTGCGTGTGTGTGTGTGTGTGTGTGTGTGACTTGCTTTAGACTTTAAGGGCCTACTGTATGAACCTCAGGGGCCAGCTCCATTGATTATATTATCAGCAGGGACGACATACAAATTCTCCATAGGCCCCAAACTTGTTAAACTAGCCACTGTGTAGAATGTGGGCATACGTTTGTGCTAGCATCTGCACATTTTGATCTCCTTTTTTTAGTCCGAGACCAACGCAAAGACGCTATGTGTAAAAAAAAAAGTCTTTAAAAAGAGAAATGTCGATTCTTTATATGAGCTTTAAACATCTGGAAGGAAAAAAAAAAGACACACACACACACACACACACACACACACACAGAGAAGAACCCATTATGTGCTTATTTACTGTAAAACAGTGCTCGTTTCACCACTTGATGCTTTTGTTCTCTGATGTTGAAGTGAAAGTCACAGATGTGGCCAGAAGAACTATTCGTCATTTTGACATGTTGACGTGAGCCTCATTTTTCTTCCCAGCTGTATTTATGATGCAACATACGAGTAAGTGTCAGCAAATCGGATTCGACTCGTATACTGTGTTCGTTTTTTCCCCCACAGATTTACTCACACGTTTTGTTTAGAGAGTCTGCAGCCTCAGGTTAAGCCCGGCATCAATGAGAGGTTTTTGGTCACACTTTGCAAAAAGAAGTCGCATAGACAATGACTACACTAAGCTACACTAGATGGATTTCACGGCCCCTGAAAACACTGAGACCAATTTTTAATTGAATAAATTAATATCAGGGTCATTGTCAATTATTTTTTCCTTGAACTCTGTGGCCCTCTAAGTACACCTTTATTTATTAAAATATTTTTTATTAGGGTCGAACTTCACAGATTATACATATTGTAATTGCACTTTATATATGTGGTTAGTAGTGGATGTGTGAATTAACCATAAACTTTGGAGACACCCGATAGAAGGTTCAACAAACTTTACCCATTAAATAACGTTTTAACAAGGCACAATTTATTTTAAAACATGGTTTATTACAGTTTTTCTCAGTCGCTTAGGACATTAGAAACCAGCTTTATTAAGCAAATTTCGTAATAGCGGCTTACTTACAAGTGAACAAGTGAAAGTGAAGCACAATAAAGAAAGCAAACTATTTATAACTATTTAAGTATTTAACGTTTTATAACCACCAACACTTTGATCGATTTCCTGTTATTTTTAAGGCTGATATAAAATTGTCTGCAGTCTCCAAATAAAATATGATGCTGTTTACTATGAACTCTTTTGAGGTACTGACATCTAAAAAATTGGTATTTTAACATGTAATATATGCAGTAAATTATGTTTTAATTCAAGATTTTCTTGAATAACTGCCTTTTACACCAACACAAAATAGGACATGGAAACCAGTTCAGAAACAAAATCATAACCCTAGAACTCTAGAGGCTCTGAACTACGTAATGCCCTCAGCTCAATCATCGCTTTAAAGAAATGAGAGCTTTACTTTTCCCCACTTAACAATTTACTCCATTCTGTATGTCACCGGCTGAATTAACGCAGCCACGCTGTTTCTCCTTCATTACTTTTCACGCGTCATTTAGTGAAGTCGTCTGAGCAGAGTGCTGGCATGTGGGCGCTGGCATCATCAGCCACTTTCTTTCCTTTCTATCCGGCTGTTAAGTGTATTAATTGGACATTTTGCCAAGATGTACGTCATATGAATCCGGCTGCTTTCCCCAAACGACCTCAAACTAGTGTGAGAAAGACAGATGCAAGACACCAATTGATAACTGCTCTTAGACCACTTACTCATGGTGCCAAATCATAATCTTGGCTACCAAAAAGTAAAAAAAAGTAAAAAAATTTTCCCAAAGTTTATTAAGCACTAATAATTAATCACAGAACACACATTTCTGTAAATATCACAAAGCGACAATGGGATTACTCTAGCCGGTGAGCAAGCCATAAGGTGACAATGGCTAGGAAAGCAAACTTTCCAACCCTCACTGGTGGCAGTCTCTTCTTGCACAGCTCCATTGCTTTTCAGCCTAATTTTGATTTGGCGTCTCTATCTCGTGCATCGAAACGATCCAGAAACAAAATTCAATGCATTCCGATAAAGATAATCTAGAAAACCCTGAAACAGAAAGTTCTCTCTTCTGTGAAATACAGAAAGCATTCAGAGGTGTCCATAATCAGCATCTCTCTTCCAAGTGATCTGCAAACCTACCCATCCTTCTTCAGAGTCATCCAGAACTTTGGAACATCCAGAACATCTTTCCTGTCCAAAGGGATCTAAAAACACACCCTTCCTCTTCAGAATGATCCAGAAACTAAGTCCTTTTGTCCGGGACATGCAGAGAGAAGGCCTAAACTACGGCCGGGGACCACATGTTAAACGTTTTAGTCTGGCTCGCCAAACTTGTAAAAATGCAATGAAAGTCAGATATTTTTTCCAATGTAAATCCGGAAGGTTCATTTTATTTTCTTTATGAACACATTTTAAAAAGCGGAACCATAAACAAAATGTACGTAATAGAATTGTACAAGTATATTTTTAACATTCAGTCACAAAACAATTAGTTTGCGCATATACATTTCCACCCAGCGCTGTAAAACAGCACGAGTTGATCTTTCACTGGGATCAGTCAGACGAATGCCACCATTCTGAACTTCTCTATATTTTCCTTCTCTTGCTCTTGTTATTTTTTTAAAACCTTGCTCTTACGTTATTTCTGTACTTTTCCCGCATTTCCATGGGATTTATAGAGTTTGTGAAAAGAGGTGTATTTTTATGAATTTTATGATTGAGTTAATATGAGTTGAACAAATGGTAAAAGCATTCCTATTTTGTTTACCGTTGTTTTTTTTACCATTGTGCTGAATAAATGACAATTTTTGTCAAGTAACCTTTCATTATTTAATTAAAACATACTCTTACCAACTTGTCAAAACAAGTTGCTTGCTATAAACAAACACAAGTAATATTAAGCATAATTGAGTTCAGTGTTTGGGTCAGGCAACACATGATCTGATCCAAAGCAACACATTCCATCTCGAATAAAGTAAAGTGAGTTTGCAAATATGGCCAGTAGGGGACGATATCAAAATTGTGCTCTGCTTTGTAACCGTCCAGTGAAGTGAACACACACAAGCCCGGAGCAGTGGACAGCCTTAAACTGTGGCGTCTGGGAGGAACCACCGAGGAACAATCCGTTGTGGAACTGGGATTCAAGCCTGGAGCGCCTGGGTGGCAGTTCTAAATCCCCACTGCTGCTAAGTGGATCATCCTCTCTCTCGTGATCCAGAAGACAGCATCAATTCAGAAGAATCTATTGGGTTCATGGGGTAAACTAAACAATACCACATTTAGGAACTAAATAGAAGCCAGCATTTAGTTTCCACCTCACTTTTTCACTCACTGGAAACACAGAGCTGCTTTATTACACATCCTAAACAGCCATTTAAAAGTCATAGCGGCGTTTGTAGACACTCTGAGACCTTCACCGTGGATTTACTTTACTCTATAGTCATTTAGCAGACGCTTTTATCCAAAGCGACCTACATTTCAATACAACTTTAACAAGTCAACAAATTCTTGCTTTCCCTGGGAATCAAACCCATGATCCATAGTCTCAAACAGACTGAGCTACTGGGAAAGGATTTAGCCACCTGAGTGCTTGAGCAGTGACAGCTACGGGTCTCCTGAAAGCGAAGCAGGGAGTGTTTATCTCTGACTAGTTCTACCCTCGTGTTGTGAATACCCACTCGCTTAAAGCAGACTGCTGACTCTACAGAGCACAGGGTGCTGCTGGCACCTCGTCCGACTCCCAAAGAGGGTCTTTCGGGGGCTCCATTGCTCATTTTTTATTCACTGAGCTCCAGTCACTGCTGATTGGAGTCCTCGGGGAGTCATTACAGCAGACGATCCGTCCCAACCAGCCAAGGAATTCATTCATCATGCAGAACTAGAGCTCTGGCAGGCAGCGAACAGCCACACAAGGTCTTCCAGGATCTGCGGGATGGAAGCCGTATGCTGAAAGGTGCTGCAAAGTGTTGCTAATGGGTCTGGGTGCTCTTAGGGGACGGGATTCCAATGCTGGGAACGGGACACCGCTCGGGTGGTTGCACGGACGCAGCACAAAAATCTACAGGAGCAGATTCCGTTACCTGGTTTGCTTTGCTCAGCAGCTCCTCTGCAGTGGCTGAGCTGTGTAGTTTGCATCCTGACAGCATCGCCATGAAATTCAAGACCTTCCACTCGTTCTAAACGGCTTTCTGGGGGACTGAAGCCCATGTGCTGGTGAAGCCTTGACAGCCGGACCAGAATGTCAATGGAAGGTGGTTGGAGTTGGATTGCAGCACACCTGATTGTTGAGTGCTAGCCAATGAGCATGAGTTCTGAATGATGTGAAATAATGTATTTTTGTGTTTATTTAATAAATAGTAAAGCCATGGGGGGTAGAGGTTATAAAATAATAAAATAAATGAAAGTAACACGGGTCAACTTTTACCTCCAAACCCATTTATTAAACTTGTGTGTTGAAATATCAATGAAGTTGGGTTGCTAAAAAAGCTTTGTCTTGATTTTATGTACATACGTAATTTTAAATATATTTTAATTTTATTCTTTGACTTGCCCAGTAGCTCAGTCTTTAGGGCGCTTTGAAACACTGTATCACAGGTTCAATTCTCGGGAAAAGGAGGAATTTGTTGAATTGAAAAAAAATTGTAATGAAATTTAAATCACTTTGGATAAAAAATTATTTAATAGTAAAGTCTGCTAAATGACTGTAAAGTAAATATATTACTTGTTGTTTTTTTTTTTTAAAGGGTCCTTATTGGGCATATTGACAAACTTTAACGTATTGACGTTACACAAACTTGGAAAAAACAATGGCATTAGTAGCAATACTATATTTTAATTAACTCTCCTATTATGATCATGGGTCAAATTGACCCATTTTCAAAGTTTAAAAATATATTTAAAATACTTATGTATTTTTTCACTTTGAATCTTCTCCTGCTTGTCTTAGTTGCTTAGATATCTACATATAAACAAAAAGTGGTTCAGTTCACACATTTGTAACGCACATGTGTTTGTTACAAAGATAATGCTCGGGTCAATTTGACACTTCAGACAAAATGGAAGATGAAAAAAGTCAGAAAGTTCAAATACAATTGTTTTTTTTTTGTATTTGTGTGAAATGAGTAGAATTGTAGAATTTATTCATTACATATATCAATAACACATACATATTAAAATGAGTATTAATTACGATTTCAATATCACATTTGTATTCTAAATATAATAAATGTACCATTGGTCATTTCCTGGCATGAGGTTCTGTACATCATGGCAGCAAAAGTGATGAATCACAGACAGAATCTTCTCAGGCTCTTGAAGTCACAGAACGTTTTCTTCCAAACACACTTCATGCGAAGCACTTCAAGTGCTCATTCTGGACCAGCGCTGAGATCACACCACCGGTTGTAACCGGCCTCTTGTAATCAAGTATTAGTTAGAATTATTGTACTAGTTACTCCTCAGAAAATCTAGTCAGAGAGATAGAATAAACAAAAAGAGAGACATGAAATAATATGAATTAATAATAAATAAAATGAAATAATAAGAAACAAAAAGTAAATAAGATGATTTATTTACACAAAACCATTTCTGTTTGACATATTTTGTACCATATTTTAATATATTGTGGCTAATTCTGTTGTATTGTTTAGTCTGTATATTTTTTTCTGTTGTCACATCTATCTTCAGCACCAAACTGAGTAGCAATACTAATTTCATGGGATACAATATAACCCTGGGTAACTATGACAATAAAGACATACTATTCTATTCTATTCTATTCTATTCTATTCTATTCTATTATTTTATATTATATTATATTATATTATATTATATAATAATAATAGTAATAATAATAATATTAATAAGAATAATGTCACGTCTCGAGTAATCCCTGAGAGGCACAGAACACAGTCTTTGGTTTTCTCAAGCTTGTTGCGACAAATAATACATCATACTATTATATATTTACTTTACTTTACAGTCATTTGGCAGACGCTTTTATCCAAAGCGACTTACAAAAAGAGGAGCAAGTGAAGCAATTTGTCTACAATAGGCTACAGTAGACGTCTACACAGACTATATAAGGAAACTTACTAGACAGAACAGCGTGACAGTCAACAACAACAGTGAACACAAGACAAAGATTTTTTTTTTTAATATTATATATTAGGTTGTTGTTATTGTTGTTGTCATTAGTAGTAGTAGTAATATCGGGATATTGTTATTCATCACATCATTTTAAATTATTAGTTAGTTTAAATTGTAAGACATTTAAAAAATGAATTCACTGGGATGCCGTTCTAGATAAGCATCTTTTTTCCCCATTTCTATCTTTGCTTTGAACCACTACTAACGTGTGTGTTATGTGTGTGTGTGTGTGTGTGTGTGTGTGTGTGTGTGTCAGAGATGGTTCATGTGAGGTGATTTTAGTGTGGTGTTTTAGACATACACACACTGTTCACTTTCAAGTTATCTTGTGCCCATCGTACTTTTTTAGTCTTCTCTTCCTGCCACCTCGACTCAACTACACGTATATGACATCTTGAGGAATATTCTGGGAGCTGTGCGGGCCTGCTCACTAAAGTCCCGTCTTTGCTCTTACTCCCAGATGTGCGGTAGAGCTGCGTGCGATTACATCTGGATCAGACTCTGTAAAGGTCACAGAGCTTTCCCCAAATGAAGGAAACTCTCTTTTAAATGGATCTTAATGGGATGATCTTAGAAAATGGAGATAGCGGCTTGTAGACTTTCCAGTTCCCCATCAGCTCTGACAAGTAAATGAGCGTGCTGATTTATTACAGTTTGTCAGTGTTTAGTAGAACAGATTTTCCTGGAAAGATGGAGGAATGCAAGCAAACTGCAGTGGGGAATCAAAGCTCTTCGGTTTAGAACAATTATATTTAATTTTCTAAAGTTTAGTAATGCGTCTCATGCGTGTACACAGAAACATTCAGAATATTTGAGAAAATAAACACAATTCCTTAATACAAATTATTTTAGATTAAAGTGCAATTTTCATTATAAGACGCTTAAAATTCCTCCGTGTTGTGTTTTAAGATTGCAAGACTATGATTTATTGTGTTTGATGCAGCTTTCAGATTTTATTTGTATTATTACAAACGGCTAATTTGCAACGTTGTGTTGAAAAATTAACCAAGGTGTGTGTGCGCGTGTGTGTGTGCGTGCGTGTGTGTGTGTGTGTGTGTGTGTGTGTGTGTGTGTGTGTGTGTGTGTGTGTGTGTGTGTGTGTGTGTGTGTGTGTGTTTTTCAGTGATTCTGTACTGTTCACTGAAGAATGTGTACGTACCCTGAAATCTGCAAGCAGCAATCAAGCACACCTTTAAAAACCATTACATACAGAACGTTTTGCTCACATCCTGGTTGAACATGCTTGAGTGCATCTCCTCTCAGAGGTCAAAGGTCACGACCCTTTAGCTGAATGATTCCTCTGCCATATTTAAGAGTTTTGCTTCATAAAAGTGTCTTAATTTGACTTGTGCCATGAAAAGGTATTTGGGTAGACTTTAAAATGTTACAGAAAGTTTGATTTAGTTTCATTTAGATTGTCAAAAGTTGCTGTTCCTGTGAGTTCCTGTTGCAGTTCCTGTGTCAAAAGATGCAGAGAGTGAGTTGATGCTTTTTTTTTTGAATGTTTCAAGTGTTCAAATCTTACATGAAATACATAATTTAAAAATGATGGTGTAATGATTCAGAGTACTAATTCTGATGTTTTAATAAATCCAAATGACAAGACCAGAAACAAAATCATAAACATAAGTCAGAAGTCAACAGGCAGGAATGGACAGAATCGCAAAATCAAGAACCAGACAAAAAGCTGTGGTTCACAAAGCCACTGGACACAGGAAACATGATACACGCATGTTTGTATAGATGTTTTGCACCGAAGACCGTTTCTTTCATGATAAAGTCTTTCGTGATCTGCTGATGTCATAGTGATGACGCGGAGTAAAGTGGCTTGCACATTCTTGTCTACATGGGGCTTCTGAAAAGTGCATGAAGACCCCTGAAGACCCCTTGCTCAAAAGCATTCCTCTTGTTTCTTTCCTAGAAGCTGATGATTGGCATTTGAAACTGTACTAACAGTAGTTTTTGGCTGTTTCAGCTTTTTGTTTGTGAGTTTGTAAGTGTCAGTCAATTTCACCAAAGCATCGGAATTTGAAGAAAACCAGACACTGGGACATTTGTTCAGCTGAGAAATGTTGAGAGAGAAGTTCGCAATGCTGTCCTGTAGAAATGTATTCATGTGGTGGCCTAATTTAGAAATTAGAGGATTTAATTAAAAAAAACGGACAGGAAAAATCACCACAGACCGTCCTGGTGGCCTCTGCAGATGCTGAGATGAATGAAAACCTGCTGTGGACGACAGCATCTCTGCTCAGCAGCAGGACCGGACACACACAGATGTTTAGAGCATTAGAAACATCTGTCACACACGAGGCCCAGCAGGCCTGCAAGTCACACCGTCTTTACTGCTCAACACCGATCTGCTAGTTGTCTCACAGCAAGACGGATCCCATTCCGAGACCCCAGTTCAAGGACGCAGATTTAGAAATCCCCACTGTAATGTGAATTTATTTGTATGGCTGATTTTTAAACGGTTAGAGGAATTTATAGGGAGGACAGTTTCGATGTAAACTCTCGCCTTACTATGAATTAGAACTTTGCCTTTTCCGTAAATATTTAATAGATTTTTTTGCTTTGTCTTATTTTCTATTTCAAATAGCAGCAAAAACTCACATGACCATTTATTGAACTGAATGTTGAAGTATTACATTCCTAATACATTCTACATTTTACATAAAACCCAATTTAATTATTGCTAGTATGCCAGTATTGCTATATGCCATAATCTTCAGATGCCGTGTGTGTCCATTTTAAATTGTATAACGTGCAATGCACTTTGTATTATTATCATAATACTTATCATTCCCTGAGTAGTGTGATTTGGCTAATCGAAACTAAACTCTTTCTTGACTCGACTGGTTTCAGATTGTCAGAAGGTCTGATACAGTTTTAGCAGAATTTATTGGACGAAAATCGGTAGCAGCTGTGGCAATAGTCTACAGGAAATTCATTTTTTCATGTACGACACGAACAAGTGATCCAGCCAGTGCTAAAAAGGTTGGATTTTTTTTTTTTATTATTATTCTGGAGTTTCATTGTACTCACTACAGAGAAAACGTGAAAATCTGATGTCTGTCACTCTCTCTGTGTCTCCTATCATGTCTATCTTGCTGACTCATGTCTGCCTATGCGTTTGGCATCATTTGAATAATTCACGCAAGGTTTCCCTGAGTTTCCCTGAGATTTCACGGGCAAATAAGTGTAGTTGAGGCAAACTACTATTGCTGTCACATCCGCCTCATTATTCATCTTAAAAACTTGTGCTTTTAGAAGCCATACGTTTTCCGAGGCGAAGCGTGGGCCTCTGGAGGTGAAGCAGCGCGCGGCGTCTCCAAAGTTTTCCCTCAGAAGAAAAAAAAAGCTCCGAGTTATTGCTCACCAGGTTTTAAACGCTACATGAATCTTCACTTTCAGTAAGAACCTTAACAGCAGCCGTTTGATGTCTGAGCAGCTCGGGCTGATGGGAAAGTCGTTCAGAGCTTTTAATCGCTCTTCGGTGGCCACCCTTCTTCTACAGCTGTGCGCCCACCATGCCAACTAAAGGAAGCTTGGCTCTTTGTGCTATGTGCTAAGCAAGACCATGGTGGAACTTTGGGATTCGAAAAGGACAATTAACGAAAAAGATCCATTTGTCAAGGGTTTCCTGACAGACCGGGAACGGTGCCTCAAAAGATTAAAAGCTCTTTGGCTCAATTGTACAAACGAGATTCTGTTCTACCAACAGTTATACGTTCAGACCTTGATGATTAGCTGATCTATCATCTAGGCCTTTAGAAAGCACATTACGGTACAACATTGAACGTGCTCAAATGTTTTTCTGGGAATCGAACCCACAACCTTTGGTTTTGCAAACAGCAGGTTCTACAGTTTGAGCATCTGCATTTAACCACTCTTTATTTCTGAAGACTGGAATGTCAAATTTGACTTCTAACTTTCTTCAAATCACCGGCCAAGATGTCAAGAGAACATTTAGAGAGTATTTTAAAGAGAACATATAGAGAGTATTTCCTTGTCATGTGTTTGTTAAGAAGAGAGTAACACTGCATGACACTGGAATTGGAAATGAAATGTATCTGTGTGTCTATCTATCTATGATATATTTAAGTCAACTGTAGGAAGTCTAACAAACTTTTAAGTTAACAGGCTTTCATATTTGGAGCCACCATGAGAATAGTTGGCTGTGTTGGTCGCATTTTAGTGAAAAAAGTTGAAGTGATTGGCATTTAGTTCTGAACTCTTGCATTTGTTCTCTTATGCTGTTTTTGTGATCAGTTTCGTAATACTCCATCTTCTACAGAGAAGCTGATTAGGATTACAATCAATTCAGCTTTCTCAACTTCCTGTTTTTCCATCTTGAGTATTTCTGTCCAATAAATGGATTTATCTTCACCCACAAAAAATGTAGAGTGGCAAACCACACCAACCCAGATGCGGTTTCCTGATGTGAACACACCTTTAAGCTTTGGTTCCATCATTCCACCTTTCCAGTAAAGATCAAACAGCACAACATTAAATTCAAAAGGCCTTACCTGCTTGGCAACTTTTCCTGATGTTATGTGCCGCGGTTGCAATCAAATCACAGGCCTTAAGAGAAAGTTCTCCCTCTCTGAAGAATAATTTAAGCCAGCTGTCTCAATTAAGGGGGGAACGGGAACTAGAAGCTTCCGCCACATTTATGGTCCACCTCAAACCTCATAACATGCTGGCTACACTATTGATCTCATATGGCCACCATGACCATAAAGCCGCTGGACATACCATACGCAATCAAGTCCCGTCCATTTAGTTCTGACATTGCACACACAGCACCGAACACAAAAAAAGCTTTATATTGTGGTCGTTCCAATGAGGTGATTGATGACTGGAAGTTTTACTGAATCCATGTGGTGTTTCTGTTTTATTTGTACAAGCATCGAGTCTCAAAACGAATAACTTTTTACTTTGTTTTTACCTTTTAGGTCACAGAAATGGCAGTGCAGTGCTTCCTGCTGAACATCTGGCCACTTTTCTGTCTGGACATAAAGTCCAGTTTATCCCAAAACATCAGGGTTAAATTATTCAGGCAAATAAAATATTCAGTCTAGAATATTTAGGGATGTACGGATTATTTTTGCAGTTGAAATAAAAACTTAAAGATTAAAATTCTAAAATGTCTTTTGTTCTTTAGTTTACAAGCCTTGTTAACAACTTGCAGTTGTCTGCATAACTTTAAACATCAAATAAGATAAAATAACATGCTGTTTTTGTGTCTCTGATGACCTGACTTTAGCTGGAAAAATGTTTTATCTGGAACTGTGTTCCGAGCTGTAAGGGTGGCACATGTGTGCGACGCCATGCTTGGCTCCTAAATTGCCGCAAATGCTCTTGGACTGTATTCACTGTATTTGATCATTCTTTTCCCAATTATTTTGTCTTTTCCTGCTTGTTCCTTGTTCCCTGGTTCTGGTTTAATCTCTACTCTAATCTAATCCCTGCCCATGTAAATCCTCATCTCTGCTCGCCTTGGTTCAATCGCCCACCTATATAATGGCAACGCCTCTTGCCGGACAGACTTTAATAAACATTTCAACATTCTACAAACTCTTCTTAGTAGAATTCTACACCATTCGGAGTGTCAACGATGACAGATTCACTCGAAGCCCGCTGAGCCTCTCAAATCAGAGACTGCAGACCCCGACATTGCTGACGACAAGTCAAACCTACTGCCTACGACCCGATTCTATGCAAATCGAGGCTTCGAATAAATCTGTCATCGTTGAGACTCCGAATGGTGTCGAATTCTACTAAGAAGAGTTTGTAGAATGTTGAATGTTTAATAAAGTCTGTCCGGCAAGAGGCGTTGTCATTATATAGGTGGGCGATTGAACCAAGGCGAGCAGAGATGAGGAGCAGAGACTGTTGAAAGTGCTCAGCTAGGCAGAAAATGGAGGCACAGTCAAGTCAGCCCTCAACCATCAATACCTGTTGGGTCTTCAAGAGAGACTGACCAGGGATTAGCTTGGAACAAGTTATTCTTCACGAGATGTTTGCTAAGCTGATCTCACTTCCACTGTCCGAACAAGAAGTTTCTCTTACTCTGGACAGATGTTCTTATTTCTTTAATTATCATAACAAACTATGTAAGAAAGTCTGTCTGGAGTAGGAGATTGCATGTAATACTTTGTGTGTTTCCCACTTTTCTGTCACATTTCCCACGTTTCCCACATTAAACTCTGTCGTTTAATGTTAGCTACCTGCTTTCCACTTGTCATTTTGTGCGCTTCGAGACAGAAGTTAAAACGCTGTGAAAAGCGCCTCTGAACTTGAAGTTTCCTCTGCTCTGTCAATAAAAGGCCTTTTTCTACTCCTTTTGTACTGCAACGGCAAGCAAAGATCCCACCTATCCGTTTCATATAACACTAGCACAATCATCTACTAACAATAATTAAATGGTAAAATCTGCGCCGAAGGGGTTGTTTAGGGTACCACAAGGCACAAGACATACAACTCTCTCTGAAGTTCCTTCAGCCTCCAGAAAAGTTTTTGTTTTCCTAGCTTTCATCACCTTTTGGCTTTTCTCACTGCTCACAGTCAGTTGCCATAGTTAATATTTCTCAGTTTATTTTAAAGAGCTTCAACTGTGACAAGAGCCTTATAAATAAATAAAACTTGAACTTCAAGTTCACAAGCTGGTCTTCTATATATCTGATATCTCATATTAATCCGTTATGATCTGTATGCTCAGTTGAAGCTTGACTTTCTGTCAGCGCCGGGTTCTTTAAAAAAGCACCATGCATGTTCCCAATAGTGTTGAGGATTTCATAGGTTTCACCTTTTGTTCTCGCTCTCGCTGTCATGTGTTTCAGACTGACTCTGGACCGAGTTAGATTCAGACTCTGTGAATCAGGTCGGGCAGCTCGACCGAGTCAACAGCTTCATGCCAGGTTTTCTCCGACAGGATTTATCATGCTCTGACCTTGCTGTCAGTTGCCATGTCATGGAAGCAATGTGTGTTGGCTCCGCAGTCTATGATCCAGCTGATAGATAGGCAGCTGGATAAGACCAGGGAGTCTTTTGAACTTTTAATTTAATGCAGTTTTCAGTGCCAGATGTATCTGTCCTGGCTGAAGAGAGCTTCACGGCGGGCAGTCAAGATGGAGAAAAGCATCTCTACTCTGGTTGTTCAAGTTCAAGTTCTGAGCATTTGTAAGGCGCTTTTCACAGTTTGAACTGTCTCAAAGCGCACGCGTGAACATGTAAGAGAATTGTTGCTTTTTATTCATTTGAATGTCCGGTTAGTAAATAGCCATGATTATCACTATGACTGTGATTTAAGTTATAGGCGTTACTCACGAGGACACTGACTCGTCTTACTTTATGAAAGGGAAGGTACACAAGTGAATTGAGGACCATTTTCTTGTTAATTCAAATACTTTTACTTTGGTTTCTCACTACACAAATACATTTGTTGTTGTTGTTTAATTATCATATACAGTACTAATACTAGTGTTTTCAAACATGGATAAATTGATGAATTGACGGACAAAAGGAACAGACAAACAGAAGTGTATGGATAGATTGATGGATTGATGGATGGATGGATAGATAGATGAACGGACAGATGACAGACAGAAAGACGGACGGACGAATATATGGAGAGATAGATAGATAGATAGATAGATAGATAGATAGACAGATAGACAGATAGACAGATTGATAAACGGATGGATGGATGGATGAATGAACAAATATATGGGTTGACTGCCAGAAAGAAAATGGACAAACAAATAATATATATATATAAAGATTAATAGATATTGTTACATGGGTGGGCGGATGAAAACAGTTACTTTAAAAAGATATATGTACAGTATGAGAAACGGAGAAGAATGAACAGACAACTGCAGTGACTCTGATTGAAAATGATTAGATGGTAGAACTGTATGTGGATGGAAAGCGCAGGAAAAAAAAAACTTGTCTCCAAAATGCCAGACTGCAGACTACCATTCAATCATCCGATCATCTCTTTTCATCTGCAAACTATCTGGGTGGAATTCTCCAGACAGAATTGTTGAGTGGGTAGAAAGGCATGTTCATCATGAGATTCTGTTTTCAATTATACGAACCACCCAAGCATGGTCGCCATCGTTCGGCTGCTTTCCTTGGCGACTAAATTATGCCTCTTCTCAATAAATCACCCAAGAGTCATTTTATTATTCAAAACTTCACAACGGAGTTAATTTGGAAAACCAATTGTGACAAAAACAGCCTGGAGTGCCGTCTTTTCTGGGGTCTGAAGAGACATTTAAGACTCAAACGTGACTAGACGGCCTTCTGGAAAAATGAGAATAATTCCAAAAAAATGAATTAGTTTGCTTATACTGTCTAAAAAGTTTTAAAATCCACCAGTGTGCTCCATAAATCAGCGTTTCCCTCTTACGGCTAATGGTAATGGTTCGACTATGTTACACTTTTCCGAAATAAAAGTCACTCTTTGGAATGCCGCACATTAAGATCTGGATGCCGATTCAGTGTAAATAGAAACACGATGCTTCTTGGTCATTGATGAATTGGCTCAGGCTGAATTATAAATATAGAGAACGATGAAAAAAAATATGCGCACACTCACATCAGAGTTTGTTGGTGGTTTAAAGCACATGGTTGTAAGTTATTGTTTCCTCCATCCGTTTTATTAATCTAGTTATCGGTTTAGTTGCCTCACATGTCATGGCTTGTTACCTCCTTATATACCTAGACAGACATTTACAGGATATACAAGGAGAGAGACAGACAGACAGACAGACAGACAGACAGCTAACTTATAGACTGACTGAGTGATGGATGGATGGATGGATGGATGGATCATCGTTCAGATAGCCAAATGATGAAGTTAAATGCATCTGTGTCTGAACAGACAAACAGATGAATGAACAGACACTGTAATGATAAAAGAATAGCGAGATGGGTGGATGGATGGATGGATATATGGATGAATGAATGGGTGGGTGGATGGATTATTGCAAGGTTGTATAGATGCATGAATGGATGAAACATTGGATTGATAGATATAAGAATGGATGGATGGATAAATAGACAAGTTGTAATAGACGCAAGTATGAATGACAGAATCGGAAAATAAAGAATGAACTAGATGTTTTTAAATCAAATTTAAAAACTTATTTTTACTCACTGGCTTTTGATTGATGCTGTTTACGTGTATATGAGCTTGGTGTTAATTTGTTTAACTAATCTATATTTTAACTGTTCTCATTTTATGTGTTTTGTTTCTTGTTTTTATTAGTTTTATCACGCTGATGAGATTTTATTCTTTTATTTGTTGTTGTTCCTTACCTTGTACAGCACTTTGGATCAACCACGGTTGTGTTTAAATTTGTGCTTTATAAATAAATTTGAATTTGAATTTGAATTTGAACTGAGAAACAAAATATTGGAAAATGTGTTGATCGCTGGATGGATGGAAGGATGATTAGATTAATGGATAGAACGTTGGATAATTGAATGGATGATTGGTGACACGGGGGTCACGGCTCTGAGGCGTTGGACCCACATGCACAGATGGAGACGAAGCGGCGGATTCGGATTTGGATTTTTTTTTGGAAGAATCCGGATTCGGATTTGGAAGCGGCTTGGATTTTTTCAAAATCCAAAAGACTTTAATCGGCGTCAGTCAGGCAAAAAGTCGTCAACGGCAAACAGTACAACGTAGGCAGGGCACAGGGGTAAACCACAAAACAGGCAAGAAGGTCGGCAACAAGTAATCCAAACGAGATCCAAAACGGCAGGCAAAAAACGAGAGTCGGGAAAACGGGAATCGAGATCGGCAACGAGACTTAGACTTGACGAGAAGTAAAACGCTGGTAAGGCTGGCTATAAACACAGACAAACTGGCGTCGAAACATGGTGAAAGTCAAACTTAAATACATTGGCTGATGAACTAATAATTACAAAACACAGAACAGCTGATCACAACATAAACGGTGGGTCAAGATGGCGGCGACGTGGCGAGGTTCAAAATAAGAGTCCAAAAGTGAATCAAAATAAAAGTCCATGACGTCACGCGCCGAGACCCGTGACGATTGGATAAATAGATAAGCTGTCAATCTTACTTAATGAGATTCAAAAGTGGATAGAGAAACAGAAAATTAATCATCAGAAAATGTGTTGATGAATGGATGGATTGAACATTTTTAACTTTTGTGGGTATAAAATAGCAGCATTAATCTAATTATTATATATAAACATAAGTATTGGTTTGCCAGCCACACATGACTGTTTACTGGAATGTGTTGTAATATCTATAATAAAAGCCTCACTTTAGCTCCTGCATTTAAGTCTGTCTCTCCAAACCCTGACACGAATGATATAAATAAAGATAATTCTACAGGAGTTAAACAGAGTGTCTTTATTTCTTCTGTCTCTTTATAAGTCCCAGTTTGTAAGACAGTCTGGAGAGCTTCACCACTGCATGGATCTGGATGTCTGAAAATGGAGACTAAATGTCTTGGAATAAATGGGTATAAAGTGATAAAAGTATGTGATTTTGTTTTTTTTTTTTCTGAAATTTGGTTTTTCAGCAAATGAGGGAAAAAGCTGTGTTTAAAAAAGTTGCAAATCCAGTGGTCCAATCCTAAAATGTCAACCACCCCGCTGTTATAATTTCTCACATAAAGCAGCACGTACAAGTCAAATAAAACTGCGTTAATCAAAGCAACGTGAATTTTTCCAAGAATTCCTTGATGCAACGAGGAAAATTAAATTTTTCTGATATACACTTTTTAAAAATTACAAGTTTACTCTTATAACCAATTTTTTAATATTTTAAATCCGTATTGTATATACAGTACAGTATGGTAGTGTAGTACTGGTTTTCCTTGCTGGTTCTCTACTATCCACTACGCCCCAGTACCTTTACAAAATAAAATAGTACTTAAAATACACTACATGTATGTATTTATGTATGCAAATGTGCTCACACATGCTGAATATTCATGGTTAATTGAGTTGATACAAGATACGTTTTAGAACAACAATGGTAAATGCTTTTTACTTACTATGGTTTGCTACTTTTACACAACTCAACAGGCAGCGCTAACCTTCCGTTTCTCACATTGAGTTAATTTTCGCTCTGTGTGTGTTATATATATTCAGTGTTTGACAGACTAGCTTGCTTTGGCTCTCCTGACTCCTTCTCTTCTGGAACGTTCCATATTTGACAGAGTCCAGATGGCATCATGGAGCAAAACATCTGCTGGTGTGGAGAAAAAATCCTTCACACATTTGATGAGCGCTGATATTCCAACCCCGCTGACCCTGTGCCGTACATCTACACACTCGCGTCCATCAATCTCATTTATCTTCGACTTATCTGATCTTATAAACTCAGTGTTTGCTGTAGTTTTCCTGTCATCGTGTGGTTGGGCCCAAAATTGGTGTTCTGTCTCTGTGTCTAAGAAGCTGTAATTTTCTGAGGTCGGCACCCACCGTTCAACTATGTTTCCAAAGGTTTTTTGGACTGGGACGGAGGTTTGTCTCCCACTGCTGTTCCGTACCTCATAAACACTTGGAAAACAAAAGGTTGTGGACCTTTAAAGCAGGGGAACTGCACGCTGGGACTTGGCAAAACGTGCATATATGAACAGTAAATCTTCTATTCCAGCGCAATTTAATGCAAAACATTTGAAGGAGAAAATGTGGGAAACATTAATTTAATTACTTTGACTCCAACGTTTTATCACTTGGGAAAATGGCGTGTTTTCTCAAACAATGGTTAGCTCTCTTTTTTTTCTACTGGATAAAATCAGATGTCTAGAATCAACAAGAATCAACATATGAATGCATATAGCTTGCTTGTTCGGACAGACGGACGGACAGATGAACGGATGGATGGATGGATGGATGGACGGACGAACAGACAGACAGACAGACAGATAGATAGATAACACATTTAAATTGTATTTTTTTTTTTGAGAAACCGGAGACCATGCAATGTCCACACAGAACCAAGCCAACATTTGCATTTCTTCAAGAAAAAAGCTCATGAAATTGAACAAGATCTGGTAATAATGTTTTGTCGTGAGATTTCCTTTCGTTTCTCAGACGTCTTCACGGATCAGATCTCCTGAAGCGTCTGTGTCTTCCTCGGGCATTCGCGCAGCAGGTCGCCGGCCTCAATCTCATCGGAGTCACGTGACGGTAAATTAAAGCTCTTCTCGCTCCGTGTTTCACACATCCTGCGGTTGAACTCTGCGCTCGTCTGTCCCATCCGCCATGCGAACAGTCCCGCTCTCCACAGGCTCCCAACAACAGCACATTCATCTTCATTAGCCGACCCCTCTACTCGTGTGTGTAGTCACTTATAAAACGGCCTCAAACACATCACTATTATTCTCACACAGAGTGTAATCCATCCATTAATTTGTCTGTCTGTCTGTCTGTCTTTCTATCTCATGTGTCTCTCTGTCTGTGCAGAATTTATACAGTATATATAATATGGTTTGTTTATTTGTCTGTCTGTCTACATATGGACAGATAGAAATAGAAAGATGAAAATAGATATATAAACAAATATATCTGTCTATATTTCTATCTATCTTATTTATCTAGCTATGTTTGTGTACTTCTTACACTGAAAATAGTCTCACTGGATCAAAATAAATTAGGTTTATAAATTATAGGACTTATTTTTTTTTACTGAACTGAAAGATTTTTTCTCAGACACTGTCACGTCGCCACGAACTACATCTCCCATGATCCCTTGTTCCCTGTTTCCGTGTTTGGATATAGTCACGTGGTTGTCACATGTAGTTCGTTTGTACTTCATTTGTAGTTGTAATTTATGTCTCACCTGTTTTTTTTTTTTTTTTTTTATGTCTCATCTGTTTCAACGTCCCGTGTCAGTCAATGTTGTCACACTTGCGTGTTCCTGAGTTTGTCCCGAGTTTAGTGTGAGTGTTTGTCTTTGTTTTATCAGTAAAAACCCAAGTTTCATGGTCACCATGATCGCCGGCTCTCCTATCTGCACAGGATAGTGACAGAATATTTTTGTCGTCACTATGTAGGTAGAGTTGTGACGTGTTTAAAACAGCTGAACTCCAATGTGTGACGAAAGAAATATTCAGTGTCAGAGAAAAAAATATCTATCAACTGTAATATAAATAAAGTTTAAAAATCAAAAAAGTTTAAAGGAGCTATTATTTATTTTCATATTAACAGTTACGCAATAAAAAAAATGTGAATGGGAAAAATCATTATGGAATAAAGTTTTTTTTACAAGCCTGGACTTCACACATATCTAATATTTGAGATGACAAAGTATATAATATAAAACTGCCCGAAGCGCGTCATTTTTCAACTCAAACCTGGAGCTTTATGAGGCTGACATCAAAATGTACACAATCAAAAACTTGCCAAAGACTTTTCCACTGTCAGCACAGATGACTGATGCCAGCGCAGATATATGAGAATGACATCAGGGAAGTGATCTGTGAAGGGCGAGGAAGACTATAGCAGGTTAGAGATCAGTGAAGCAGCGCTCTTCATCCTAGAGATAAGAAAAATATGAATATAGATTTATGTAGAGATGGTGTTGTTTAATAAAAGACCTGAGATGCATCAGACTCCACGTGCTTATGTAATCTAGTAGATCATGATGATGTTCCAAAGATACAGATCATTTTTATAACATTGCATAAGAGAAATGATGTTAAATGCGCAAAAGTACTCTGACTCGGTCAATGTTACCACTCGGGATTATCTGGCAAATCTGAGCTAAAGGACATTCTGCTTAAGGAACATCAATCTTAAATAATTCTTGAAAGCTCCTTTGCGATTTACGAGTTTGCCAATCCAAATAGAAGAATATACTGTACATTCTGCAGTTTTTGGGGAGGATATAAAAAAGAAAAGACTAAAGTTTATTAAAAAGATAAAAAGACACACTGATTGATAGATAGATAGATAGACCAGCAATTAGGTCAATGGCAGACAAATAGATGGATGGATGGAGAGACTGGTAGAGAGACAAACAATAGACATTTCAATAGAAAAACAGGCAGACAGGGAAACAGACAGATAGAAAACCTCTGCAAGGTTTTTTGGAAGGCTAAAAACTAAAATTTATTGAAAATATAGAAAGACAGACCAACAGTCAAGTCAATAACAGACGAATGGATGTATGGATGGTTGGATGAATGTATGGATAAACAGACTGGTAGACAAACAGAAAGACTGGTCAACAAACAACTCAATTGTGTGTTTAAGAGTGATAGAGAGAGAGAGAGAGAGAGAGAGAGAGAGAGAGTTAGTTAGGGAACTTTGGCAACATATAGAATAGGTATATAAATTTAGTTTACATTACTTACATAAACACAGACAAATGCCAGAGAAAACTTTAAATGAAAATAAAGGCTTTTGAATAAGCAGCTTCTTGTTTTCCCTGATTTGTCTCTGTGGCCGGGGGTCTGGGTGGGCAAGTGTGTGTTGTGGCTTCGTAATATATGTGATGATTTATCCCTGAGTCAGCAGGCACAGACTCAATAGAAACGCTACTCGGATAATGAACACAGACGCGGCCGACATGATGACCGGACCACATTCCTTTACTTAAGGATGAACGGAACAGCACATTTGAGTTTTGAGAGTATGTGAAATATTAAATATGCCCATGAACATGCAACATCGTGCTTTGAAGAAGATGTGAGTGATGAATGGCGGACCCTGGGCTTGTCGGTGTCATGTGATCTGACTCCAGGCGACTGCTGAATGTGGGAATCATTTCAGGTCAGTGCGTCTGGTGATGGGCTCGTGGCCAGAGAACCAGCAGGAGAGAAAATCAGTTTCTGTGTATCTGTATGGACTCTACGCTCATGACAAAAATAGATAGATGGATGGATGGATGGATGGATCCTGCTTATGGATTGATGGATGGATGGACGGGTAATTATATACTGTAAATAGACAAAGAGAGAGAGAGAGAGATGGATAGATAGACAGACATATAGATAGACAGTCAGACAGGCAGGCAGGAAGGCAGATAGATAGATAGATAGATAGATAGATAGATAGATAGATAGATAGATAGATAGATAGATAGATAGATAGATAGATAGATAGATAGATAGATAGATAGATAGATAGATAGATAGAGAGATAGAGAGATAGATATATAGATAGATAGATAGATAGATAGATAGATAGATAGATAGATAGATAGATAGATAGAGATAGATAGATAGATAGATAGATAGATAGATAGATAGATAGATAGATAGATAGATAGATAGATTGGCAAGCAGGCAGATGGATAGCTAGACAGACAGACAGATAGATAGATAGACTGGCAGGCAGATGGATAGATAGACAGACAGACAGATAGACAAATAGACAGACAGACAGACAGACAGACAGATAGATAGACTCAGAGCGACCTGCAGGACTGGACTGGTTTTTAACTGAGGTGTTAACCGTGTGTTCACTCTCGCCCTCGTGACTTCCACACTTCATCACAAACCTGAACCATCTTGGACACGTTTTAAAAGCTGAAATAGTGACGGATCTCAGGTCCACGTGTTTCTCTTTCACCCTGCACTCGTTTGCCCCGGGACACTTTCTTTTTCTGCTCGTCCATACGCTTCTGTCCAGAAGGCCATGCAGGGAACAGGCCGTAAAACTGGGAGCCGTGGATGAAGAAAGCTTTTTTGGCTGGAGATGATAAGCAGGATTACGAGTCCACACTGAGCGTCCGTGTCTCTGGCCCGGTCTCATCCAGACCTGACGAGAATCCAGGATGTACGGCAGACTTTACTTGGTTTATCTCGCTCCGAAGGCCTGAAACATCTGAAAAGCGGATACAGTGTGTGTGCGTGCGTGTATTTGATGAATGTAAAAAAGAATAAACTTGTGTGTTTGAGAGAGAGAGAGTGAGTGTGTGTGTGTGTGAGAGAGAAAAATAAATATAAATTATAATTAGAAACACTGTGTACCTATGTCTCTGCTGGTGTACGTGAAAGACAATATGAATGTAAAAAAAGAATAAACTTGTGTGTTTGAGAGAGAGAGAGAGAGAGTGTGTGTGTGTGTGTGTGTGTGTGTGTGTGTGTGTGTGTGTGTGTGTGTGTGTGTGTGTGTTTAATACAAGAAATATCGTTTTGAGTAGATCTCTAGCACTATTTTACTCTGAATATATTGTCCAATCAAGAAATTGATTGGCGTTCTCTGTGTGATTTTAGAGAGTCTGCAGTGTGAATCTCTGACGGTTCCACACGGCCTGTTCTCCGTGGAATCTGATATGCAGGTGCCAGGAATCATGAACTCAGCGGGACGCAGCCCGAGAAACTGCTGTTTTCATTCCTTTTCTTTTGTGCAATCCTTTGTACATTGTGCAAAATCAATACAAAAAAATGCATATGTAAAACAAAAATCCTTCCAGATGGACAGAACTGAAGAATGAAAGTTGTTAAATTACGTTGATGTGTGTGTGTGTGTGTGTGTGTGTGTGTGTGTGTGTGTGTGTGTGTGTGTGTTTGAAAGAGAAAAAGAGAGAGAGAGAGAGAGAGAGAGAGAGAGGCGGAGAGAGAAATTGATAGAAGAAGGATAGAGAGTGTGGAAGAAAGATGTCTCTGTAAGACAGAGGATAAGTGAGAGTGGAAGAGAGAAATAGATGGAGGAAGATAGATGGACAGTGAGGGAGGGTGTAAGAAAGAGGGGGAGACAGAAAATGAGAGAGGGTCATTGAGAATGAGAGCGGGGAAGAGAGAAAATACGAGTGAGAGGCGGAGAGAGAAATGGATGTAAGAAGGATGGAGAGTGAAGGAGAGAGGGAGACAAACATGAAGGAGAGAGAGAGAGAGAAAGAATGCAAGAAAGAGGGAAAGTAAGACAGAGGATAAGTGAGAAGAGAGAAATAGATGGAGAAAGATAAATGGACAGTGAGGGAGAGTGTAAGAAAGGGGGGGAGACAGAGAGAGAGAGCGGGGAAGAGAGAAAAAATGAGTGAGGCGGAGAGAGAAATGGGTAGAAGAAGGATGGAGAGTGAGGGAGGGAGGGAGACAAACATGAAGGAGACAGAGAGAGAGCGAGAGAGAGAGAGAGAGAGAGAGAGAGAGAATGCACATTCACAGAGGATGAGACAGAGGATGAGAGAGAGTGGGAGACAGAAATGGATGGAAGAAAATAGATGGAGAGTGAGGGAGATTGTTCTTACAATGAGGAAGAGGGGTAGACAGAGAATGAGAGAGGGGAAGTGAGAAAGAATGAGTGAGAGGCGGATAGAGAAGAAATTGATAGAAGGATGGAGGGTGAAGGGGGGGGGGGTACATTGTTTACATTTATATTGTGATGATAAAACTTCTGTCATACTAGTAATAACATTGTGACAGAAACATTAACCAAACAACCAAACAATAAACCAAAAATCAGCCAAAAGTAAAGTCTGTCATCATGAAATTTCCCCGCTGTGGGACTAATAAAGGCTTTCAATTCAATTTAATTCCCTGTAAAGGATGAAGCGGTAGAAGAAGACTGACTGACTGAATTCAATTCAATTCAATTCAATTCAATTCAATTCAATTGACCCATATAATTGCACTGGTTTGCTTAAAAATAGGTGTTATTTGAAATTTCAATTTTCAATATTTTAAGATAAACACAGAACACTGTTTTTTTTTTTTTTACAGAAACATGCACATTATTTTTAGTAATCGCATCAATTGTTTTTTTTTATTGAAAGTTCCATGCCTCATGATTCATTTTTACAGTTTACCTGTCTCTCTATTTGTCTATCTTCTGCTCACTCTCACACTCTGTCTCTTTTCCTCTATGACTCTCTCTCTCTCTCCCTTTGTCTCTATCACTTTCTCACTCTGTTTCTCTCTCAATGTCGATTCGTCTACAGAGCAAAGCAGGAATTTCAAACACTATATATAATGCATTAGGCTTTCCACTGCAGGATTCAGGACACTAAATCAAGCGCCGAGCAGCTTCAGGGTGTTTCACGCTCGTGTTTTACGGAGGTGACGACGACTCGTGACAGAAACACCTTCAGTGGAATCCACAGAAACATCTGGATCTGTTTCTCTCCACCCCCCACTCTTGTGATGTCATAGTTCTTTAAAAGTTAATTATTAGTTTTAGCTGGCTCACCTGTGTTGATCATATTTTGTTTATCTGTAAGTCTACTGTTGTCCATCTATCCATCCATCTATTCATCCACCCATTTCCAGTTCTGTGTCATGAGAGCCAATCCCTGATAGATAAATTGTGCACGCAATTTAAATGAATATTTTTCATCAAAATGTGTTGCAATTTACCAATGGTTGTGGCAAAATAAATGAATAAACGAACATTCCCTCTATAACTTTCTCTCTTCCTCTCAAACTTTCCCCCACTT
>MU204175.1:175172-187149 GCA_017309775.1 Paedocypris sp. Pulau Singkep
TCTCTCTCTCTCTCTCTCTCTCTCTCTCTCTCTCTCTCTCTCTCTCTCTCTCTCTCTCTCTCTCTCTCTCTCTCTCTCTCTCAGATTTCTTCGCTGTGGGACTAATACAAGCTTTTTCAACTCATTTAAATTCAACTTAACTGACCCTTATAATTGCACTGGTTTGCTTAAAAAATAGGTGCAATTTACATTTTTTTTACCTAAATGTTTTCAATATTTTAATATAAACACAGAACAACACTATTTTTTTACAGAAACATGCACATTATTTTTAGTAATCGCATCAATTGATTTTTTTCATGTTTAAAATGATTCATTTTTACTCTGTACCTGTCTCTTTATCTGTCTATCTTCTCCACACTCTCACGGTTTCTCTTTTCCTCTATGACTCTCTCTCTCCCTTTGTCTCTATCACTTTCTCACTCTGTTTCTCTCTCAATGTCTGTAACTCTCTTTCTCTGTCCCTCAATATCTCTACACACACACACACACACACACACACACACACACGCACACACACACTTCACTCACCAGGTATTGTGTTATCCAGAAGAAATCCAAAGAATCCTCCAACAAACATGCTGGTTGTGAGAAGCACTTGAAGCACGTGATCCAGTTCAACGACGCCTTGAATGGGGAGATGGACAGAATCTGCATTACCAAACTGCGTTTGTGTACATGTTGGAACCATTTTTTTTATCGAACTCAAACTCAGACCTGTTGCTATTGCTGTTGGGTTTTTCAAGATCCAGTTGGGAATGACGAGGCCGGTGAACATGGCGAATCCAAAGATGAAGATGTTCCGTGAAGAGTTCATGTCTGTGTACTGTGGAGAGCAAATCGGAGTAGGTTTATTTACAGTTCAAATTTGCTCTTAGACATGTTGGACACAACAATCTCTTTCATTAGGAGTAAAATATTAATTTGATTGTTACAAGAAAATAGGTCTTGTTTCAAGCTGTCTTACCAAGTAAGATTTTCTCACCCCATTGGCAGATAACTTTACTTGATTTAACTCTTTTTTTTTTTTTTTTTAATAATTTTGTTTTTTATTTTCTTGTTTTTTCATGTGCATTTTTTGAAGTGGGTGTGCTTCTCTTTTTTTCAATTGGTTTTCTTTGTTTATTATCTTTTCACTCTGTAATTCAAGTTTTTTTATTTGGATTTACAGTAACAACTATTAGTTATTTACTAAGCAACTCACTCCACAATATAAAACTGTCTGCAGAGTTCAACTCTTCTACCTCGCCATTGTTCAATTTTGCTCTCTTTTTTACTGACTACTGCCTCTTTTTTTTTTTACTTTCTTCTTTTACTCTTTAATCTTTTTTTTTTCTTGCTCACTCACTCCTCACACCTTTTTCTTGTTTTCTCTCTCTGTGTGTCTGTGTGTGCGATGTAAAGATACCTGTAGATTGGAAACTCCAGCGGCAGTAATGACTCCGAACATGACCAGTAACATTCCTCCAACTACTGGAGTTGGAATAGTAGTAAAAATGGCTCCAATTTTCCCAAACACTCCCATTATTATCATCAAAAAACCACTGGCTACAATCACCATGCGACTTCCGACCTGCGGAGAGGAAGGTTTTTTTTTAGTGAGACGTATTACTCATTGTTTGGTGTATACTGTATATTATATATGGCATATTATTTATGTAATAATGTATATTATTTATATACATGTCAATAAGTAATAATTTAGTAAGAATAAGTAATAACGGAGTGCTTTGTACCTTAGTGATGCCCAGGGCCCCTACATTCTCACTGTAGGAGGTGGTCCCGTTGCCCGTCCCCCAGGCCCCTGCGAGCAGACACCCGATGCCTTCGATGCCGATGCCCCTGTTGATGGCATGTCGGGGGGGAGGCGGGGCACCAGATAACCTGGCACAAGCGTGATAATCACCCACTGACTCAATCATGGAGGATATCACCCCTGCCAGGATTCCAAAGACCCCCGCCAGACTCACTGTCGGCACTCCCCACTGACCTATTCACATCAACACGTCTTTAATTACCTTCTTGTGAGGGATTTACTGTACATAAACATAAATACATTTTTACACACACACACACACACACACTATTTTAACTAAATAATCACACTTCCCAGACCACATTAATCACGATTTAATTGCAAATAAATAACTGAAGCTTTCAATATTCAATATTGAAAGCTTCATTGTAAACTCAATGATTGTAAGAATGATTGCAAACTCAACACTGAATCAACACTTGTTTTAAATACTGTACTGTAACTGCGATAACGTTCGTTAAAAATAAATTCAGTATTAAAAATTAATCCCAGGCATTAACACATAATTTTGACAGCCCTAGTATTTACACATACACACATACAATATATAATGTGTAATTTTTTTTCATTTTTCCATGATGTATAATCATTTATTCTTATTATTATTATTACTATGTCATTCATGATTTATTAATATAGTACTATATTCTTGGACAATTAATGAATATTCATATAATACTTGTTACAAAAAATATTTTTATATTATCTGTATTTTATTTTTGGGTTTTATTAATAAAATAAAATATAAAATATACGCCTAAACCAAAAATGATATGCCTAAACCAGAGATACACCTATTCCATAATACTGTATTAATAATAATTATAATAATAATGTGTTCACAAAATTTACACATAATAGACTGATGTATGAGACATAAAATAAAAAACAAAACAACAACAACAAAAAAAAAAACGATGTCAACCACACACAGCAACGCTATACTTATTCTATGCATATTATATGCATATCTATGAATATACTTATTCTTTGCATTAATATTAAGATGACAAAGTAAAATATAGCTGTGAATAGAATATATGTCAAATATGCATTTTTTCCCACAACAACTAAATTCATTAGAATTGATCCTTCGTGAAGCAAATAAGGCACGATGAGGCAAATACCTGGATATGGAAATCTAAACCAAGGGGCTTGGCTGGTGACGTCCCCTTTAACATCGGTGCGAGCGAGGTGTCCGTAGGTGCCGGGGTCAGAGGGCAGGACATCACAGACCGTCAGGATGTAGCAAATTAACCAAGACAACGTGATTCCCAGCAGAACCTGAGAAGACAGACTCGCTCGCTTTTAACAGTCACTGAGATGCTTCAGCGGGACACGTACGGGCAGAATCTGGAACAGGAACATCCGGGTGGTGTGGAACTTCTTGGCTCGGCTGTATGTGGGGACGGGAATGGCAATGTGACGGAGGTACTGCGAGAAGACCACAATTAAACAAGTCGTCCTGTGAAGCACAAGTCAGACTGAGTGAATATCAGGCCATCTTTAGATAGACTACAATGCTGAACTTATAGAATTATACACACATGGCTGAAATGCCCCAGTGGCCTCCCGCGTTCATGCCAGCCGAGTCGAACAACGACAGGCCAATCAGGGAAATGGTGGGTGCGATGGTCAACGGGCCAATGAAACGCATGAAAAGGCCAATGAGGCCGGTGAAGCCCACCAGCACTTGGAACAGGGAGCCCACCATGATCGACCCCTGTATCTGTGCAGTCAACAAAACGTTTGTTTGTACGTCACAGTAATATACAGTTTATTTATATCCAACACACATTAATTCTTTCAATTCTTTCAATACACACAACACCTGCCAAAGGACAACCAAAATAGGTTTTTATATATTTTTAACATGTGTTTATTACATTTGTTAACATTTAGTTTGTCAGAGTTAAAATTACAGAGTTAGATGGATCACATGTAAAATGTAACTAACGTGTAAAAAATGCAACTGCATAAAAAGCAATCAATTGTCTTACATATTTACACGTGCGCTTTGAGACAGTTAAAACTGTGAAAAGCGCCCTACAAATACTCATATTGTTATTGTTATTAGTAACAAGCTAACGAAACATCTCTCGGGATGGATTAATTGCGCAAGTCGGGGTACCACTGTAGATGAAATATAGAATTGTATTTTTGTTCATTATGTCTCATAATATGTCTCATTATGTGTTCATTAGGTTGCTCATAATTGAAAGATTTTGTCCAGTGAGCAAGCCGAAGTTGTCAGTGGAGGATTTTCAGATGCTCACCACCTGCATGCGGCTTTGCCAGACGTGAGTGAATTCTGGGGAGGACGTGTTGACCAGACTGGCGTTCTGAGTCCATGATGGACATCTCCATTCAGGCATTGATAACAAAGCCATGGTCGGGGAAAGAAGTGTAAAAGTTCCACCTTGGAGAATGGGCAACCTTATGATGAGAAAGCAGATATTTATTTCAACATATAGTTCACTTCTGAAATAGTGTAAATGATTGATGTTTCCAAAAAAAATTATATTTAATTACTTAAATGTATATACTTTTTAAATGTGTAATTGTTCTGTTGTGTGTTTATTTACACGTACACAACATGATTTTTTTTGTTTTATACATTTCAATAATTGAGGTAAAAGAATTCTTCTTCTTCTTTTTTTTTTTCTCATTTTTTCAAGCCATGAAAATGCAGTGTTGGATCTGATTTGTTAAAAATATGGGGTTTTCTTCTACATTTCATACCGTGTATATGACTGACTACGTCGTGAGCAATAACGTTCACATTCGATTTAGAATTTATTTTAAGCAGCAGCAATAATTCCTTTTGTTTCTTGTACCGGACCACATTTCTTTCACACACATATGATTTTAGCCATATTAAGAAATTTTTCAGATGGTTTGTGGCACAAAGGGAGTCGTGAAGGAATGAGGATTAGAAGTTTGTGCTGAACTTTATACAGTACTAATAAAATGAAAGTCTTAATCCTTTTAAGCATTGTAATTTCCCCAGTGCCCTACATATATGTATCACATATGAACTAGTTAATATGTTCATACTAGTGATGTAATCAGCATGGTTGATAAGTTTGGATATATGATCACATGTCTCTCTCTCTCTCTCTCAACTTTTCAAAATAGGAAGATTTAACAAACTTGAGCTTGAATTAGATGTGTGTTAATGCTGTTAAAGGCCACAATAGAAATTCAGCCCAACAGTGAGGAAAACATTTCCAAGCTTACCAGACGACAAAAACATTGCTAAGACTATATTATTCACACTTTCTAGGGCAGTGAACCCTTGGACTGAATATCCGGATTGTTCATTCTGGAAATGATTCATTCTTGGAGATAAGCTGATTTACTTGGAGAAAATAACAATCGAATAAGGGTCTAAATAACAAAACCAGTACATTTTTGTTGTATAGCTTTCCATTTTCTTTATTTAAGAATGTTTCTTGAAACTTGGTCCGAATCAGTCTAAAATGATACAATTTGAATGTATTTTAATTTATTTCCAAAAGCATGCATATCTAATATCACATTGACCTTTAGAACTGCAAAAAAGCAGAAATATCTGCTTTCAGGTTCATTTCTGTGTCAAAGGTCATGTGCCTTTTGGGTCAAAGGACATATCAATTTGAATAATCCATTTATCCAAAATTAGCCATTATGTCATTATCTGTTTTCACATACGTTGTATTTTACGTTGTGTCCTCACTGACCTTTTATTTCTGATCTCGGGCTATATGAAGTAAATGACAGTTGTGAGAAATAGCTTGATGAACTTAATCCACAAGCGAAAAGTAATTTTAAACAAGGAGCGCATTCTTTCTGCAGCACATCGCTGGTCACTTGCTTACCATCAGAATAATTGTACATTGATTCAAATTTTTTTTAATCCCCTAGTGTGCCAAAAAATGAGAATTCATGTACTGTTTCAGAAAGAAACAGCTAGACATTTATCTACAGTTGGAACATTATTTGGTATTAAAGCCAGGCAATTTTGAAAAATAAGGCAGACACATCACACGATAAGAAACTCTGCTATGCTTACTTTATCTGTAATTTATTTTTAATTCCTTTTTTTTTTTTTTTTTTAGTTTTTTCTAATAACCCGCACTCACAAATGTGTATTTCTCTATTATTTCAGCAAGTACAGCACAACACAAAGCCCGGTGATGTTCTCGACTTTTATACTTTAATCTATACTTTTCTACACCTACCCTATAAATTAATCAAAGTTATAGATAATAACAGTACAGTTAACTAAACCATAAACACCTAAAGTACACATAACCACGATTGAAAATTACACAGATTTACAAGAAACAAGATTATAAGATCATACCTGACTCCGAATGTGACCTGCAGTAGCGTGCACAGGCCTGAAACGAAGAAGATGGTGCTGATGAGATGGCTTTGTGTGAGACCATCGTGCTGAAGACAGAGACCCTGCGACAGGATCAGAGGAATGGCGATGATGCCCCCGAACGCTGTGAGATAATGCTGTGGAAGAAAAGAAGAGATGCTGAAAGTATAGTTGTAGTTTGCTTGAGTACTCATGCTGATTTTGCTGAAACCTTACAAGCAGTAAAACAGAACTTCTATACTGTATATATTAAGTTACATATACTGTAGATACATTTATATAAGAATGTTTTTTTCTAGTAAATAAAAAGTTTAACCAAAAGTATCGGCACTTTTTTGTTTTGCTTGTAATTGTTATATTTGACCAACTCTATTTCCTTTTACTTGCAGTTGTACGGTTAAAAAAAAAAAAACAGTAACTGAACCTTTACTTGTAAATGTGTCCGGGCCGTTATTTGTAATTGTTATAATTAACCAACAGTATTGATCTTTTAAGTTGTAATTTAAATTTTTTTAAACAGAATCTGTACTTCCGCTTGTACTGTAACCGTAACGTTTAACAAACTGTATCTGCATTTGATCTTGGAATTGTAAAATATATACACTGGTATACAAACTTTTACGTTTTAAACGTCTGACAAATAATGTCTACACATTTGTTTTGTAACATTTGATCATTAGTACCAAATCATTCACCATTTTACACTGCAAAAACTGCCGTAGATATTCATAACCCGTGCGTACCTGAATCCCCAGAATTATGCAGAGATACCACGGAGGAATATCCGTGACGCAATACGCCAGTTTGTTTCCGCGTTCGTCGTCCGAGAGGCTGTCACTTCCGTTCTTGTTGTCCGGCAGCTCACAGAAATGATCTGCACCATCAACCTAAAGCCATTCAAACCAAAAGACATTCAACTTCAGTCCAGGTCTCCTTGTGTGTGTGTGTGTGTGTGTGTGTGTGTGTGTGTGTGTGTGTGTGTGTGTGTGCTCTTTTACTAAAAATTGCTAAACCTCCAAAATTTGATTGAACAAGTACATGAGAAGTAAAAATAACACATACAAACATCATTTACTCTAAACTTCTTTTAGTCATTCCGGTCAACAATAGAAGATTGGCAAGAAAGTTGCAGACCAAAAATAACCATAAGAAGAAAAACGTTAAAAAAAAAAAAGAAAAGAAAAGAAAAGAAAAAGAAAATTCACAAGAAGAAAAAAAATTAAAAAAAATTACATTTCAAAACAGCAAAAAACAAACAGCATTACGAGTCCAATATTCCCACTTACATAAATAGTATTGCCGTATAGTATAAAAAAACATGCATTGCACAATTTAAGCCAATAAAATAATTCACAAAGCCATCAAAACAAATGTGACTTGGCATTACAACACTGAAGATAAACACACACACACACACACACACACACACACACACACACACACACACACACACACACACACACCAGAGAGGTTTACTGCTTCATCCAGGCCAGAGATAAAGCTTTCAAAATAACAACAGAGATTATATCACTGATTACAGAGGTTATACATCTCAGTATTTAATCTGCCATCACGTAACACTGTTTTTTGTAAATACTAGAGATTGGTGTTAGGCTACTCACAGTAAAAGCATAGTTGTCCAAGCCATCGCTGGCTTTCTCCGGAGCCATGAGCGCAGAATACGTTTGAAGTAGTCAATGTGAAGCTTTCGTTTGAGCTGAGAGAGAGAAGAAGAGAAGAGGCAGAGTTTGGTGATGCTGTGGCTGATTGTAAATGCACCGGGACCATCAGCTGCTCATGTGAAGTCAATTACAGCAGCTGACCAGAGCCACGTGCTGGAGATCCAGCGAGACTCATGTGTTCACAAATCTCCATGACGGACGAGTGAGACGCTCGGCGCGGGACAATACTCCCATTGTTGCCGTGACTGGAGCCTAAAACAATTTCACCTTGAAGATGGTTTGACAATATTAGCAGAGAAAGATTGAGTAGACGAGGTTAGACTTTCTATGGTGGGCTTATCACACACAAACACACACACACACACACTCACACACACACACACACACACACACACACACACACACACACACACACACACACACAAACATTACTATGGTACTTTATGGACACAGTAAGCTATTGCAAAATAAATAATTATTTCATAACTTTTAATTGTGTCTCTCTATCTCTCTTTTAGTCTACTAAACCTTACAGTATGTCTTTGCATTGGTCTTGGACTAAGAAAAGCACTATATAAATAAACTTGAACTTAAACCATTTATTTCTTTTTATTCTCTCTCTTTCGCTTGTATTTTGATTGAAGGTCTCTCACATATCAATCTATCTATCTATACATCCATTCGCATGGGAATTTTACAAATTTCTTGAACTTGAACCTAAATCACAATCCTAAACTGGATTAATGCAACTCACGAAAATGCATTTAGATTTGCTGCATGTTTCTTGTAATTGTATGCACTTAATGTATAAATAACACGGGTTGTTTTTTTGTTTGTTTGTTTTTTAAACACATCTACTACTATTCAAACGCACTTCACTAGAAAACAGAAACTCCTTGTGCTCGTCTAAACATCATTAGTTTTTCCTTCAAAAGTATAATGACAGATGTCACTTCAACAATGCTAGATATTGTAAAGCGCTTAATCTAAAGCAGATGAATGTAGACATCGGAAGTCCTGCTCACATGCTCCTCATTTCAAAGATTCATCTCAGACTGTTAGAGGACAAACTTAATCATGGAATATCTCTTTCTCATGGTCACCGTCAGGATGCGATTCTGTTTTTAATCGTTCAGCTCATTGCAATTGTTTTATAGGCAGGAAAAACAGCCAGTGTCTTACCTTAAGATCAGGATCTTGCAGTGTGTTGACACTCTTGCACTTGAGTTAATGATTGAGGGGGGAGGATCTCCAACAAATGAAAGAAGGTTCCAGATAAAGTTTCCATGTGACATTTTTACTGGAGCAACACTAAACACTGTGCTGGATTAACTTAACTTTTCATGTGCTTATCAATTAAATATGTTTGAAATGAGCTAGTGTATAGTAGATATGCACGATTAATCGTTAAAAGATCGCGATTTCGATTTTCTACCCCTTCACGATCTTAATTCGGCATTTATACGGTTCTTCCAAACTCTCTGATTTAACTGTAATACACGACCAGCGGTTTCTGTCAGACCGCTCGTCTGCATCGAGCGAAACTCGCGATCATTTAAATACCGTATTATAACAGAAAGATGATCTTGCATTATTTCTGTCGTATTTTGGGGCGCCTGTCGTGGGACTGATGACGCCAAACGCACGTGACGGCCACTGATTAATTAGTGAGTCGACTCGAGCAGCGGTCGAGTTAAAAAAAAATTTACAGCGAGAATGAGTGAGGAAACAACGGTAAAGTAAGTAGAGTATCTGCTATCAACTCGGACATTTTAGTACCTGAAAAAGGATTTTATTCAGAAGTGTGTGTGTTTACTGCGGTTTCAAACCAGAAGACGACACTCAGCAAACCACATACAGCAAACATCTACAGTTGAGGACAAAATGATTGGCCACGAGCTTTTTGGCATGCTTTTTCACGAACCTCTTTTTACTGACAAACACTATAGCGTGTGTACATATTGTTTATGTATAAATTAAAAGTGAAAAATACCTATACTGTAAACTTATTTAGTGTGGTGACTGTTCATAATTCACCCATATAATAATCTGTGTGTTACAGTTCTGTTTGTTCTCCCGTTGGGAGTTATGTTCTGACGTCATAGTGACGTATAATGCGCGTGCCGGAAGTTATGGTATCATGGTTGGAAGTGTTGAATAAACGACACACGCGTTCGTGTGCTCAACCAAGGATATCACTTTTATCCTTTCTTTTCGCACCTTCCACACTGGTGACCCCGACGTGATCCTGTTGGACGTATCCACAGCAACGACAATGACCGCAAACGCCGTCACGCTCAAGCTTCCCGAGTTCTGGGAATCCTCCGCTTCAGCCTGGTTCGCGCAGACGGAAGCACAGTTCGCGTTGCGAGAGATCACCGCAGACGCCACGAAATACTATTACGTGGTATCAGCATTAAGCAGCTCAACGGCGGCCAGAGTGGTGCATTTGCTGAAACATCCGCCAGCAACGGAGAAATATGTCACACTCAAGACGCGGCTGCTGAAAACTTTTGAACTCTCCGACGCCGAGAGAGCCAACCGGCTTTTCTCTTTACAAGGACTGGGCGACAACAAACCTTCTGAGCTGATGGACAAAATGTTAGACCTTCTAGGTGAGCACGCGCCGGATTTTCTTTTTATTCAGCTGTTTTTACGTCAGCTCCCGGCACAAGTGCGCGCAGCTTTAGCCAACACAACCATCACAGACTGTAGGGCGCTCGCTGAGGAGGCTGATAAATTTTTCCTGGCGACCCAACAACCCTGTGTGGCTGCCGTTTTGCCCGCACACGACAATGCTGCTTTTCCAGAACCATCTGCACTTTTCGCTGCTACGACGTCGCGGCCGCAGCAGACTCGCGGCTTGTGTTTTTATCATGCAAAGTTCGGAGCTAAAGCTAAGCGCTGCCTCTCTCCATGCAACTTCAGCAAACCGGGAAACGCCAAGGCCGGCGCACATTAGTAGCCATGAGTGTCGGCCACACAGACGGGCTACTTTTCATCAAAGACAGTTTATCTGGACGGCGTTTCTTGTGTGACACGGGCGCACAACGGAGTGTTCTGCCGGCGTCTGCGCTGGATACTGCAGCCGACAGCCACGGGCCACCTATGGAGGCCGCTAACGGCACCACTATCCGCACGTATGGCACAAGACATGTGGAACTGTGTTTCGGAGGACAGAGTTTCACCTGGAATTTTGTCATCGCAAAAGTGGCTTTTCCGTTATTAGGATCGGATTTTTTGTGCGCTCATGGACTGTTAGTGGACATTAAGAACCGCCGTTTGATTGACGCGGTAACGTTTTGTTCTTACGCATGCACTTTTCGCCTCGGTGACTCCGTCAAGCTTTCCGGGATGTTTCCTGCTGCAGATGCGTTTGGCTCATTACTCGCTGAATTCCCAGCCCTCACGCAGCCCGCGTTTTCGGCATCGACAGCGGAGCACGGAGTGCAGCACCACATAACCACCACCTGCCCTCCGGTCTACGCTCGTGCGCGCCGACTCGACCCCAACAAGTTGGCTGTGGCCAGGGCGGAGTTTGACAGCATGGAGCACTTGGGCATTGTTCGGCGTTCCAACAGCCCGTGGGCATCTCCACTCCATATCGTCCCCAAGCCTGGTGGCGGTTGGCGCCCGTGCGGTGACTATCGCCGGCTGAACGAGGCCACAACACCTGACCGTTACCCCATTCCACACGTCCAGGACTTTTCCACCCATTTGGCAGGCAAGACCATTTTTTCCAAGGTCGACCTGGTCCGTGGTTACCATCAGGTGCCTGTGCATCCATCGGACGTTCCAAAAACGGCGGTTATCACACCGTTTGGTTTGTTCGAGTTTCTTCGCATGCCTTTCGGACTTAAAAATGCTGCTCAGAAAGCAACACAAGGAGAAAGTAAAAGGTGAGATCGGACTCAGTAAGGTTAAACTCTTTTAGACATTCCTCCATTCTTTCATTCCTCCTCTACTCTGCTTCTGTCTGGTCAGCTCTCGTTTTTATCATTGAATGAAACAGGGGTGTATTCCAGCTGGCCGGTTCAGTGCTCAAGTTACAGAGTCGGTATGTGGTTAACCCTATAATGCAGCCCGTGACACCAGTGTCCTATGTTTAAT
>MU204175.1:193693-222657 GCA_017309775.1 Paedocypris sp. Pulau Singkep
TTCCAGGTGCCGGAACGACGGTTCGATCATGTCAATATAGACCTAGTCGGCCCTCTCCCTAACTCTCACGGCTTCACTCACCTGCTGACCATGGTGGATCGGACCACGCGTTGGCCTGAGGTCACACCACTTTCTGCGACCACATCTGCGGAAGTGGCAAGAGCATTCATCGCCACCTGGGTTGCCCGATTTGGCACCCTGCAGACATCTCCTCCGACCGAGGCGCTCAGTTTACCTCAGAGTTGTGGAATACAGTCGCAGAGCACCTGGGCGTGAAACTCCACCGCACCACCGCGTTTCACCCACAAGCTAATGGACTTTGCGAACGATTTCATAGGGCGATGAAGGCTGGTCTTCGTGCCAGTCTGAAGGACAGCAACTGGGTGGACAAGCTGCCATGGGTCATGCTTGGCATCAGGACTGCTCCAAAAGAGGACCTGCAGACTTCGTCGGCGGAGCTGGTTTATGGCCAACCGCTACGGGTACCGGGAGATTTTGTTCCCAGCACTACGGCCCCGTGGTCAGCTTCTGTTCAGCGGGCTACCCTCCTGGACAATGCAAGGCTGTTCACGCCGGTCCCCACTTCTCATCACGGTGTCTCTCAGTCCCACATCCCTGCTGGTCTGCAGTCAACCGACTTTGTGTTTATTCACCACGACGCACACAAGAGTCCCCTGCACCCGCCCTATGATGGTCCATTCTGTGTGTTGGAGGCCGGCGACAAACATTTTGTTGTGGACATGGGCGGCAGACGGGAACGGGTTTCTATTGATCGCCTTAAACCAGCACATCTGGATGTTTCGGAGCCGGTTCAGTTGGCGAAACCCCCACGACGAGGACGCCCCCCAGCGGTGTCCACACCACTTCGCCCTCGCACACGCCGCAGCAAGCCCTCAGTTCCTTCCACTGCTGCTGCGGTACCGGACCCTGTGATGCGGAGTAGCCGCTGCGGCCGAGTAATCCGTCCGCCTCGCCGTTAAGTTTTTTTGTGTATGGTGAATTCTGGGGGGACGTGTGTGGTGACTGTTCATAATTCACCCATATAATAATCTGTGTGTTACAGTTCTGTTTGTTCTCCCGTTGGGAGTTATGTTCTGACGTCATAGTGACGTATAATGCGCGTGCCGGAAGTTATGGTATCATGGTTAGAAGTGTTGAATAAACGACACACGCGTTCGTGTGCTCAACCAAGGATATCACTTTTATCCTTTCTTTTCGCACCTTCCACATTAGTACATTTCTTACTAAACGCTCAAAATCGTTTTTTAAATATTTGTTTACTGAAAATACAAGAAATGCAAACTATATAAGTTTTATTTTAAGATTGTAAAACTGCAAGATAAAAATATACACAACAGAAACAGAATACATGCTTTTACAAATGCACAAATATTTATTTTAAATAAACTAAAACTCCGCTAGCATTGTTAGTGTCACATTCCTTTGGCTGTGATATTCAAAAAGAACCATAAAGTTCACAAAACAACAAGTTTATTAAAGAAAAAGACTAGCACTAAACAAAACATGGCATAATGACCAGAACTCACACAAACATGGACGTGACTTCAATAACAGACAAAAGACAATGGGACAGGTTATGACGATGACTTAAATGAATAAAAAAAAAAAGGTTCACTCCTAATTTTCTCGTAGCCTTTGAGGAAGATGTCTTGAGTTTTTAGCTTGCAGATTTAACCTAGCAGATACCAGCCGATGTTTCCAGTCAACTAACTTTAACAGAAAAACAAACCTTTTGCCCACTAGAGGGGGGCGTAACCCCAGTTGTTCTTGAGGGACAGCACACATGGGATATGCTGTACAAGGGGCATTTTATTAAGACTTAACTTTCCAATTTTAATTAAAAATATTGAAAATAATTTACATTGTCTCCAAATTTGCAAGTTGTTAATTTTTTTGTTTTTATAAGAACAAAGTGATTGTTTGATTTAGTCACTGCGTGCTTCATTTTCAGTTGTTGTTCAATAAACAATTATACAGAAGATATGTGTGTTTCCTTAAATTCTTTTAAAGTCAAGTAATGCACAACAGTTTTCTAAATGCACAGAAATTTCTCACTTAAAATATTTTGTATTGTAATATTTACTGTACAAAATTGGTTAGTGAACTATGCGGGCAAAAAGACAAAACCTAAACTAATAAATAAAATAATTGTTCATTATTCGTAAGCGTGTAAACTGTGTGTAAACTTGTTGGGAAAATTGCCCAGTCCTAATTAACGAAAAGTCTTTGGGATTTGAGAAATTATAGAACAGAACTAAAATGCCCTTGCATAAAAAACAATTGTTCAAACTGGTCATCAACAACAAAAAGCGAGATTAAAAACAACTGAGAGAAAGAAAAAAGGGATGCCAACTTCTTTGTAATTTAAAATTTAAGAAGTATAATGCTAATGTGAACTTGATCAGCCTGCTCGGATTTTTATATGATTCTTACACCTTATATTATTCTCAACTCGTGCTTTTATTGATATATTATTATTTTATTTATTTTATTTTTATCTATACTATTTTTTTCTTCATGCATTGGTTGTTTTGTGTGGTTCTATTTTGCTATCTTTTCATGTTGAACTGGAATTGCTTGTGTACAGCACTTGTTTTAAAGTGCTTTGTAGATAAAGATTATTTGATTTGATTTGATTTACAGTTTTTTTTCAGCCGCTAACAAGCGCTTGCCTATACTTCAGATACTTTTTCTAAACACTTAACACAGTGTCACAAATACAAAACACAAGTGGCCAAATGGAAAATTTTCTTCTCAAAAGAACATTTTGTTAAATATACACTAACTCTTTATTTCAAAACAGAAAACATCTTTTTCTGCACACACACTTTTACCAAAACACTGGAAATCTGACTCAAAATGAAATAATTCTGTCAAAGAATAACACTTGTTTTCAGTTCACAAGGAACATGCCAAAGTCAAAGTACACCAGGTTTCAAAATACTGGCTATTATTGACATTACAAAAACTCCATAGACTTTCAGGTTTCGGCTTTTACATGTATGTAATGAAGAAAAAACAAACAAATCAAATTTTAAAAAATCAATAAATTACTGTACGTAATTTCTGCAATCTTCAGGGTTAAGCCACATGTTTTCATCAACATCACATCTGATGCCGTCCAGGGTGATGCACCTGGGATAAAACCGCCGGGTGTGTCGGACCCTGGGCAATCATCTACTGTGATGTCCCTGCAGCCAGCATCCATGGCTTCAAGGAGGGACATGTGGTCATGTGGTTGATGGTCATAAACCTTCCATCACCATGCAGAAAAGAACTCCTCAATGGGCTTGAGGGAAGGCGAGTAGGGTGGAAGGAAGAGACTTACCAGTCTCTGGTGGACTTTGAACCAGTTATTGCTTGCGAATGATAGAAAGCCACATTGTCCCAAGTAATTACAAAGCTCCTCATGTTTTGCACATCAACTGTGGCCCTTTTTCTAATGACATTTCGTCCACATCGACGCCTTTTGGCCAGATTGAATCCTGCCTCATTTATGTGTATGGATTCAGTAGGGGCCTGGGGCCTCTGAATCAAAATGTATGTACAAAAATGTATGTACATTATTTATGCTATACTGTATACTATACTGTAACCTATTGTTGTGTAGGTTACCTACTTGCAAAGTGTAAAGCCTATAATAACTGGACAATGACTCCTTGACTCTCACTATTCCTCTCAAATGGAACAGTATAGAGCTGCTTCATCCGCACTCTGTGTTTGGACAGTGTCCGTGTAATGGTTGTGAGGCTGATGCTATCGATATTGTGAAATAGCTCATGGTCAACCACAATTATGGTTTGAATTTCATGTAGTTTTACTGCATTATTTGCAACAACCATTTCTACAATAGCAAGCTCTTGATCATTACTGATGAGCTTTCCTCTTCCCCCAGAGGGTGGAAGACGTTGCATTCTTTAGAAAGACAATTAAAAAACAATATGAAGTACTGTATGACCATATTGACATGTCAAGTGAGAATAGAAACAATCCATGTAAAATGCAATGCTTACTTGTTGGTTTGTTGAAAGATGCGTATAATGGAGCTAAACGTTGACCGCCTCAAATTGGGCTGCACTCTTTTACCAGCCTCTCTCTCACAGTGAAAGACTGTGGTTGATGACATGGTCAATGATAGTGGCACAAATTTCATCCCTGACTACTGTTCTTGCAGCCTTTAGAATGCCACCACCACACCACACACCTCTACCTTTCCCTCTTCTTAGCTCCCGCTCCTCTAACTGCTCCTGCTCCTCTCACCTCCTCTCGGCCTGCTCTATTCCCTTGCTTCTTCTCTTCCTTGTCCAGACATTAGTTTTGTCTTTTCCGTTTATGTCTCCAAAAACATCTACCCTCAAAGTCTTCCTTTACAACCCCCAGTAAGTCTAAGCCAGACTGGAATCAGCTGTGGTCGCCCCAATTTACCCAACATAAATCAAATGTCAACATAAGCCATTATTCAATTGTTTGTTTATTATCAGCTGAGATGTATTATTTTCATTTATATTGTTTTTAAACTGATATGATTGCAGAAGCAGAGGTTTTTTACTGTATTAAAGGTTTAGAAAGTTGTTTTTGCTATTGTGTTATGCTGTGTTAACATTCACAAATACTACAAAAACAATCCATCATTTTGTTAGAAGGTATAGAATGTCTGTTAAGAAAATGTAAGCATTGTGGAAATGTGTTCACTGACTGCATTTTGGGTGAAAACAACATGAAATGTGTGAAAGGTATGGCCACAAAACGCCAGTGCTGTGCTAACTGTGTTTAGAGTTTTGAAAATGTGAAAACTGTTTGGACAAACGCTTGTTAGCGACTGAAAAAAACTGTAATACAGTTGCACAATCTTTGCGAAGTGGGATGCAGAGATGCAGGTCCGGATCGTAGTGACGTAAAACGTACAAAACTAGACAAAACTAGACTGATAACTTACAGGGAACCTCAGGAACATTACAAAGGTGCAAGGTTAATGACTGACTAGGGACATGGGGACAGGTGAGACTTAAATAATGACACACATAAGCCGGATGTGAACCCAATGAACCACGTGACTACAGACGCACAGAGACTCACAGAGACTAACTTGTGTCTGCTGTTTCTACTACTGAACCGATCTACTCGACATCAACTCCGCGAGGATGGGCTACGATCGCGAGCGCTTTGTGGGAGAAGTGAACGAGGGGCTGCTGTGCTCCATTTGTCGGGAGGTGTTGGAAGATCCTGTCCTGACTCCGTGTGAACACGCCTTCTGCGGCAGGTGCATCAGGAGATGGCTGGAGGATCACCAGCACTGTCCAGAAGATCGCTCACATCTGGAGGCCGCTCAGCTGCGCCCGCTGGGCAGATACATGAAGAACGACTGGGCTCAGCTGAAGATCCGCTGCAGGAACCGGCCACACGGGTGTGAGTTCATCTCCGCTCTGGAGCGCATTCACCGACACCAGGAACAGTGCGACCCTGCTTCGCTCACCCTGTTCCCGAGAGTCGCGTTCTCTTCACCGGAGTCTCTGAAGGACCGTCCTAGCAGTAAGTTTCTGTTTTTTCTGAATGCTCATGTGGAGTCGTTCAGTGATGAACTAGAGCGCAAAGCCGAAGAATTGAAGATCAAAAACCAGCTTCTGAAGCGCGAGAGGGATGAACTCAAAGCGCAGTCACATTTCCTGTCTGATGTGCGGCTGCTGGTGGACAAGGAGACATCCAGGAATACTGGAAAGTAAAGGATCTCGCAGCAGAACTAATTACGCTCGTTTATTTGGATGTTTCTATTTTGCTCTTAAACTTTGTAATGAATAAAAGTACATTCTGTTTTATTTTGTGTTTACCAAAGCATGTGTGACAATTTCTAGTAATAGATTAATTTAGCTTGTTGCTTAGGATTGTTGCTTGTTATTTAAACCTGTAAAACATGTTGTACAGCATTTGTGTATTTTGTGTGTGTTTTATCTTTAGAATGTTCTTCAAAGATTTATAGATTTAGATGGAGAATTATATCATATTTTAAGTTGTGTCAGAAAATAATTTATGCATAAAATCAATAAAAAATGTCTTAATGATCAATGTTGTGTTGAGAGGTTTTAATTGTACATGAGCAAAAAAGCACATATTCTCTGAAGCGCTTTCTATTTCTGGGTCACAGGGAGATGGGACTAATGAAGTAAAAAATATCCTTTCTGCACAGTCGATTTATCACAAATATTTAAAATTATTTAATGACAAAAGAAATTGCTTTAATGCTGAGTGATAGAGTTAGGACAAATTGTCAGACAGAGAGACGCTCTGTGGAGGTTGCCATGTTCTTTGTGTCCAGGGAAGATAATCTACAATCCAAACAACCTGCCGGACACGGAAGACCACGAGGAGAGCATGAGGAAACCATGAGGAAACCATGAGGACCATGTATTACTTTGTGAATTGAATTTTCGATTCCATTCTGACCTCTGACCCTTCTCTTTGTGGACATGCAGTGCAAGTGTTACAACATTTGCACAACACTCACCTGGATTGAACAATAATATGGTTAGTTACATGAAAAATAATTTAGCTTGTAAGTGCACAAATCAGGAGCAGAGATCAGCACCATACACAGGAACAAAAACCAGCCACGTGTACATTTCAGTGTTTTTTGTTTTACAGCCCACAAAAGTTAACATGGTTGATAAACTACATTTTAGCCAAATTTCTAATTATAATTAATTGCAGGAAAAATGTATGTGAATGCTTTTAATACGTTTGACAAGGCTGTTGCTGGTTTTGAAAATACTGTATTGATAAATATTATAACTGCATTTTAAACTTTGTCCAGCATGTGGCGCCACAACAGGCATAAATTATGCCTTCCCCAGAACCATGACCGAATCTCAGAAACACAAGCTTTGGGTTCGATCCCAGGGAAAGCAAGAGCTGGAATAATTCATTCCAATAATTACATAAATTAAACACGAGAAAACGTCATATTAACGTTAAACGTAATTTGTTTAAACATAGACTTGTTGTGCGTGTGTAAATCCATGTAAAATATTTGTCAGTACGTTTATCTTGCAGTAGAAGACAGTGTTAATAATATCTTCATTTAGACTGGCGATATCAAAACGTTTCAATCCCGAGAGGCGGGTCGTGGGGTGTGTCCCGTGTGACGTCACGCAGCAGGAGCGCGCCGCGCGTCAACTTCTGCACACTTTGCATTCCGGATAGATGGCGTCTGTTTCCTAAACGATCCTGACCGCGACCGGTAATGGACCTTTGATGGGATGGGATTGGGTTTGACGGATGGAGCGATAATGGCGCTTATTCCCGCACGCGCTACAGCGAGAGGCAGCTCACATGTCGCATCCTTCGAGCAGTAAAGCGAGGCGCATCGGCTGATCGTCGCATCCACCTGAATCTCCCCGTCATCAGCCTCCGAGAGCGAGAGTGACGCCCGACCTATGGCTGCGGGCCGGGGCTGCGGGGAGTCGGTGGATCGGTACCGGGCGGAAGTGGAGAGATTGAGCCGGGAGCTCGCAGAAGCGAACCGGGAGAAGATCCGGGCTGCGGAATGTGGTCTGGTGGTGCTGGAGGAGAACCAGACCCTCAAGCAGCAGTATGCCGAGCTCGAGTCCGAGCAGGAGGCTCTCAAGCTGGAGTTAGAGCAGCTGCAGGAGGTACATTGCTGTTCAATCGTTCCACTCGTCCAGACATTTCGTCTTCATCCCTCTTTATCTTTTCATGTGTGTGGCTGTTTATCTGTCTCCGTATTTCTACCGACGTCTACTGTCTGTTTCTCTTTGTCTGTCTCTGTCTACTCACATATGTCTGTCTGTCTCTATCTCTCTTTCTATCTGTGACTCCCTGTCTCTCTGTCGGTCTCTCGCTCTCTCTTACCATCTCTGACTCCCTTTCTCGATCTCTCTTTCTATCTATCTCTGACTGCCTGTCTGCCTGTCTGTCTGTCTGGCTGCTCCTCTCTCTCTCTATCTCCTCATCCCATCTCTACCTCTTGTCCGTTTCTGTGTCTCCTGTACCTCTACCTCTTCTTTCTTTTTTTTTTTTTTGCTAATTGTATTCTTTTTCTGTCTCTCTCTCTCTCTCTCTTTCTCTTTCTCTCTCAATTCTCTATTCTTTCATTCCCCCTCTCCCACACTCTATGTCTGCTAATATATAATAGTCTCATTTACACAGTGTTTTTGTCAGTTTGAGCTTCACGCATACTAAAATTTTCTGTGATGTGTTGAAAAAACGATAGAAATAAACATAAAACATAATACGTTTGTGTGTGTGTGTGTGTGTGTGTGTGTGTGAGTATGCGCACGTTTGTGTGAAAAGAAATACGTATTGAGAGAGAGAAGGTTAATGCACATTACATGTATCATTTATCACATGTATCACGTTTGTTTTTGTAGTTTTCATGCAATCTTTTGTTTATATTTTTATGTGTATATATATATATATATATATATATATTTGTATATATTTTGTTTCTACATATTCTTAAATATGAACTTTCTTTTTTTCTCTCTTTATTTGGCAAATTCGTTTGTGTGTGTTACAGTATTTTGTCATTTTTCCACTGGGAACAATAAAGTTACAGTCGGTCTATCCACTCATCTATCATTCAGTCAATCATTCAATCTATCTATCTATCTGTCTGTCTGTCTGTCTGTCTGTCTGTCAGTCTGTCTGTCTATCCGTCTATCACTCAGTCAATCGTTCTTTCTGTTATTGGGGAGTTTCCGCTGTATTGGACCGAGCGCACTTTACTGTACTGTACTGTACTGTTTTGGGAACAGTGGCTCTAAGAGAAGAGAAGTGATGGTGGGATGCCATTGTGAGGATGAAGTGAAGCTGAGACCAAAAGAGAGCTTTTGAGATTTGAGAATATGTGTGTTGTTCAGCGAAATCTCTTTTTTAGGTGCTGTTGTGATTATAACCATGAATTACTCTGCAAACTATGATTAATGGGGAGCTGCTATCTTCACGTAAAGGCTTATTACAGTCCTTATTTATGGCGGTAAAGAGTCTGTGTCAGGTCAGTGTTTTTCTCTTTAATAACACCAGAACAGCCGTCTACTGCAGTGTCTCACTTCCCATTTACTCTCGTGGAGATATAATAATGGAGCGCATTCTTTATGGCATGATAAACGTAGCATTGGTGTGTTTAAAGATGCACAATGCAGTGTGTGTGTGTGTGACAAAAATAAATATTTATAATATAGGACAAAAATATTTGCCTTTTGAAAAAGTATTTAGTCATTGTTTTTTAAAGTATTTCAGAAGTGCTGAAAAACAGATTTTAGACATCCTAATTAAACCCTATATTAGTACGTATATATATATATATATATATATTTAAACACATGCATGTGTATGTGCATACTACACTCAAACTTACACACACGATCAGTCAAATTTTCAAAAAATCACTCAACACACTCCCAAATAGACTCTCTAAACACACTTAGACATTCGAAACACGCTTCTACACTATCACACACACACACACACACACACACACACACACACACACACACGATACTCTGTAAAATAGAATAGAAACCGAGGACAGGCTACTATTGGAGTTTAATTGCTCTCGACGCGTTCATGCCAGGCGTTTATTGGAGACGGGCGTCTAAAAGGCACAGGCCATTAATGGAATATATACAGTATACAAAAATATACTGTGTAAAACCTTTGTGTTTGCTGTGAAACAGATCACAGGTGTCATGGATCGCCATTGTCTTGAATGCAGAGCTGCTTTAGAGCAAACTCTTCATGCAAAATGATCTGATGATGAGGATCTCAAAAGAATCGAGGAAAAGCGTCTCACAAAGCTGTTTATAATTCAAAACAACCAGCTGGAAAACTTTTTAGTTCCCTCCACTTCGGCTCTTGAAGTTTCTCCAAGTCACTCTTTTACTTTAAAGTCACTCTTGCGAGTTCAGTGAACTGGAAAAGTGGCGTTAGGTCCATGTAGCCACCTCTGCTTAAGTGTGTCCCTCCAAACTCCGAGCATTGGGCTGGTTGTTAAGGTGTGGAATCTCCATTTGTTCTTCTCAAAGGAATGAAGCAATTTAGGTGATTAAGACTGTGTAAATAAAGCCAAACATTAGCTGGGTGTCCATGGGTGGCATTTCAATGCTCACAAAAGCCCTCAGAGCACTTGTGGGTCATCCATATGGGGCCATAAATCTCCCTGTCCTTCCAACGAGGAAGAAAAGAGCCGGACAGAAGGACGAGTCAAAGAGAATCCTCGTAGACATGCGCCTGCCTTTCCTTTATTGCATCAGCAGGGCTTCGAGGAGAGAATCAATGTGCTCGGTCCCTACAGGCCTTTCTATTCTACCCAGCCCCCATCTCTGACCCGAATCCCAGAGGTGACCGATATCGATTTAAGACTCTGCTGCGAATGGATTGTGAACACAGACACGCTGGTGGAAGAACCATCCGATGTGTATTTTCAGTCTATTTTTTAACAAACTATTCTGATATAATTCTGTTGCTAGCGATTGGGTATTGGTAACTTGATTCTTCATCAGTCTTTTACCGATGCTGATTATTGTATGCATTCATGATTTGAACTCCGCATTTGCGGCTTGCAATTATGATTATTGCTGATTACTTATTACTATTATTTAAAGATATTTTTGCTGTAAAAAATAAAAAATTGTTGGGTCCCAATCCTCTCTCTCTCTCTCTCTCTCTCTCTCACTCTCTCTCTCTCTCTCTCTCTCTCTCTCTCTCTCCTCTCTCTCTCTTCTCTCCTCTCTCTCTCTCTCACTCTCTCTCTCTTTCTCTTCTCTCTCTCTCTCTCTCTCTCTCTATGTATCTCACACATATACATACATCGTGTCTAGTGATTGTCCGTCTTTCATTCTTTCTTTCCTACTCTCATTATCTTTTTAACAGTCTCCCATACTCTCTCTTTTTATCCACAACATTTTGAATGATACTGTTATTATCTTTATTACTAATACTGTACATAATTACTTTAATTACTAGTAATTTACTATAATTATCACTATTACTATTAATTAATATGTTATTACTATAATTATTATTATTTATTTTATTATTATTACTTGCTCTATAATATATTAGAGAGTATCTCCATCCTCTTAAATATTTATTAAGAAAATAACTAATTTTACTCCTAATTAAAAAAAAAACTAAATTAACTTCAAATGGTAGATTGACGAAAGATAATGGTAGACTACAGATTTTGAATTGTAAGTCATTGAATGATAAAAGTTTGTGTAGCACAAAAGATACTCCTATCTTGCTATACTCCTCTTTCAGTGTATTGGACCAATGGAACCGGACTGTATTCTGTTTATTACTGTAATCATAAGCCAATAATATACAGTACTTGAACTTCGTTTAGCGTAATAATTATTATTGGAAAAACTAGGCTTTAGTGCTGTAAATTAATAATAATGATCTACAATAAATAACAAAAAATGTAATTTGATCAGCTGTCTATCATTTTAGAAGTGGTAAGCTGAGTGGTTGTTAAATATTCCTCACTGTTATGTTTTTTGAAGGACAGTTGACTAAATTGATTTTTTTTCCTTTAGTCAGAACATTTTTAAGACCCATTATTATCTCAGTTCTGTGTAAGTGCTGTAGACTTTTGTTCTGTCAGTCAATTCACAGACATTTGGTGACTCAAAACTCATCTTACTTGCTGAGTTACACATTTCTATTTTCTAATTAACTAATTCCTTTCAAAGATTAAAATACCTTGATTATTTTTTTAATGAAAACTATTTGTGATTGGTGTTTGCAGAATTTAAGAATCACTTTATTGGTTCAATGTAAACAAATCATTATTTTTATTTGTAGTATTTATTGTGCTTTCCCATTTTTTTGTCAAAATTGTATACAACTACACACACTCCCCGGAACTCGAATCCTCAAGCTAATTAAAACACTGAAAATCCTTGAAACTGTTAGATCCTTTTAAAGTTATGACTTGACCGAATGAAAAACGAGTTCTCATAAATGTACTTGAGTAAATGGAAATTGTTACTTTATTTTAGAATGTTTTTTGCCACTTTGTAATTGTACTGAGTATCAAAAACAAAAGCAACTTTTACTCTCTACTCCTCTACGTTTGTGATTGAATATCCGTACCCTTTACTCCACTACATTTGAATGGACACTTGCCGTTACTCGATACATTGTGATTGTGCGCGACTAGCTGGCGACAATTTATAGTATATGTCATTACATTTCTGGGGGAACAAGGCGATATCGCCATCTGTAGGGAGCTGAAGGTACTGGATGCTATTTAGCAGCTAAATCACGCAAACGTGAATTAGAGGCGTGAAAGGTATTTTATTATATCAAATAAATTTACTAATCTAATTTTATTTTACTATTTTTGTTCTTTGCACACTTCAGTTTGACTGAGACTGACTTTTTGTTCTTTTTATCTACTTAGTTTTACCATTTATAAAACATTAAGGTGTTACATTTTGATTCTGTAATGGACAAAAAAAAATCTTGGAGTTTCTTTTCCCATTTCTTGGTTATTTTCCATTGTTTTTTTTTTCTCCTAAATTCAGTGCGAGTAAAATACTTACGTAAGTTCTTTTAAAATTGGATACTTTACAACTTTTACTCAAGTTTTTTTTATAATTGGTGACTAGTTATTTGTAATGGAGTAATTATTACAATTACTAAGTAAAAGTACAATTACAAAGTATCTGTGCTTTTACTCAAGTATTGCTGTCTGGTACTCTTTACACCTCTGATGACAAGCCAGCCATCCATCACACCCGGTTCAGACCACGTCTCCTGGCTCGGTTCTAGTGTGTTCAGGTGGTTGCGGACCATGGCTGTGCTTATTTAAGCGAGACCTTAGCCCGTCTCCATTCACTTCCTGTGCTTTTTAGGTCGCACAGTCTCTTAGGATGACTATTAAGTGACCTTGTTAGACGATGCTCGAGGCTGGATACTATCTCAACAATGCAGGAGATTTATACAGCCATAAAACAATGCAGACCCGGTCGGTTCTGCTCTGTCGACTGCATCTAACCCTCCAGAAGAGTGATGGAAGCTTCTCAAGCCAGAACCCAAGGCCTTAACGCATTTATTGTACCACCCGTCAGAAAAAGCTGTTTCATTTGTGTGTGTTGGGATGTGTTGTGGATTTATTGTTATACGACCTAGATTTGTATTGTGGTTGTGTTCACAAATTCATGGATTTGAAGCTTCTGAAACGTAAATGAAAAGTAAAAAATTTTAGTTGTAATGTGAAAAGAACAAAATTCCAAATGGATTGTGAACAGACTGGTGTAAAAGCCATCCGAATTTTTCAACATTTCTCATTTTTGATAATGGTTTGATTAATTTAGATCTCATTCAACTTCATATGTTTTACATTTTGCATATTATTCATTAACAGTAATATTGTACTTTTAATGGCTTGAACACAACAGCTATATTTATTATTTCATTTTTGCAGGTTATACACACACACACACACACACACACACACACACATACTGTAATATAATTCTATGTTTTTCTTTTATATAAACACTATTTTTTGGAATGATGAAAAATAGAATGATGTTTGAAGTTGTTGTTGTTGTTGTTGTTATAATAAATAAGATGTCATTTGTATACGTCACTGCATGTCCGTGTTGACCGCACCCCGACAAGGTGCGGCGTTGACCTCTAGTGACCCTGAGAGAGTCGGACAGATGACGAGTCCCAGTTATTGAAATAATGAGAAATTTCTGCAGCGGCGCAGAACAGAATCCCTTCTGACCTCAATGATGCTTTATGTTCTTAATATGTTATATTTTGCTTCATGGTTAAGTTCATGATCTGTCTGGCTTTATGCTTATGTCTGAAGTAGCGGAGACTATATGCTATGAAAATGAAAAAAAAAAGAAACCTCGAAACACGAAAAGCATCCTGCAGTGAAAAACAGACTTAAGATGAACGAGTGTAACAAAAACCAGTGTTTATTTATTTTTTTTGCATTCCTATATTTTGTTTGTTCAGTGTAGAGTTTTTTTTTTTCCGTTTCTTTGCACTTTTTATAATTGAATAGTTTAAATAGTTGTTTTCTTTGTAGTTTGGTTACGCTTTGTTTCATCTTTTAATGAAGGTTTATTTTTTTACTTTTTCTGAAGAATTCGTTTAACTGTATACGTTTTCTGCTTTTCTGAGATTCAGCTTCTCGTTCGATCAACACAGCCATGACACAGAAGAGTTGTATTGTTGTCTTGTATAGTAACTGTGTTTTAATACTGTCTCTGCAGTGTGTTACTTCTTGATCGATTGTCCTGCTTCACAGAGCAGATGGAGAAAGTGGGATTTGCAAACTCGCTTCCTCCTCAAACCATCTGCCCACTGAATTATACAGCAGAGACTCAGACTCTCCAGTCACAGCAGTGCGGAACATGACCGCTCTCTCTCTCTCCTCTCTCTCTCTCTCTCTCTCTCTCTCTCTCTCTCTCTCTCTCTCTCTCTCTCTCTATCTATCTATCTATCTATCTATCTATCTATTTCACTCATCTTTGTCTGTCTCTCTCTATGTATCTCACTCCTACTTTTTCTTTTCCTCACTCAGTCGGTCTGTCTAGCCGTCTTTCTTTTTTTCATTCTCACTCTCTGTCTCTAACAGTCTCCCATGCTCTCCCTTTATTTCCCAGACTTTTGTTACTCCTTTGCTCTCTCTGTCTCACACTCTCTCTTTTTCTCTTCTGTTTGTCTCACTAGCGCTCTCTATTTCTCTTTAACATGCCTCTATGCCTCACCTCATCATACTCTTTCACTCTCATCCTCTCACTCATACCCGCTTGCACTCTTCCTTACACTCTTGTCTCTCTTTCTCTCGTACACACACACTCTCTGACATTCCCACTCCTTCTCTTAATCCATTTTTCTTTCACTCTCTCACCTTTTCTAATATACATGTTTTCCTTTTTATCTCCCTCTTTCACTGTAACTAATTCTCGCTTTGGTTCAGTGTTTTTTTCTTCTCTCTGCATTCTTTTTCACTTTCTTACAATCTTTTTTCCTCTTTTTCTCACTCTATTTCACTCTCACTCTCTCCCCCTCTTTTATTCTGCCTTGTTTCTCCGAGTTGTCACTTTTTCTACTACACACTCCCCTCCTCCATTTTGTGGAATAAACGCACATCTCTTCTCAATCTCTGCATCTTTTTTGTCTTCTGTCCATTGTCATTTGAAATGTAGGATTAGTTCAGTCTTTATTATCATTAGGGCATTTTAAACAACAGTGTAACAAAAAAGCACTTTATTTTATCAATCTTTTAATATTACGTCTGTTCATTTTTACTTCGCTTTTCTTTAGTTTGTTCTTTTTTTACGACAGTGATTTGGAGCTTGCTGAGTTCCAGTAATGCACCGTTTTCTGTGTCGGCATCATTTTAAAACAGCAGTCCGACTTCCTGCAACATGCCAATCACCATTATTGATTTTCCTCCCCGTCCATATCAATATCTCCTCATCCCTATCGACTGAATTGTCTTCATGTCTCTTCTGGTCCTGCTCGGCCTCATAATAACACTAATACACTCAATATACAATATGCATGTGCTTTCACAAAGTGCTGCTTTTTATTGGATGGATACATAATGCACTTACACTGAAGGTTTATGAATAAACCTTAGTAAAGTAACATGCGGAAGGAGGTGTGTTGGTAGGCGGGGCTAAAAATTTAAAGTGGCGGCCCTGACACTCCTCAAAGGGGGGCGATGTAGTCATGTTTTTTTTAGTTTTCTGTGTTTTATTTTTGTTCTGGATGTTTTTCGCCAAACACACTCGTAACTCTCCCACACACGGACACACTCACAACACTCTCTCTCTATCCGGTGGCACACTCACACACATTTATACAAGTCAAGAACATACAGTCAAAACATGCTCACACACATTCAAAGCACTCAAGACGAGCACACACACACACAAACACACACACACACACACACACACACAAACATTCAAATCCCACATAACCAAACACACACAAATGACTTTCACAAAACGTTCTCACTCACTCTCTCTCTCTTTCTCTCTCTCTCTCTCATGTAGTAAAGCACTTTTTTTTTTTTTGCCCCCAGTGGCCATATTCACAACTTGATCTCCCTTTTTTTAATAATCAATGTGACACTCTGTCTTGCTTTAAAACATCTGCAGGAAGTCTGATACTGCATGGAATGTTTATAAAAATTGGAACTGATATCGCTAATCTTCCAAAATGGGCTACATACGTGCCGATTCCGAAAATCAGATTTAAAAACAGTGATTGTTTATTTATTCAGCATTGAACAAAATTGGCTGCATCCTCCTTCCTGTTTATCACCCATGTGATCGACCAATCAGGACCGGATGCTTAAGTCATGAAACGTTCCGGCGTGAAAACCTGTGTCAGTGGAATCAGAACAGCGCTTCTATTGATCAGAGCCAAAAGCAGAAACTGAATCTCCCTCATCAATACCTGCACGTCTTTACCTGTACTTTACTTTACAGTCATTCGGCAGAAGCTTTTATCCAAAGAGACTTACAAAAAGAAGAGCAAGTGAAGCCATTTGTCTAAAAAAGGATATAGTAGATGTTCACACAAGTAATGTGGTCACGATAGTAGAAATAGCAACTTCGATACGATACCTAGAAAAGTGAAAGAGCTCAGTTTTTAGTGCTTTTTAAAATGTTGTGAAAGTTGTAGACTTTCTAACTGGGATGAGTTGCTCCATCAAGCTGCCGCAGAACGAGAGAAGGTTCTCATGAGAGATTTCAAGCCTTGTTGCAGAGGGACGACTAGACGACGTTTGTTCTCAGATCTTAGACCTCGTGAGGGAACGTATTCCTGTATCGGAGAGTTGAGGTAGGAAGGTGCAAGGGATTGTGTAGATGGAGAAGAGTAGAGGCCCGAGCACGGATCCTAGGGGAGCACCAGTAGGTCTAGGGAATGGATCAGAGGCGTTTACCTGTAGTAGGCGGTTTGAGAAGAGTTGCTAGAACAAAGGTTGAAGCTGAATGTTTGTGGGCTTTGGTTTCTCACTGCCAGTGGTTTGCTTTCAGGCCTTCGGTCAGGCGTACACCACCCAGCGCAAGGTTGCGGAGGACGGGGAGACAAACGAAGAGACTTTGCTGCAGGAGTCTGCGTCTAAAGAAGCCTATTACATGGGACGTCTGGTGGACCTGCAGACTCAGCTCAAACTTAGCAACTCTGTGGCTTCCAACTCCCAAGCCGAAGCGGAACGACTCAACTCCCTGCTGCAGGAGCTCAGAGAGGTCGGTCTTCTTTCACACACTTCACACGGTGAATACATTTTGTGTTTGTTGTGTGTTTATATGTCGTTCGGCTGTTTTTCATTAACCACTTTTGTCCATTTTCACTGGGGCCAATCCCAGCGTTTCTGAGCTTAAGTGGACACACCTTCACATGTCGAGTAGCCAATCACAGGGCTGGATAAGTATAATTGCTGATTTACAGGCCATTTGTAATCTTGATTTCACTAGCATTCTTCCAGACTTTGGGAATAAAACTGAGACCTGGAGGAAGCAAAGACCAACCTAGGAAGGAAGACAATCCAAATTCTCAGACACACTATTCCTTGCCTTCAAATATAAATATCCGTGACAAATTAGACATTATTACAAAGAGATATTTATAATCAAATTGTTTATTTATAATCTTTATATTTATAATCACGTTTGCTGGATGCATATAGTGTCTCAAAATTCAACTGGCAATGTAAATGCATTTGTTTTTGCTTTGAGTTCAAGCATAATTGCCTTTGAATGACGTCACTGCCAGCGGGCCACTCCCACTTACCCTGATTGGCCTATTCTGTGACCTAACAAATTGATATCTCGGATATGTTCACGGTTTTGTTTGTTTCTGCGCGACAAAGCAATTTGACAACTCTTCTGAATTTTGTCCAGAATATCGTTCCATACTTTCAGCAAATAAAAATCTGATGTCTGAGGATCGGATGATTTTTTTTTTGCCGGCAGCCTGACCGTGTCAGCAATCACAGGAAGTGGTCAGGAAACAGGAAACAGAGAATGGGCTCGGGGTCAGAGACTGACGCCGTTGCACATTGTAAGAGCCAAATCCACGGTTAAGCTGCGGCATGTTTGAAATGTCCTGAGGTCGGCACACCGCTCCTAAACAAAGCCACTGCGGGACAGTCAAATCTGGATTTCACCTGATTATAATCTGATTATTCACAAAAAAATGTATCTAGATCAGACACACTGACAATGAGTTCAGAAGAAAAAATGTGTGAAAATAATAATACTTTTTTTTTTTTATTAAAAACTCTTAATGTTTATTGTTATTGTTTTGCACTTTGGTAGTCATGAAGTATTATGACTTGCAAAATTCTGGAAAAATATAAAAGCAAAATAAACTATTTTAAAAACACTACTATTTGTCACTACTATTTATATGGTATATAGTGTTATCTAGCATGCTTATTGCTTACATAAATTAATAAATACATTTGAATTTGTTAAAAACACTAATGTCTGCAAAAGTGTTAATTGCTATTTAAATTTAGCATCTAAATTTAGTTAAAAAACGAACTTCAAAAATGAATTTAGCATTTTCTTGCTAGTTTTTTTCATGTAAAAATTGAAAGTTTTCACATTAATATATCTTATTAATTAAATATTAAAAAATTAAATTAAATTATTAAATATTAACTCGGAATTGTTTCTCTTGTTTCTATTTGACAAACGAATCAACTGACGGAGATTGTCTTGATATTTACCATTTTGAATGCGAGAAAATCGATCCGGCATTGGTCGAAGAATGGGTGGCGCTGTTAGTCATTTCCAAAACCCTTTTTTTCTGTGGTTTGTCTTTTTTGTCCAGAATATTGAGATGTTAGAGCTTCAGAGGAGCCGGATGAGGGAAGACATCCGAGAGTATAAGTTCAGAGAGACGCGTCTTCTGCAGGACTACACCGAACTGGAGGAGGAGAACATCACCTTGCAGAAACTGGTGTCAACGCTCAAGCAAAACCAGGTGACAACACACCAGACACACACACACACAGTTCTACCCAACTTACCTGTTCACACACATCTGGCCCTCTCAGGTGGAGTATGAAGGCCTAAAGCATGAGATTAAAGTCATCGAGGAGGAGACGGTGCTTCTCAACAGCCAGCTAGAAGACGCCCTGCGCTTGAAAGACATCTCTGAAGGTCAGCTGGAGGAGGCTCTGGATACTCTGAAGAGCGAGCGAGAGCAGAAGAACAGTCTGAGGAAGGAGTTGGCCCATCACCTCAGCCTGAACGATAGCGTGTATGGAGCCAGCACCCACCTGACCATCTCTGCCGTGGAGGGTTTGAAGTTTGGAGAAGAGAGCTCCAGCAACGGCACAACTGCGTCGGGCTCGAACAACGACAACGCCGTTCCCTGTAACGACTGTAACGGTCATGGACCAAAGTTGAATGGCGAGTTTCATCGTCCGGGAGGCAGGAAGGGAGATCTTCATCCCGTCTCAGATCTCTTCAGTGAACTCAACCTGTCCGAGATACAGAAACTCAAGCAACAGCTTGTACAGGTCAGTCACATGACGCACGGGATTGACGCAACATACATGAAGCAGGGTTTTTTATTTTGATTTATGAGTGTTATTGCGTGTGTGTGTGTGTGTGTAGTGCATTCGCTATTCATTACTTCCTAAACCTCGTTCCTAAACCATTCTACCATTCCTAAACCTCGTTCCTAAAATTTTGTCAACCATTGATTTTACATTTTTGGATGGATCGAAACCTCATTTGAAATTTTACAGACTTATTATAATTGTTATATTTATTATCCAAGATGTAGAGATTACGTGAAAGCCATATTTGAGTTAAAGAATGGATACCTTTCTGTAAAAATGACTCCATTACAAGTTACAAGTCAGAATATTCCAAGAAGAGTTGTAAAGTATCAAATATTAAAAGAACTTGAATTGAATTTAGGCTAAAAAAAACACCAAGAAATGTGAAAAACAAGAAACTATATTTATGAGGCTTTATTTCCTATTATAGAAATTATATGTAACACCTCAATGTTTCAAATTGGCAGAACAAAGTAGATGAAAAACCAACCGCCCGAAAAAGTCAAACTCAAATGTGTAATAGGCGCAAACACAAAATGTAGTAAAATAAAATTCAAAACTGATTTTGATGTGATTCACCTCTCAGTCTCTATTGTTATTACTGGCTGCAGGCATGTCGCTAATCAAATACTGGTATTCAGTTAGTATTTATAAAGCCGCCAATTTACACGTTCACTTGATTTAGCACCTATATAGCTCAAAAATGTCAATACCAAATAGCTATAACTACACATTCATAGTGTTTAAAGCAAAGAAAATATGATCAATAATTATCCAATACTCCAATAAATAGATTTTTTGGATTCCATACATTTGGCTCAACTGTCAAAAATTGTCAAAGTGGAAAACTTGTTGCTATTCTGTATTAATTTTCTGCAAGATGTAGGAACCTTAGGGTTTGAAAGTAGAAGCCTTGATTCTCCAAAAAATCGTCTATTTACAGAATTAGACACAGTAAATTGGAGACATTTCCATAATTAACTTGATCTTGGAAAACGTTACAAATATAAATTGTACTAGAATAATCACAATAACAGTTGAAGTTTCAGTGCGATTGAAAAGAAACCTGTTTTGTATGAATGCAATGATGCTGCTATAGCACAGAAATATCACCAAAAATAGCTATATTTATATATTATATATTTATAGCCATAATTTAGTATAATAATACTAAAATACAGTTTATTGCAATACTTTCATATACTTTGATTAAACTATTATTGCCAACAATTTACTGATCAACCATTTTCTAAATACATAGTGAAAGCGCTCATATCTATTAAATGCTGCTTGCAGCTAATTTATTACAACATTTCATTTTTATATTTTTGTTTTGAATGTACTTATTAATGCCCTTGCTTCATATATTCATATTCCTTTTTGATGTTAGAACTGCGTTTGAGTGAAGGAACTTAAATGGCACGGCCCTGCAGGACGCCGCTGTCAAGTTGATTCTCATTTTGCGCTGGCGCTTTGAGGCAGTCTCAGTAAATCAGGACGCAGTAATGTGTTTGTATGTGTCCGTGGCAAAGAGAGACAGTGTGGGACAGGAATAGAAAATCTGCCCGTGCCAACACGGAAACATAAGAGCTGGAGCTGCTTAAAGGAGCATGACACAGCAAGTCGTATAATGAAATGTAGATTTATTATAAATTGAAGATGGGTAACGGACAGACAGATGAGCAAACGGATAGACAAAAATACCATGAAATAAGATAAGATAATTTTTATTCTTATTGCACACTGATGCAACAAAATTAAGGTGCAAACTACAAAGAGACATAAATAAGATATATACAGGCAGTGCAAAATACAAATCAAAATACAAGAACACAAGGGACATAGACATACTTGTACACGCACAACGTTCACAACATATTACAAGAATTAAATAACTACACATATTTGCAAACAATAATTGTTACACAATTTAAGAAATGAGGTGATGAAAACTGATAGAGATGAAGGTGATGAAATTAACTTCTGTTCAGCGAAGAAGCATGGCTGGTTTATTTTTCAGGGTATTGAGTGCGTATATTGCTTTTGAGTAAACACTTTTTTTTACCCAAATTTACTTTTTTTTTATTTTACTGTGTATTTGTAAAAGACAGAAAGAAAGATTTGATAGCTGGATCGAGGCAGGTGTAGATAGAACCTTTTTTCATCTTTTCAATTGAATAAATGAAAAAAATGTGTTTATTGATAAAGGAATAAAGATTATAAAGATATATAAATGGGATAAAGATATATAGATTGGGAAAAATATGGATGTATGTGTGGATGCATCAAAGGACACTGAGATATTAATAAATGTAGAGACAGAAAAGACAGACAGATATGAAGAGATAGATGGATGATTGGATGTAAGAATTGATAAACATACTCCTAGATTGAAAGATTGATACAGAAGATCATTATGGAAGAAGCCGAGCAATCAGCACGTATTAGACAAAACACTCAAACAGCAAACCTAGAGCAAAATTACGCATCAAAAATGTAAGCTATAATTGTATATTATATGTTGAGAACAAAATTGAGGGTTAAAACTAGTCGGGGGGGGATTAATTAAAAGACACAATAGATAAGTAAGAGTAATGTGTGAGTGGGGACAGCAGAGCATGTGTTAAGCTACCAGAATCAGTATTAGAATAACTTTAATGGCCAAGTTTGCACATGACAACAAAAAATGAAATGTAGTCTGACTTTGTCTTTGTTCCCTCTTACTACAAAAAACAATTAAACACAATAAACACAATTAAATACAAAATACAAAGACTATTAGCATAAATATTTCAATAATAAAAAACAGTGACTTGCTAATAAACCTAAATAACATAATTGTGCATATATATATATATATATATATTTTTTTTTTTTTTTTTTAGACAAATTGCTTCACTTGCTCCTCTGCCAAATGACTGTAAAGTAAAGTAAAGTAAAGAAAACATAGTGCACATTCTCGCTAAGGATTCAGTAGTGGCACATGGATTAAATTGCGCCGAGTCATTGTTTTTTGGGTCCAGTAGAGTTCAGTTTGTGATAAAACCACTATTTTCAACCATTTAGATGGTTTGAGAAATGGGAAACGAACGTTTGAGAGAAGAAATGTTGGAATTCGTTTTTGATATTGGATAGCAGAAGGCGCTGCATCTCTTAACCCGTGTGTTTTCTTGTCGTCTAGATTGAGCGTGAGAAGGCCGGTCTGGTTTCCACTTTGCAGGAGAGTCAAACTCAGCTTCAGCACACGCAGGGAGCACTAACCGAGCAACACCGGCGCGTCCATCGTCTCACCGAGCGTCTCACTGCGATGAAGCATCTCTACAGTGACAAAGAGCTGGAGACGGAGGAGACGGAGAAGAGCGACGAGTCTTTAAACAGCGGTCAGTACGACACAGACGCAAACGGAATAGAGCTCCTGGAGTGCAAATATAAAGTCGCTGTGACGGAAGTTATAGACTTGAAGGCGGAGCTTAAAGCTTTGAAGGAGAAGTACAACCAATCGGTGGAGAGCAATCGCAGTGACGATAAGGTCCGGATGCTGGAGGAACAGGTTAGGCATACGGAGAAAGCCTGTCGGGAAGCCCGGGAGCGAGCCAGCTCTCTGGAGGCGGAGCTACGCTGTGCTTCGGTCACGGCTAGTGAAAGTACCAGCACCCTGAACACGGCTCAAGACGAGCTGGTGACCTTCAGCGAAGAGCTTGCGCAGCTCTACCATCACGTCTGTATGTGCAATAACGAAACGCCCAACCGAGTTATGTTGGACTATTATCGCCAAAGTCGGGTGACGCGTAGTGGGAGTCTCAAAGGTCCAGATGATCCCAGAGCTTTGCTTTCTCCCCGGCTGGCCCGTCGAATCGCTGCGATGAACTCTTCAGAGATGACCAAGACTCCTCAGGACTCCCCATCTAAGGAACCCCTCGGAGAAGTGTCTAAATTGGATGGAAGTCCCAGCAAATCTCCGTTTGGTTCCCCACTCAATGGCTTGTCAGCGCCAGAGACCGGGGATCTCCGCAGGGAGCCCATGAACATCTATAACCTCAACGCCATCATACGGGACCAGATCAAGCATCTCCAGAAGGCGGTGGACCGGTCTCTTCAGTTGTCCAGGCAAAGGGCCGCGGCGCAGGAGCTGGCTCCCATCCTGGATAAAGACAAGGAGGCCTGCATGGAGGAGATCCTGAAGCTCAAGTCTCTTTTGAGCACCAAGAGGGAACAGATAGCCACTCTACGTCTTGTTCTGAAAGCCAACAAACAGGTAAACATTTACAAGCTTTTTCGGATGATACGGCGCATCAGATTATAAATAAACGTCTATATCACAAAGTTCTTACATAAGGTGCATCATAATATTGTTGATATTGCCATACAGTATATAAATAAAAACACTAATGGTTTTCAAGTGTGCTTTGTATTCCAAACAATACGGTAGCCTAATGCTATACATGATTATGACCACAAATACTGAGTCAATTTCATGTTTGAATCCAGACTGCCGAGGTGGCATTGGCCAACTTGAAGAGTAAATATGAAAACGAGAAGTCCATGGTGACAGAGACGATGATGAAGCTGAGGAACGAGCTGAAGGCTCTCAAAGAAGACGCTGCCACCTTTTCTTCACTGAGGGCAATGTTTGCTACAAGGTGCTTTTTTCTTTATTTTCAAGTTTACTTAAACACACAAGAAAAATTAATAATGTGTGTTAGAAATGTATCGATACTCTTTAAAACCACTGGTGATCAATATGAAGAATTGTGTATACTGTATATCATGAGTGTCTGTGTGTATTTGTATATAAACATATATATATATATATATATATATATATATATATATATATACATATTTATTTATAAATAGAACTATATCGCCACTTTATCGGGACAAATCCTAAAGTCAAAATCACATCTAATAACTTTGTGCCGCTTTTTTGAAGCAAAATGACCGTGTCCCAATGTGTCCCAATTAACAGAAGTGGACTGTTACATTTTTTAACATTGTGTCTGTTTAGTTTGCTTTATGGCTCTTTGACCTTATTACGTATTATCACCTTTATACTTTTATTATTTTACAAAAAATGGTTTGTCTCGCCCTGACACTAGATGCGACGAGTACGTAACTCAGCTGGATGAGATGCAGAGGCAGCTGGCTGCCGCCGAAGACGAAAAGAAGACCCTCAACTCCCTCCTGCGGATGGCCATTCAGCAAAAACTGGCCCTAACCCAGCGCCTGGAGGACCTGGAGTTTGACCATGAGCAGTCACACTGTGGTCGAGGAGGGAAAGTTCCAAGAATCAAGAGCAGCCCACAAAAAGTAAGCCACTAAACAGTACTCATGCTTCATTCAGGTCCTCAGAGCCCCGTGTGGTCATCAGATAGCGGGCACTGTTGTCCAATCCATTCATTCTCTAGCTAGATATCTTCAGGATCTACCAGAACCTAGAGATGAAAATCCGAGAGGTTTCAAGCTGTCTGTTTGCCAGAATTTAGAGGAGACAGACCAAAGTGCAGAAAATGTAATTTTTCATTTATACAGTCATTTAGTTAAAAGGCTTTATTTTACTAAACATAACAAAAATTACTTCTAGAAGGAGCAAAAAACTGAATTACAGTGGCCTCCTGCTTAAGTAGCTAAACTGATCCTGGGAGGCGTGTGCTTACTTAAGCGGGAGGAGCTTATTTAAGATTGGCCACGCTCACACTTCAAATAATCCAATCCGTACTCTATTTAGTCTCAATGCTCACTAGTGATGGGAAGTTCGAATCTTTTAACTGAAGTGAACAATTTTGAGTCATTTTGAGTTCATTTGTTCATTTTGTTCGTTTTTTAACAGCATGCGGCACCGTGGTCGTTATAAAATTGGCCATGCTCTCAAACACTATATACCAAAGACAACATGGTTTGCTTTAAAACATAAAATGCCACAAAACTATTAAAATCATGTGAAAAGCAAGCAGATACACACCACATCTTTTACAGGCTTTTAACAGTATTTTAGCACCATTCGTTCAGCTAGTGACAAACTGTTTACTATCCCGGATGTACATTTGATGATTTATTGATTATGGCAGTAGTGTATTTTATAGCACATGCAAATTGTTCCATTTTGCTACATTTATTTTTCTACATATAGCAAAATAAATGAATAAAGTGATAATATAATGTAACGGGACATATTAACATTTAAAAAGATTTAACAACATCATTTAAAGTGATATGTTATTAAATACATGCACACTTAATCAAGTCATATTAGTCATTATCAAATAAAATCAAAGTCGCAGTCCAATCCATTTTTCTTTGTCAGTAATTATATTAATCTTACATTGCAGCACCAGATCACCTCAAATTTTATATCTAATCAGTAATAGCAAGTCATTTTGCTACTTACTAACTTTGTGGATTAAACGTTAGTGGTCTGTTAACCACTATTACGTCCAAACGTTTTGCACTTAATAAATCTATATGTACTGTTTTTCTAGAAAATGATTCCAGCATTACTTAAAAAAAGGCTAATGTGAACATGAGAAAATATGTGACTTGGTCTAATTCATGTAGATCTGGTTTGTGGAAAAGTATTCCAAAGAAAACGTATAAGATTTCTCATCATCCTGATTAGCCACGAGAAATGCTCATCTAGTCAGAGTGCTATGCTAATTCTGACTGACTTCATCGAAACAATTATGATCTACCCTTTTTACTGTAATTATGGGCTGTACATGTACATCTAATTCATGTGTTGCTTTACCATAACAACAGCAAATCTCAGCAGACCGCACATTGCTAAATCCCGCTTATCTAAAATGGCTAATTGCTAAAGTGAAAATGTGAAAGGTCGTAAATCAGTTGCTTCAGTTCTGTTCAGATTGTAAATAAGGATCATAAATGTACAGTAATGCATCACGCTGATGAGTAGTTCTGTTCACATCTATATTTGCATTTATACTGCATGTTACTCACGCAGTTAGCAGGTGTGCTATGCTAATAGCTAATGAAGTCAATCAGCACGTCAATGTTAATTAAACAAAACCATATCTTAACAGAATCAAACTTCTCTTCACTTTTATAATGGGCGGTACGTGTTACCTATATCTAATGCTGACCCAGAAATCCCAGCTGACCACCAGTCACACGAGTGCTAAAGAAACGGTTCTATTCACAGACACGCCATATGGCGATGCAGAATGAACTGCAGGCCCACTTTAAACATGGAGATCTGTGCACAACATTCAAACATTTTTGCTATATGACTCTATAAGACACGGCTGGACAATTAATCTCTTGGGAGGCAACATGAATTTTTCGAATCGTATTGAATGGCCGAAACACCTATTTCTTAATATTTTGATTAATAAAAATGATTTTATTAATCAAAAAACTAAAACTTAATTTATTTGAATAATAAAAATAATAAATATATGTATATATGTTTTATATATTCCGGATATATAAAGTATATATGTATTCCTTTTATATATTATTTTGTATATTTCTGAATCCTGAGTAGATATTGATTTTTCTGGAGTCAGATTAGTGCCAAAAATATCAAACGTAAAAATCTGAAATGTATAAAAAAAAAATTTTACGGAAAAAAAGTTTCTAACAAAAATTGGAAGAGTGCAAGCGAAAAATAAAAAAACAAGCCAAAAAGTGAAGATATTTTTGCCACTAATCTGATTCCATAATGTTCAGAGTAATTAGTTTTAATTTATAAAAAGCAGTAAATTATGTTTGCTTCTGTTTTTAAACAGAAGCAAACATAATTTACTGCATATCTTGCTAAAGGCTGGACAAGAATGATGGAAGAGCTGTAAGGCATCATATAATTATTCTTTATTCTTTGTTCTTTTGTAGTTTCTGTGTTTTCTGTCTCTAAAATAAATCAAATAACATATACTGGATATGTTGATGAATGCAAAAAAAAACCTCTATTTTGTCCAAAGAGTCACTGAACAGTGATCGTGCCCAGTAAAATGAACTTGTCAGAACATCTGTGTCGATGTGCTTCATGCACGACTGGACACGATTCAGTAGAATTTATGATGGTGAGCAGATTGTGTTTAATTTGCGTGTTTTGTTAAGCCTCTGGAAATAACAAGTGTATTTTCTACAGTTCTTTTGGTTTGGCAACTCTTTAAGAATGTTAGTGTGTGACGTGATGAGAATAAGTACGTGCAGTTTGAAATTGGCATCGGCCTTAGTGTTCTGTTTGTCTGCTTTCTCGTCATTTTTTTTCCTGAGCTGGTCCTGCCTTATCTAGCACTTTAAAGCAAATTTTTGGTTTTGTGTAACTTAAATGTCGATTGAGCATGGCCTTAGGGTTCAGAACACATTACAATACATTGGCAGAAATGTTTACACCTGCATTTTACGTGTGCGTGAAAGCAACGATTCCAACTTCCGCCGGCAAGTGTCACTGTTTCTACAATAATTCACATCACGTGTCCGTTTTGTACCGAGTAGTAAAAACGTTACGCACTAATCACATTAAAGCCAGGACACCATGCAGAACAATTTGTTATAACCATGTTTATCATGTGAACATATTACTTCGAGCTATGTTCATTGACGGAAGCTAGAAAAAAATCATGGCTTTCTTGCTGAATTTGCATGACACCCTTAATCTTTTTAGCTTTCTTTTGATACTCTTGTGTCTCATCTATCTTCCAGAACAAATACAGAAGTGTGACCACTGCATTTCAGAATAATCTCTTGTTCCCTAACAACAGAAAACTCAAAAACTGTAAAATGTACAGAATTATAAGTTGTAAAATCTTTGTTTTATTTTCACATCAAAATATTGAAACTTTAAATCTGCAACTTTTTCTGTGATTATTTTAATCCAACATTATGATTGCTGTTTGTGAATTGTGACTTTAGTCATTTATGATCTCTTGAAATTATGATTTTATATTTCACCTTAGGAAATTATTTCCAGTGATTATTTGGTTCTAAATTAGAACAAAATGAACAAAATTTTTTTCATTCTAAAAGTATTCTAAAATGAAAAATGAATTAAACCAAACAAGTTGTGTCTTAGTATTTTATTGAATTTGTTTGTAATTCAGTTTAACCTAGTTTAATAATTACAATTAAATGTATTAATTAAATTAATTGTTACGACTTGGAAGGACAGATGATGGCAGATGTTGAAATAGAGGTTTTAATGTCCAAACAGAAGAAGAAATCATACAACCGGAGTGTGGGAACTGGTAGTGCAGCCTGGTAACGAGTTTGACCGACAGCTCGTCAGCCTCAGCATCTCCTTTTAACCATAACGGTAATTGGTTACAGGTGTCGCTGATGCTAACGAGCCGTCTCAAACGGTCCCCGGCTCAGCCACCAGAGGGAGCTGAGCCGA
>MU204175.1:222757-261397 GCA_017309775.1 Paedocypris sp. Pulau Singkep
TTTAATGTCCAAACAGAAGAAGAAATCATACAACCGGAGTGTGGGAACTGGTAGTGCAGCCTGGTAACGAGTTTGACCGACAGCTCGTCAGCCTCAGCATCTCCTTTTAACCATAACGGTAATTGGTTACAGGTGTCGCTGATGCTAACGAGCCGTCTCAAACGGTCCCCGGCTCAGCCACCAGAGGGAGCTGAGCCGATGGACGTAACATTAATAATTATTTATTTAATTGATTGTCTTCTATAATTCTTTTTTTTACTTTATTGTTATTTTGGATTGAATCATTTTAATTAGAATAAGATCAATTATAAATTAAATTGAACAGTGAAGTTCAGTCAATATTTTAATGAATTTATAATACATTTTACAAAATTCAATTAACCTTATTTGACATTTAACGGTCTTCTAATACTAATTTTCCCATTAGGAATCACAATTCTAAAAACGATAATTTTTCTATTTTATTAAAATTAATCATCTTTTTTTTTTATTTAGATTGCTATTAAAATGTAATTAAATGTTAAAATGTAAAATTATTATTAGTCTCTATAAGTATTATAAGTATTAGTTGTTTTTACATTTCTGTTCTGAAGATTAAAGACGGCCGCCAATGAATACAGTATGTTTTAACTGTAGAGTGGTGCGACTTTGACTTCATAAAAATCGAAACATTGTTTTAATGTAAAACTGTAGGTCACTTTTAATAATAGACTGATAAATATGTGCGCAAACACACAAGGAATCTGTTATACGCTCCTGTCATATATACACACACATAGAACAAGGTGATATATACACAATATACAATGGAAAGCAGCTTGTAATAATGTTAAACTCCTGTGTTCCATCCAGTTCAGGTCTGTCTGTCTGTCTGTCTGTCTGTCTGACTAACCCTGACTGTCGTCCCTGTGTATATCTGTCTAATTTATCAGTCTCTCATAGATTGTCAGCAGCCTGCTGCCTCAGTACCGACCGCATCCACACCACTGAGGCCCATCACGGCCCACAGGTAACCTCCATCCTCCGCTGGACCTTCTGCTTCTCCGTCGCTTGTTTAATACGCCACCTTTATTTGGTTCACACGCGGTGCACAAATCTGACAAACCTCTCGGACATCCGCAAGCACAACAGCCCATCTTCCTGTCATGATTCCTGGTTGTCCAATGCAGATGTTTTGTTTTTTTTTTTTTATAAAGGAATTGCATCCTTTATTTCGCATCTGTTGCTCGCTCACTGGTCATAGCCATAGTCACAATACAGCTGAACAACAATCTTCTTTTTCAATTTCACAAAGCCGCTTTGAGACAACTGGGAAAATCGCTTAATGAATAAAACTGAACTTGATTGTCTTTTTCTTTCCTTTTCAGTCCAGAAATTCCTCTCCGGGAGATTCCTGACTCCACTTCCAGACTTTCCCGGGACCCGTTCGACACTCTGGTTCAGCATTCTCATCTCTTCAGTCCTTAGATTCCTGACAAGCAACTTGTTGGATTTTCCCCACTTCTTTATCGGATCCTTCAAAAACATTTAGAGAACCAGAGCAGTGAATCGTGGACGTCAGTCAGTATGTGTGTTATTATTTCACTCTTCATTTAAATGCGGTATTATTTATTCATGAGTTGTTTTATTATTTTTTTCTATTTATGTCAATATTTTCTTGATGCAAAATTCTGAATTGTGAGGTATAAGATGATTTCCAAAAATGTATTTGCAGTGTTTTAAAACAAAGGAATGGATGATTGATGTTTGGTGATGCAGCAATCCAAAATTAGACTTTTATTTTGAAAATCTCAGGAGATGTTTGGAATTAAATATTTATTTAGTCAGTACACATAACATTGTTTTTGTTAGTTTAGTTTTTTAACATGTTGCATCTAAATGTATTATTTTTACATCACGTATGATTTTTTAAAATATCTGAATTTGCATTTTTATTTATTTCATAAGCCTTTCAACTTTTTGTTTTGACCCTGAAATGCAAAAGTCTCTGAGGTGATGCTCGGATTAGTAAAACTCCAGCCAGTGTCTTTCTATTATGCATTTTGGTTTGTTTTTATTTATTCTCATTGTATTTGCATAATTATGTTTTTTATAACAGTATTTTTTTCTGTGCTGAAGTCAGCACATGGACTGTGTATAGTGCCTGATAGAACATTTCTGTCATGTTTGGGAACTTGGAATGATCAATTTAAAAGGAGTTCATCAACTCTAGGTTCAGCATATTCAGACATTAGCCTTTTTTGTGTTTTCTTCTATAAGCACAAACCAATAAATTGATATTTGCATTGAAAGTGTGACTGGATAATCTAGGAAGATTAAATCAGTCTGACTGAACCTGGAGATTTCAAGGCATAAACATGTTGGATGAAGTACGTATATAAAATGTAAGTCTCCAAGTTTGCGGTTTCTTTTCAGTCGCACCTTCTTGTGATGTTCATAAAGACACATTTTGAAATAGTAAAAAGATCCAGTAATAACTTCAATTTTGGTGGATTTTCTGCCTCTGTGATGAAACACACTCACATTTGCGCTGTGTTTACTGGTGAGAGCATGATCTTGAAGCATTTTTATGTGTTTGGTCCTCAATTACCTTATTTTGTGAAATAAAATATAAATTATAATGTTCTTTGTCTTCATTATCTGTACAATCAACCATCCATCCAATAATTTTTGAACCACTTATCATAGTGAAGTCTTCGTCCCGCCCCCGTTGCCCTGCCCAGCACAGCTGCCCCGCCCACCCTGTAGCATGCCTCCCTTATTTTGGGGTATTAAAAATGGTAACCCTACTTGCAGTGGGTTTTATTTTATAAAAGGAATTATTTAAGGAATAGGACCAAGTTGATCTTATCCGAAAATACAAAAGACAAAAACTTGATGTAAACTGATATTAACTCAGTATACTTCAAAACAGAGCTTAATCGACCACCATTAATAAAAAAATCACTTGGATAGAAACTTTAAAACGTTTCTTGGCATTTAGAGTCGTTTTGTACCTCTGCGATCTGATTGGCCAGCCGTTGTTCGTTGAAGTGATTCAGAAGAACCGATTCCCTAAATCAGAATCACGCTTCTGTAGCTCCGAGTTGCGTCGCGGTTTCGTTGTGCAAGTGAGCCGGGAGCCCAGGCACGGGGGAAATGGATAAACTAAACTTGCTATCAGGGCTGTCAGAGGGCGTTGATACAGGCTGATAATGTAGTTTAATAGAACATAAACAACAACCAAACTCGCGCGCAGACTCTCTGTGGACGCGCGTGGCTTTCTTACGCAAACTCCTGTCAACATTTACTCGGATTTTAGATTTCTAATAAACACGTGTAAGCAACTGCATGGAACAATGAGTGAATTGAGAAGAAACGCTATCAGGAGGAAGTCGAAGCCGAAGCAGCACGCGGAGGAATGCTCGGAATGCTCAGGTGAGTCGCTCAGGTGAGAGCTGGAGCTCGAGTTGGGTTGAGAGTTCTCGTGCTGTTTACACACAGTACGTATTTGTTCGATCCAGTTGTCTGGTCCTGTTCTCTCGGGTTGGAGATTTCATTATAAACCTGGTATTTAAAGATGCCACGAGCTGGCAATATTGTTGCGTCACGACGTGGTCCTGTGGTCTTCTAAATATCCATCTTCTCCATTCTGAGCTGTGGATTCGGTGGTTCTGATGTTTGGTGGTGATGGACAGAGGACTGAACATGTACTGGGTGGATTGGGTGAACTGTGCACTTCTGCCACATGTTCCTCGTGGAAGAGAAGGTTTGGAGGTGGACAAGTCCCAGCTGGTTGTTTCTGTGTTTGGTTGCCAACATGTCTCATGTTGCCCTGGGAATGAGGCAACTTGCATAATTCCGTGTGTTACGGTAAAAGATGCGGGACACTGCTATTAGACATGGTGTTGATTTCTAGATGTGTTCTGGGTCAACTGGGTTGGTGTTTACTATGCTTATGACGGGCAGCTACTTGTTCATTTATGGTCTGTGTTTGTTTGTTTATTATGATGTGTGCAGTGCGTTATGGTGATGTTTGTTTATTTATTTGTTTGGATTTGTTGTTGCTGTTGTGACTTGAAATTTCCCCGCTGTGGGACTAATAAAGGATTTTTCAATTAAATTAAATTCAATTATTTGAAGAGTTAGTTATAAAGTGATTTCATCCTTTTTATAAAAGCCAAAGTCATCCTTATTGCAAATACTCTGCTGACAAAAATTTCATCATTGACCTTGAAAAAAATGAAACTTATATTTGCTGCAAAACAAATGGAGGAATTATCATATTAATCCAATTATAATAACTGTGTTGGTTATTTTTTTACACAAAAATAAAAACGATAGACCTAAAAATAAAACGACAAACAAATGAAACAGTTTTTTTTTTTATCTTTTTTTGTCGGTTAACTAAACAAATGTTTCAATGTAAAATATATATGCAAAATGTATCATACAAATCTAATTTATGTAACATGTACATGCAAAACATAACTTCTGTTTCAGAACATTTTCTGAATTCTAAAATGTTTTTAACAAAATACTTTTGTGCTTTTGTTATTGTTTTTTTGCAATTAAAAGCAAACAAACACAATGTGACATTCTGGAATGTATTTGCAACAGATTTAAGAGAAGTTGGAAAGAAAAAAAACTTTTCATGGCTAAAACACAAAAAATGTATTATAAAATACGATGTTAAATAACATCTCAGCAAAGGGAAATAAACAAGCAATCTTAAATTTAAAAAAGCATAAATGAAATGCTAAACGAAGAAGTTCTACAAGTAGTTTGCTCTTTCCATGTAAGAATAGATCGTTTTCTGTTGAGCCACTTTTCTGCCCCTGTACAGAACAACAGACGCTTTATGCCACAAATTCAGTCAGTGCCAGTGAGTCCAGTGTGATATACTGGATGAAAGCCATGCTAGTTCGCTCGCATTCTTCTGTTTTGGAAAAAAAGTGTGCATTATATTTTGTGTTTGTGTGTGTGTGTGTTAGGTCAATCAGTGTCAGGGAGATAAGTCAAAGTTGACCCCCATATAATAGGTTTTTAAAACAAAGTGGGGCCCTCTTGGCACCCTTGCCAGGGCCCTACAACTCTGTAGGCTCCTTTGAGTGGATTCTAGGGCGAAATGTTTTTAGAGATTAGAGTAAAAGGGGAATTTTGATTGAGTGGCTTATTGTTTTATGTGTATGTCAATAGTGGGAAACCAGTGTGTGACTGTGTATGCGCCAATGCATATAATAGCATGCAGTTGCATCAAACTGTGACAAATTAAAACTGTTTAGAGTTTTGAGCAACTCCAAGGTCATGGATTTTTTTCGACTAGTTACTTTGATGCACAATCGTAGTAAATCACTTTGGAGTCAATTGTAAGTGTCTTTTGGGATAATCATGCAGTTCTATGGTTACCATGTGAAATAAATGGCTATCCAAGGCCAGATATTGACCATTGTCCTCATGAATAAGATGGATGTTCCACCACACGAGCGCTCAGTGGGTCTCACTTATTCAGTAAAGCATTCTTTACTGTGCTCTTCAGCTCCACTGTTGTTGAAAACCCAGCACAGAATGAGCTTGTCAGGACCGTGTGAATGAGCAGTGATTGTGGAAACTGGTTTTTGGTAGTTTTACTATTAAGTTCAGTGCATTTTTAGGGCGCTTTTCACAGCTACAACTGTCTCATAGTGCATGTGTGAAAATGTAAAATGTAAAATTATTCAATTAATTATTAAATTAAATTAAAATTATTAATACTTTAAAGAATTTACAGGCAACTTGTGAACAATTTAATAAACCCTATTTTCTGTCTACTTTATTTAAAATAAGTACATTTATTTAAAATAAGTACAGAAAAACCAAGTTCATTTAGCCTGATAAACAATTTTTTGACTTTTTTGTGAAGTAAATTTTATTTACGTAAACTAATATTTTTTTTCCAATTTTAACTCCAAGTAATCTATATATAAAATATGTCATTCTTTTCAGTAGCTTCTAAACTACTAAGTGAAACACAAATTGAAATTAGCAAAACAAGCAAATAGTACTTCATTAAATTATTCACGTTTGCAAGAATCCAGTCAGGTTCCAGGCCTCAAGCAATCTTTTTGGTTGACGTTAACTTCGGAAATTACTAAACATTTTTTTATATTCACCTTCTGCAAGGACTAAAACGTCATTGATCTATTAAGGAAGAAGTTTTTTATTCTTGTACATAATGAGGCGACAGATCAGTGTCTCACACTCAGAAGTGTATAAAAGTAGAAAGAGGTTTACAGTAAAAACAGAACATATGCAACATGCTATTGTGAATAATTTGTTCAAATAAGAAAATTATTCATGTCATTTTTTCTTCTTATTTATGTCATGTTCTGTTATATCCATTTATACAGCAGGCTTTTGCTCTTTCTGTTTTGCTCAGAAATGCTTCCTTAAGGACAATGGAGGATATTGGTGTTGTCTCCTGTCATTTCCTGTCTGTGTCACACAGAGCAACTCACTCCGACATATTTTAGCTGGAGATTGGTTTATTTCTTCATTCTCCTTTGCTTTCTTGCTCTGGTTAGAAATCTCCTTAAGCTCGAAACATTTTTACATGATTGTAATCTGTAGGAATTTCAAGCACTGTGCATTTTTGTGTGGATAAAGCTGCATGCAATCTTCTTATTTAGTTTTTTTTTTTTTTTTTACAGGAGTTTTATTTCAACAGTTTATTTGTTTACAATACATACAACATTGTATTATTCATTTCCTGCAGAAGAAGAGAAGGAATAACCAGACTAGACATAAAAACACAGATCAGAGTACAGTAATTCACGATTGAGTTAAAGAGATTTGTGTGTCGTTCTGTGGAGCTCAAGAGTTAATATTTAATTCAGTGACTGTATTTAATCACTTAACCCTGCGTATTAATCATCGAGGGCTTTAACTCCAAGAGTCTGGAGGACCTTCTTGCTTCATCTTGTAAGAAAGGAAATCACTCTGGTAAATATTTGACATTTATGGGCACAGTGGCGCTATCGCAGAAAGTCATCGGACTGCGTTGGAATAAACAAATAAACAATCGCTCTCGTGTTAAACTAAAACAGAGCGGCACCATGGTGCAGTGAGTCGATCCGGCTCCTCGCAACAAGAACAATCCAGGTTCAAGCCTTTGTTGACATGGTCTTTACCGAGCTTCCTGATATTCCAGAAACACGCTAAGGTGGCTGATGTGTGTGAATTTTTTTTTTTTTTCTTGCCTTGTGATTGGTTGAACTCCTGTCTTGGGTGTTTCCTCACCTTTGACCCCGAGACATGTTTATGCTTATGCTAAATTTGGACAATTTGATCTAAAGTGACACATGTGGCTTTCCACATCAACATCAAATATTTTTGGGGGGGAATCAATTCACACAAGTTCAAGTTCTGAGCATTTGTAAGGCGCTTTTCACAGTTTTAAATGTCCAAAAGTGCACAAGTTGTATGGCAAGAATCAAAGAAGCAGCCTTGAAAATATGAAGATGGAGCAGTATCCCAGACAGAATTTGAAGGAGTTTGCAAAATGTGTTTGCTGATTTTATGATTTGGTTGGCGAACTAAACATACCAAACTTGTCCCATTGCAGAAACGGACAAAACTTAAGTCCTAGCACAAATTTAATTCCGAAGCTAAATATGTTTAAGAGATTTGTGGGGATTTGTGAGATTACTAAAACTTTTCATTCTCGCTCAACGACTTGATGATGGTTCATTCTTTGTAGAATTTGGTATACGGAAAAGGTTCAGTAAAGCATATTTTCGTATGATTGGCCAAAATGCCTTTGAATGATGTCACTGCTCATTCAGTAGGAGCCCCTCCCCCAGATGCTGATTGATTGTTTGTGTGACTTTACGTTTGCATTCGACTTTTGTTCATTTCTATGCATCCAAGTGCTCAAAAAGCACTTTCATGGTAGCGTTGGGCACAGTCAGCCACGTCCTAAACGCAATTGTGAATGCATATCACACACTTTTTAGAATTCAGTCAAGAATATTGTTCTAAATATTTTTTAACATAATTTTTTCTCTCTTTGAATTAAAAAAAAAATGCTTAATAAGGAGGCCCTGAAGGGGGCAGTAGGACACTACCTATCATCTTGAAATTAAGTACAGTATTAACTTAGCTTTGAGATTCAAGTAGTCTGTTTTAAATGAGTGTATACACACACACACAGACAGTTGCAAAATAAACATTTCATTTTTACACATGCATTTATCATACAAACACTTAGATAGATAGAGAGATGGATGGATGGATGGATGGATGGATAGATAAAACCTTTATTAATCTCCCAAGGGATAAATTCAGGTGTCTGGCAAACGCACACACACAATGCACATCCCTACTCAATAAAATAAATAAACAAATAAACAAACAAATAAATATTACAAAATGAGTCATTATAAAAAGTGCTAATCCGTTCATGTCAGGCAGGTTTGCTAAACAGTCTGATAGGGACAAATGTTTTATATATTAGCTATGACTGCGTAGTATCTGCATTGGACAATCCTGCCAGGCAAACACACTTCCTGTCAAAGCAGGAAACTCCCTGCACTGGTTCTGATGTTGCCAGGGTGGATTCTCTTCAAAAACACAATGTCTGCTTCACAATGGCGACGTAAAGTCCCGTGTTAAGACTAAAGATTTCCCTAAACACAGACAGAAAGCTGCTCGTATTGTCATTGAGGTTCATTTAAATGATTAATCCCATTTTATTTTTTAGTTGACACAGGGTTCTTCAGCTAGTCTAGCATGAGTGATGATGGTTCAGCTCTTACGTAATCTGAGCCTGAGCCCCTTCCAACAGGAAGAATGGGGCAATCCGAAAGCTTCCAGAGCTGGTGGCGGTCTGCCACTGTGGAACCAAAGACTGGGATGTGTGGATTAGCATGCTAACCAGTCTGATTTACCGGGCGGGAGGCCTGAGCGCGGAGATGTTTCACACGCCGTCTGTGGATTGTGCTGGAGCAGACTAAGTCCGAGAGCTGCTGGATTATGGGAAGTGGACTGAGGAAAATGACTTACCGGCGGACGTATTGGTTTTGGACGAGTAAAGGTATGGCTGTGTGAGAGGCGTGAGATGATTGTGCTCTCGGAAATAGGAATCTGGTCTTGTGGGGAATCTTGGGAATGTAGTTTTACTGAAATTCAGGAGCTGGGAAGTTTATAGTTTGAATTTACTGGTTTGATATTCTGTAGTGGATTGATATTGGGATTGTTCTGGGATTCGAACCCTTGGGCTCTGGTGTCGCAAATATTAGCTCAACGGATGGAGAATATTTACTATGGAAACGAAAGTACAAAGTTTAATTTGAGTCAAGCTGGAAGGGAGTTTAGCTATACTGTGTGTGTGTGTGTGTGTGTGTGTGTGTGTTCACAAAAATAAAGCGAGTGTATTTGCGGAAATAAGACTTGTGAATGTGTGTTCATAGAAACTACGAGTAAGTGAGTGTGTGAGAATGAGAAGTGTGTGTGTGTGTGTGTGTGTGTGTGTGTGTGTGTGTTCATCAAAAAAGGGAAAGAGTGCACACTAGACCGAGAATGAAGTAGACAGTGAGTGTGATCACAAACGGAACCGTCCAGTGATGTTATCTACTGTAAAACGACCTTGAGGGTCTCAAAGACGACACAGAGATTAAATGTACTATTATTACTAGTGTGTGTGTTCACAAAAAGAGAGAGTGTGTGTGTGTGTGTGTGTGTGGTCACACATTCACAGAAAGAGCAAGACTAGTGTTCTTCTGAAGACGACACTTCATATGTGTATATAATAATAAACCGTATTTATATAGTGATATAATAAAGAGTGTGGGTCAGAACCGGGCTCAGACTTTACTCTTCATCCACTTACTGTGATGTCTGGCCAATGTAAACATGTTCTCGAGACACACTCATGCCCTGATATGTTTCGTGTGTTGCTGCAGATCTCCTGTTTGCTCTTCTACTTTAGCTGATCTTAATGGTGATTTGTTGAATCGCGCACTCCATGTTGTTTATTTGAGGTTGTAAAGTGACTTCAAGTTGCAAATCCAAACCGAAGAAAATAGGAAACTCTTTGCTGGATTCATTTTGAATGCTTTAGTGTGGACTAGGTTTTGGCTAGTACATTGACTTTTCGGTATGAAATGTGCTAATGCAACAGACCATTGTAAATTTTATTTTAAGAGGACATATTTTTAATTGACGATTTGTCATGTTTTTTACAATAGCTCAATCTAACGGGATGAATAAATCAAATGCAATGATTTGTTGTCTCTTATCAAGTAAACTGGATTCCAACAGTGTATATGAGAGGCACGCACTCGCCATAGTAGGGTTTAGCTTCTTTTGTCATAGACTCACTAATGAACGAGACGCTAATAATGACAGATGTGTCATTAGACAGAAAGACAGTGTAAAGACAGACGCACACTAAACTGTTTCCAGTCGTTTCCAACTTTGGCTGCAGCAATAGAGAGACGTGAAAAACACACTAAAATATAACCATAGCAGCAATTGTTAGTGTTTCTGTGTTTGATTACAAATGTATTCCTGGGAAATGTCAAGCTACAGCTTAACACGCTAATCATTTAGCATCACCGCTACATTATAAAACAAAGTTGCACAACAACAGCATTTTCAATATTGTGAAACGAACTTGCTGACATTGCATAATACAGATAATTTTTCCCACCGCTAGTTTCTATAAAATAATACCAATCGACTATATTATTTGTAACATTTCGACTATATTATTTGTAACATTTAGGAAAATTCAAAGAATATTATTAATATAATAGTTTACTTTTTATTTAATTGATGCATGTATTTTAATGAAATAAAAAATATTAAAACTTGTATTATAAATTATAAAAACATTTTGCTGTGTGTGTTTGTGTGTGTAATTACTTTTATTTGTTTTTACATGAGCTCTGTGTGTGAGTGTGTCCAGAAGGGGGCAGCCATGCTCTATTTTAAGTGGTAAAACACACACACATACACACACACACAGCAAAATGTATCAAAGGTTTTTTTTTTATCGAAGCCGAGTTTGAAATTAACAATAGAACAATGTCTGGTCGTCTAACAGGAAACTGAATGTTTTCATGCGTCCTAGGTAGCTTTTTTTTTCTTTTCCTAATAACAATAATTACGTAATAGTTAATAACATAATTTTAGGTTTATATTGAAATAACTTAATTCATTTCTTTTATTATTTAGAGTGAAAATGCTTGCAAAGTGGAGAAATGACTTAATCTTATTAATTAATCTACTTAAACACTCACCTGTTCACAGTCAGGGATGCGTTTTCCAAATCGATTTTGTTTGTATTGTTTTTTTTGTGTGTGTGTGTGTGTGTGTGTGTGTGTGTGTGTGTGTGTCTTTGCACTTAAACAAACTTGATTAGGTTTTTTACCTGGCCACTGTCACATGTGCTTGCTCACTGGTCATAGTCATAGTAATAATAATAGCCATTTTCTTAACACAAACGACAAATTAATAAAATACAACAATCTTCTGTTTTTTACATTTTCACATATGCTCTTTGAGACCGTTGAAATTGTGAAAATCGTGAAAAGCGCCTTTAAAAATGCACTGAACTTGAACATCACATGGTTGTTGTTCGGGTCTTTGCACATTGTATGATTGTGATACACGATATATATAAAAGCACCCTCCAATTTTTAAAAATTCCCAAAATTAAAATTCCTTTTATAGGCAAACATAGGCATCTCCTTACTTTTTTGATGTCCGGAAAAGCTGAATGAATTCCACAAGTTCACGATACGCCAGCGGGAGGCGCTATGATCCTTGCAAATTATAAATGCAGCCAGACTAGACTCTGTTTTCTTCATTTGCCTCGAAACACGACCATTGAAAAGATAAGCTCAGTAAAAGTCTGCTTCATCTCATTGTCGTGAAAAAACAAGTGTAATTCGTTCATTTTTCGTTCACAGGCACTGCTGGCAGCGTTTTGATTGTAAAAGTCACACTTCATGTACAAAGATGCAATAATGTTGTGAGATACTTTTGTCTTTTAGAAATTCACTTTGTCATATGTTATTAAAGAGGTAATGAATGCTAATACAAATACAATCGAGATACAGTAAACTATCATTTTTATCTTAACATCTATTTTAAACATAATTGCTTTTTTCGTATTTGCCTGTTGTTTTTCTGCTGAATTGCTCAGTTGCTGGTGGTTGGAAGACTCCAAAAGGAAGATTTATGGCTTAAGCATGTGTTTATAGACATTTCTGTATATATTTCCTTATAATCATACTTTAATGTTATATTTGTATGTAATTTTGACAGTTTTGCAACAATGATGAACTGTGGTCTGCTATGCAGCCATGACTTGAATCAGACCGTCTACACCAGATTGATTTGAATGCGAAGTGATTGTGTAAAAGAGTGTGTAAGGAACCATGGACGTGTAAAAACCATAGCCCAGGGCTGAATTTGACAAGCCATGGTGAAGGAGAGGAGGATCAACTGTATTGAAGGAGACGGGGTAGATAAGTTAGTCGTGTGTGTGTGTGTTAAACCGGAAAGAGGCGCTAAAAGAAGTGTGAAGTCATCGCGATTGTGAGTTTAGTGTGACTGGTGAAGTTGGAACAAGTCCTGTCACTCTCATGACAATCAGCAAAAATGGAATAATCAAAGGTCACAGGAATACGAAGTGAAAATGTCTTTTTAGAACGTTTCTGTTGTATGGTGTAAGGAAAGCAGAACAAAGTGATTCTCAAGGAAATTTCAACAAAATTAATTTATTGCGAGGATTCAAAATCACATTTGGCTCAACCAACCGGATTTGCCATCTGGAATGCTGACTGGCTGAAAACCAAAAATTGAACTGGAAAATTGAACTTTTCACAGTCCGTCTCAGAGGAGCTGTGCGAAACAAATGGACCAATATTGTGTGATATATTTTAACAATGACCAAGACTATGGCCAGTGAGCAAGACAAAAGGCGATAAAGGCTAGAAAAACAAATTTGTTTGTGGGGAAAAAAGAAGAAAAAAAAACATGTTCCGAAAAACACCCAAACCAAAAGTTGATTGGCATCTATGATTGCTATAACCACTCGAGAAAAAAAGTGACAACGCTGTCTGCTCTTCCACGTTCCCGAATAAAGTTTTTCCTATCTGAACATTTCACACATGGCAAGAAACACATTTTTTAAACAACGCCTAGGCAAAGTGCATGGATGTTTCATGCTTTGCCTACTAATGCCAGGCATTGTATAGAATTTCACACATTTTCCGAAACATCCGTGTCCTGGTGTGATTTGTAGACCATCAATCCAGGGGAAGTATGGTTCTACTTTCAGACCCAGAGACCCTGAAATATCAATGATGAATGTACACAATACATGTTAACCACATTATCTCTTATTTTCCCTATTTCGCCAAATTTTATATTTTTTTTGTCATGATTAACACGGAATTTAGGTCATTACTAACAATTTCAGGTATTGTAATAACACTAGTTCAAGTGATATTATGGCAAGTTCTTTCTAGTAATCGTTTTTAGTTGCGAAAGGGAAAAACATGTTATCAATTCACGCACAAACTTATACAACAGCACATTTTCACAGACTGACAAGATGTGTATCATAACACCATGAGCTGTTTTCAGCCTCGCCTCGAGTCTTTGTTTCATTACTGGACAATGTGTGAACATTATAGGATGTGACGGTGAGCCCCCCCCCCAACCTCACACCCCTCCCCCGCCAATCAGTGACTCATCTGTATTCTCCCATGTGACCCGTGGCTTTCAGTCACATGACCAGTCGATGTCCAGCAATCGAATCAGCGTCCTCTCCCACCCCCTCGAAATCGGAATAACAAATGAACTCGCACGACCTGCCCAATTCTCACAGTCTCAATATTCCTCTCCAGTCCAGCCCCGCCTCCTCTTGTGATCCCCCCCCACCCGGCTTGTGGCAGGGGGCTGATGGTCGGCCCACCCTTCCCATGACACAATAGGGGTAATTGTCCATGCGCCACACACACATCAGCACATGAAGACGGAGAGAGTGGAGCGTGTGTCGCATCCCTGCCGTATGCCGTAGCTCCTCCGGAATGCCATTATCCGAGCCGGAGAATCACACAAGCAGAGTGGGAAGCGCATCATTTGAGGGAAAGGAGGAGGAGTGGAGCCCGAGCGAGAGAGGAAGGATGCAGCCAGTTCAGCTGGAGAGGGCGGGTTCATGAGCCGAGCGCTCAGTCTGGTGTGATCTGCTGGAGAAACACACCACAGCTCAAGACGGATTCTCACCACACACACACACACTCCACCAGGTCAGTGTTTCCTTCTCGTTCCCACACGTCTCCAGCTTTGGAGCATTGCTTGAAATCGTGAAGCACGTGTAGATGGAGATCGAGGCTTGGGGTGGATTCCTCGATGTCCTCTGGCTGCGCAGACATGCAAATGTAGGAGATGAGAGAGGAATGTAGGGACAGGTCTGATGGTGGAGATCAGTGAGCGATGAGGATTTAATCACCGGATGATAGCAGATTAAACCGAGAAGCTTCTCCGTAAAGGATCAGTGGAAGCTTGAAGACGCATGTCGGTGCTGAGCAGTGATGAAGAACGAAGACACTCCGTTAGCATCTGCTGTATCTTCCCAAACCGTTCTCGACAATAATTGCTTATTTGCACGATTTGCATATGTTGAAGACATGCAATTTGCAACGAACTCGGGTTTATATGTAGTATATAATGGACGATGAGCTCACTATCACACTGTTTCACAGAAGCGATCTGCTTCTTACGTTTGCAGTTCTAGTCAAAAGCAGAACTCGAGGGAAAGTTAAAAAAAAAAAACTGATTTCATACTGCAGCTACTCAAGTTAGTAAAAGTTGCAGTCAGTTTTAAATTCAGGTAGATGAAAGTCAATAAATGAAACATTTTCTAACACACTCTGATTATGTGCCTCGATGCATACATAAACTGTACTTAAAAATCACACAAACCTTGGAATTGAACAGTCATTGCTTTTACGGGTTTTTGTGTGTTATGTTAACACGTGATACTAGTCACAGAAACGTGCTCTTGCTTGTCAGAATTGAACTTTCACCTGCCGATTGCAGACGTCTACAACCTCACATTTCAACACATTTATTTACTACCGTCTAGAACACAAAGAATACTCACAAAATGCTCTTTTGGTAATATTCCCATTCATTTTTTGCTATATTGAGTTTGGCGTAAGTTTACTTAAAAAGATTTGTAGATTTCATTTGTAAAGTCTAACTTTACTTTAATACTCACATTTCTTTTTTTTTTTTTTTTTTTTTTTTTTTACATTTTTTTTAACATTTTTTTTAAACATTGCATGTGCCTTTTTCGTGCACGACTTCTCATCTATTGGTTTCTCACTCAGATCACGGCTCCTACACATTTTGAACCATGGAATTCCAGGTATTCCCAGAAACAAGCGATTTGATGTGTAATGGCCAAACATGCGTCTGAAAATATGTTTATGTGCTGTCATCGCCGTGACTTCCTTAAAGAGTCGGCCAACTAAACCAGTTCAGTGACTGCGGAGGGGAACTAAATGTCACCACAGGAAGAATAAAAGTGGACGTTTGTGTTCGAGTGGCTCTTGTTATGCAAGTCGCAGTCATGTAAAGTCACTTCCTTTGCTGTATCGACAGATAAGATGGAGAATATAGTTAGGAATGCGTCAAGAACCGCAGTTCAGCCGCGCTGGAGAACCGTACATGGTCCAGGTATTGTTCTGTTTAGCTGTTTATCTTCCTCATTGTCTATAAGGAGGATTGATTGTATGGATTCCTTTCGTATTGAAGGACTGAATTGCTCTGTTTTTGGTTTTGTGTTTTTAAGTGGTTTTATAATGAGACAACTCTAGAGGTTTTACTTTGTATTGTGTTAAACTATATCTGTGGTGTTACGAGAGCGCTTAAACAGTGATGGGGACAGAGTCTTGAGTAATTAAAGAAATGTTTCCGTTGGTTCGTTTACGGCCATTTTTATGTGTAAAAAATTTTTTATGAAAGAAAAAAAAAACTATTTTAAATGTGTTCTATTTTATGTTAACTTTGTGTTCTTTTAAGTTCACATGAATATTTTTGAATTCACTAAATTAAGTTTTTTTTATTTTCTCAAAAACAGCTTACACTTTTGGCTCAGTTTTTGCATTTGGATATTTTTATAGCACAAACTTTCCTTTTATTTTTTAGTCACGGCACAACAAATTTCAAGCAGTAGGAGCTTGAACCTTCAGAAGGTGCCTATTTAATTTTAAAGGTTTACGTTTGGTTTGCACGCGCACACACACACACACACACACACACACACACACACACACACACACTGTGTTGTTTACTTGCACATACGGATCACTTTTAGGAAGCCATTTGTTTTGCCATTGTTCATTACATCTGTATTTAATCGGTGTTTAACCCTCCTTGGATCAATAAATACATGGAGGATTAATGTCTGAAGCCGAGGGATTTATAATTTATACTCAGACCTTCTACTATTCTCCAGTGATGGAGGAAACCACGTGAATGTGCAGCTAATTGATTGACCCTGAATCAGGAAAGCGTTTCTACAGACTCGTTACTTCCTGACTGTAATTACATGTGGTCAACAGCTGATGACCTGATTGATTACCTACATTATTCATTATTTAGTGAAATCAATTGCGTTTGTGATTGTTATGATTTATTTTTTCCGTGGGTTCAAATAAGAAAGAAATGATGTCTTCTTCATCTTCAGTTGTCATCTTCACCTTCCTATTTAGCGTGTTGTTCTTGTTATGAAACATGGGATTGAGTTAAAAACACCTGGAAATACATATTCAGCAGTTCAGTTTTTGTTGTAAAGCCTCTTTCTACTTTCAGATTTCTCTGAGCGTGAGACGCCTCATTGTGTACAACTATTAAAAACGACTTTAGTATTAAACCAATGACGTTTCAGTTCATACATAAGGTCAATTAAAAGAACTGTACAGTGGAACCTCGACTTACAATTGTCCCAGATGACACATTTCATTCTGAGTGCTGAAATATTTCCGCTATACAGTACGTAAGGAGTGCGTCTTTTTCTTATTGCTAGCATGCATGGAGATGAGAGAGTCCTGACATGTTATAAACAGTTGTTAAATCTTCAGACATGTCAAGTAAACAAAAACAATAGTTAGCCACAACGCTAGCCATTCATGTGAAATTGTCCGCTGTATTATTATATACTGTACCTTTATATCCATCTGTTTTCATTACATTTATTACCAATATTTGTTTTATCATTTATAAAAATGTTTTGTCTGAATTTACGAAGTCATGACACGGATTAGATGCATTAAGGTTGGTTAAGTTGAACTAAAAGGCCTCATGTGGCCCCGGGGCCCGACACTGTCCAGCTCTTTAATGGACGAGTATAAAATTGTATGCTTGTGTGAATTTTCTCATTTGCTAGAACTACACACGCCATCGCTGCATTCGTTGTGTTGAGGCGAGTCCTTAATGGCGTTTGTTTGCCCATAAAAATGTCTCATTAAAAGTCTCACCAGCCTTTTCGTTCCTGTCCCTTTGATGGTTCGAAGATGTGGTGTTTCCCATCAGTGAGAGAATGTATTAGACCCCCAGTTAAATGACTGTAGTGTGTGTGTGTGTGTGTGTGTGTGTGTGTGTGTGTGTGTGTGCGCGCGCCACCATGACTCCAGATGGTGTAGACAAAAAGCCTTGCTTTAATCTCACAATCAGGATAATACACACACTCACTCACAGGCATACGCACTTAAAAGTGCACACACAACGCACACAATTGTTCTCGTACACACTCATACAAACCATCGGTGTGTGTGTGTAAATCCGGAAACGTGCACCCCCTTGCATTCAAACACACACACACACACACACACACACACACACACAGACATTTGCGTCTGCATCAGAGATGAGAACATTAACACAGATCGCACTTGCCCCAGATATCAGCAGAATTCATTAAAGCTTTTCTGGGGATCTTTTATTTTGCCACAAATGCTGGATTAACGTTCTCTCGTCCTGCGCGTCCATCTGTCCTGCACGGCCACAGTAGACGCAAATGTGGAGCAAATAAAGGGTTAATTTTCACTCTTTCTGTGTGTGTCACTCTGTCTGTCAGTTTGTGTTTCTCTATCACTGTTTTTATCAGTCCATCTGTCTTTATCAGTCTCTATCATCTGTATTTTTTATATATTTTTCTATATTCTTTATATTATATATTTTGTACAGTGCATGTTTGTCTGCCTGTCTATCTGTTTCTATCTCTCTTTCTGTATTTTTTCCCATATCTGTCTGTCTGATTAGCTAGTCGGCTCTTGTTGTCTTTCTCACTCTCTATATATCCATCTCTCTGTCTTTTCTCGTTGCCTCCATTTGTCAGTCTCATCATCTCTTTCTCTGCCTGTCTATACCCATCTCTTATTCATGCGTTCATCCATATTTTTCATATTTTTTGGACTTTAAAGATAGATAGATAGATAGATAGATAGATACGACTTTATTAATTTATTACATTTTTGTGTTCAGCAGCAGCAAAAAACAAAGAAAGAAAAATGTTTCTTTAACAAAAACGAAAGGAACAATTTAAATGACAGCAGTGAAGGCAAAAATGGAAACAGCAACAGAGAATAAAAGAAAGAAGCGACAATAAATACTATTTATTTTTTATTATGATGTGTGTTTATTATGATGTGTGCAGTGCGTTATGGGATGTTTGTTTATTTATTTGTTTGGATTTGTTGTTGCTGTTGTGACGTGAAATTTCCCCGCTGTGGGACTAATAAAGGATTTTTCAATTCAATTCAATTCAATTAAATAGGTTGTGCAAAAATACAACTGTGCAACAACAATGGTGCAATTGTGATGAGATAAAAATATATATAATTTATGCGGTTCCTCCTGATGTTTGTGTGCGCTTCTTCCTGCTCTGTAGGGTTCATGAAGTGCAATGACATTTTATGTTGATTTGGTGACCATAAAAACTTCAAAGATGTGAATAAATGTGTGTCGGCCTGTCTGACTTTTTGATTGGCTGGCAGACGATTCCAGGCGTGTCCGTTGCAATGACACAAAGACGCTGTGATTGGCTTCACATGAACCTGAAAAGCGACTGGCCAGTTAAAGTCTCCATCTCGTCCAATAGTTTGTTGCAATAGTGATTTGTCAGGCAAAAGTTTTGTGTTTCCCACAATCCCGATCGCAATAATAAGGAATACGGTTTCTCTTGCTCTTGTTTTAGACAAAACCAGCAATCCCAGCTGCTTTCCCTCCACTCAATCCGATGAGGAGGAACGTTGTGTGGTTGTGAAGATCGCTCCGAGCAAAGGTGAGAATATCTATCTTCTTTTACAGTAGTTTTGTTTATATTTCTCTGTGTATATAGATTCTTTCCTGAAAATGGACTTTAAAGTGCTTGACACAATAGCTAGGAGTAATCTTTGTTCAAGCTTTGAATGGGTTCAATCTACTTTCATAAGCCTTGAGCTCCGAAGTCCATCTACACTGACTCAGTCGGCCAATCAGAAGCCAGAAATCAATAAACAACAACAACGAACATGGGCTGCATGAAAGAATTATTGTAAAATTCATGAAAAATACATGTACATAAATGTGTCATAAAGAAACGTCTTTGTACCAGGAAAAACATAACATATTAAAACATAAAATCGGTAAAAAAAAATGTGAATAAAAATATTAAATTAGTTTTAAACTAAAATCATTTTGTTGTTTTGTGATGTGACATAACTATAATTTGTTCAACATTTGCGCTTATATTAATCCTATTTTTTTCAGAATGCAATAACAGCTATAAAACAAATAATCAACATTAATTGTAAGTCGATAAACATTAGTTGTAAACATTATGACATCACCACACATAACTCCGCCCACTACGGAAACAAACACCCAAATTCCTACAACAAAGAAAGTCACCGAAGAATATAATAAATCAGAAATCACGGCAGACGACCCTCATCCGACCTGCTCGACAAACAGGAAGAGCTCCTTTAGTTTCAAATAAACCCTCAGGATTCTTCTGAATCCTGGATGGTGACACAACATTACAGTAGTTGTGCCGGTCCGACTTGTTTCTTCTGCAGACAGGAACGCCTCCGTACATTATTACAATGCAGATGCTGAAAGCCCGAGTTAGCATTTGGTCTCATGAAGGTCACCTACATTTTCTCCACAGCTTTTTTTAAACCACCACAATGTGAAGGGCAGAGCAGGATCTGTGAATGTAATGAACTGTAATGATCTGTGAATGAACAAAGTAGACGGATACACACATTTTTTTTGAACAAATATTTAAGTACTGTTAATTTTATCTCAACTTGCATAATGAAATATTTTATTAATTAAAACTAGACTTTTTTTTATATATATATTCATTTTATTAATTTAAAATTTGAAATCTGAATTAAAATCAACAGTAAATACTAAGCTCCAAAGTATGAACATAACCACAGTACCTGTTCTAGAAATAAACAAAAAATAAGCAGAAAGGGGTTTCAATGTTGCAGGGAACATATGTAACATACAATGCAACTGAAACATGAAACTCGTGCCAGAAGTACAAATGACAACTGAAACGGACAAAAAAAGTGAAAAAAAAATGTTTTGAACAAAAATGTGAAGATTGCAAGCAAAAAATACAAAACACAAAAAAAAACCGTATTGTAAAATTCACGAAACAATACATCTACAGGAATGTGTCATAAAGAAACGTCTAAGTAGGAAAAACATAACATATTAAAACATAAAATTGGTAAAAAAAAAAAAAATCAGAGTAAGGGAAGCCCCCACGTGAAACTCGTGCCAGAAGTACAAATTACAAATTAAACGGACAAAAAAGTCTCAAGTGAAAAAAAAAATGTTTTGAACAAAAATGTGAAGATTGCAAGCAAAAAATAACGAACACAAAAAAAACTAAAGAATATGTGAAGCTTTTTTTATTTGTGTTTTAAAATTTGTTTGATGTTTGTTTTTGGCACTAATCTTATCCTATACATATCCAGCCGACAAAGGGTTTAGAAGAAGCAAGTTTCATTCGTTTCATTCCGAAGCTGGACGCATGTTAAATTGTTTCCAGTCGTTTCCACCTTTGGCTGAAAATACGGCAATGCAGCTGACACAGTATTTTTCTGATTTAAAGTATTTTACACACAAATGTTGAACCGGATATATCCCTAATGTGGAATGTAGTGTCAAATGCAGTCAACTGAGAATATTCCAGAACAAGCACAGATGCTAAAAAATACTGAAATTCTAATTAAGCCGCATTGGAACACTTCTGTCCTGGGCGTACGTGCTGCGATCTTCAAGTCAGGTGGAGTGTCAGACTGTGATTGTCATCGGTATTGGAGTTATGATCACAATCCGTGCAGTGTGAGAAGCTGTCGTGATTGCAACGAGGAAGCAGATCGTAATGAAACGCAAGCAACACACTCTCACACACAGCGTTTCAGAGTTGAGTTGCAGATGTGGAATAATTCGTACTAAATGAGTAAATCAGATCTGCGGAAGAATCTTGTAAACAGTTGAACAAGCTCGCTATGGAAGGTAAGGTTGTGTGTGTAACTATGGAAATGTGTGTGTGTGTGTGTGTGTGTGTGTGTGTGTGTGTGTGTGTGTAATTCCTCCTCTTTTCATCCCTTCATGTTTTCAAACGGCTATTTGGAGTTTTCCAAAGGCAGTGTATGATTCTTATTTCAAATTTAAGTTTGCAGCACGAGAGAATGGGTTTGATTCCCAGAAAATGCACGACACTGTTTTAAAGTCGAATCAAGTGCGAGTTTCAGACTTGCTGAGACATTCATCTCTACCATTAACATTGTTTAAATAAGCTTTTAAACATTGTCATGCAATCGAATGATTTATAATTTGATGCGTATCTTTGTGTCTGTCTATTTGGGAGTGAGTGTGTGTGTGTGTTTCTATTTGTCAGTTTCAAATAAAAGTCAAAAAAATGTCTAAAAACTATATTTATATATTTATATACAATTATTTATAACTGTCGACGGTATTTTTAGCTACAATAATATATAGTACAGCACTGTATAATACAACATTATTAAAGACAATAATTAGTACATAAAAGGTGTGTGTGTGGAGGGGTGCAATTATTTTTTATTATTATACAGTGCATTTATTTTCAAGGCTGAATGGAGGAATCAGTGTCTCAGTGTTTGGAGTGTCATGGAACAGTCAATTGGTCAAAAAGTTAATTCAAGTTCTATTCAGTTAATTGGAAAATAATTCATCGTTAAGTGGCGTTTGGAGATGTACACTGATACTTATACGTTTATCTCCTGGGTTTTTTTTTTTGTTTTGTTTTGATGACAGTTTGATTTACTGCAAGATTTTCTGCTTCGCGTGACTTGCGTCTAATTTGGCTACCAGTTTCTTTCTTTCACTTGTTTGACTGTTCGACATTTACAAGCAGTGATTTGGTAGTTTTACCACTAGATCACAAAATCTGATTCTATAATTAATACATTTAATAATATGTTTTCTTGTTTTCTTTTTCTCATTTTAAGCTGTTGCAATGTTGGAATGTTTTGCTACACAGGAAGTCAGATTTTAGGGGATTATTACAGTAATGGCTTTAAAGGCATTTACTGTACATGCAAGCGATTAACTAAACAGTCGTCAGTCAAAATTGCTTCAATTTCACTCACATCTGATACTTTTTCTTTATGCAGCTGCTGTTTCTGAACTCTGTAGTCTTTACTATAATTATCCGGGAATGCCAAAGTTGGCACCAGGTTGGAGGAATGTGGAGAATTTATTATGTTTTTTTCCCATGCCGATATTTTAGCCGTGATTATCATCTGGGGATCAGAACACATGTTGTTGGACATTCGGCTCGATTTAAATGTTTTATGGCTTTGGAAAACCTGGAAAAAGTTACTGAAGTCTGTGCGTTTCTGCAATTTAATCAACGCGGCACAAGTGAAGTGTCAAGTAAACAACTCTTATTATTATTATTATTATTATTATTATTATTATTTGTATATTTACATTTTTTTTCAGCTTTGTGTGCCTCACAACTCCATTTCCCAGAATCCCTCTAGTGTCACGTGACTCCCCTGGTCCACATCTTGATTTTTTTGTTTGTTATTCACATTTTAGTCATGTTTTGTTACCAATCACTGAACACGGCTAGAGAAGAGTCTTTTGGCGGTTAATATTGTCACATTATTAGTAATTAGAGTAATACATTTTTAAAAGCAATACATCCGCGCTTCACCTGCATTCGCGTTTATATTATTGATAAATCGATTTTCACAATCGCAGTTTTACGTTGGCAATGACTAGAAAACGTAAAATAACTATCTCTCTGTCCGAAAAAAAAAACGAATTATTCCGAGATCAAGCTCACTGGAGCCATGCTTGTTAGACAATCTAACTGTTTTACTTCCAAATATGAATCCTTTAAAACATTTGACACTGGATCTATAGAATGCTTGACACTACTTCACACTTCACACGCCTGTAACACACACACACACACACACTGTAAGGAGTATGTACCGTATATACGTGAACAGTAGCAGGAACACCACAGGATACTAATGTAAAAACTACAATTTCCTGATGTTGCGAGTGAATGGGAGTGTAGTTAAAACCCTCTCATGGCTGGTCTTCACACACTCATGAACTTCCAGCACAACGGCGTCATTCTTCTCCGCTCAAGAACAATCGCATGAGGCTTTTGGGCCGAAGCTGCTGCTGAAGGAAATGGCCTGTAGAAAGAGGCTCTTTGTGTCTGCAAATGCATTAACATCCCCATCGCTTAATTTAACAGGCCAATTTGCATGGCTGCTGCCACAGGATGGTTTATAGAGAATCTCACAAAACTTCACATGTACCTCCACTGACAAATAGTTTGTTGCACAAAACACATTTGTAACTATATACACACCATTTTTTGTATTGTTTTTTGCTATTAACTGTTTTCTTGATTGTTTTGTCAAAAATTTGTGTTAAAGTGTATTGTGCACGCAGATAATTGGCACACACACACTCTCTCTCTCTCTCTCTCTCACACACACACACACACACACACACACGTATTTGATATTTTTCTCAGCCACATTGAGAGAGAAGCTTCCTCATCGTTGAAACGTTCAGGTCGTCCAAACAATCTAAAACACTTGCTTCCGTAACTTGCGGTTATTTTTAGCCTTTGTTTCTTTTTGTAAGGTCACACACACAGGAACAAACCCCGACTAATACCAGAAGGCTTTATCGTTGTGTCTCTCTCAGAGTGTGTGGACGAGCAAGGTCGACATGGTGACGGCAGACCGAGTCGCAGATGCAGACTCGGCAGTAAAAGCCTCGCTGAAGTGAATGGAAGAGTCTCGGGTCGACGGCCTCCATTGCATCCAAAACCAGAAGGTGCGGAGATCAGCACACAAACACACACACACACACATGACGTCAGTGTCCCCAGGTCCTTGAAGCTGGATTGTCTGCTGTGTGTGAGACGTGTAAATAATTTCCCCCTGAATGATAAGCTTATCAGTTAAACATTTCTGAAAATAGAGCTTTAATGCTAAAGGTCAGTTGTCAGAACTTGCACAACCTCTTCCGCACACACACACCCACACATTAAAACAAATGCGTATACAGCCAGATAGACGTATGTTTATATGTGTGTGTGAAATTATATCATAATAAATTAATAATCCTGCACTTTACATGTGTACACAAAATGTGAACACGTACTGTATGTAAAATATGATCATGTAATAATGTTTGTAAATATAGAAATGTTTCTAGAATGTTTACATTTATAGAATGTAAACATTTTTTAGCTAAATTATATGAATAATATTTCCAGTTCATAATGAAATGCATGTTTATTTTATTTATCTTAATCAACTAAATAACGTAAGATGGCGAATATACATAGTGCAAACCCTTACTTTTGCATTATGGTAAATTTTACTTTTACAAGTAAAATAAAGTAAATAAGGGTAAGGCAACTTTAATTTTCGGGGGGTCTGGGTTACAAATAAATAATAAATACTGTACATAAATATTGTGAAAAAAACATTATCATTAGAAAATATATAATACAATCAATATATGAAAATGCAATGAAGCTGGACCAAAAGACTAGACAAGAATGTTCATTGGGTTTCTTTACAAAAAGTGCTGAGAAGTTTAGCGTGTTGTTGTCCAGAAGCGAGCTAGTTACAGCACTGCCCTCTAGTGTTGGACATTCGTCAATTTCCTGCTGTTATGCTGTGTTGAAAATGTGTTTTCATCAGCTTTTATTTTTAGACTAGTGCTGTCAAACGATTAATTTTTTTAAACTAGTTAATCACACTTCGTGATTAAATGACTGAAGCTTGTAATATTGGATATTGAGGTGTAAAATGTAAATTAATCTAAACTTGACACTAAATAAACACTCGTTTAAATACTGTAAAATAATTTAGTATAATTTTTGCTCATTTTGCAATGTATTGTCTTTGTTTTTTAAGCCTCTGAGGTCAAGTCGCACTTTATTTCAAGATAAAACACAAATTGTAAAGTTTGGTCTTACATATAAGTGTTATCCATCAATTGAAAGTTTAAAGTACATATTTTGTTTAGGTTACGCGCTTAATAAACAACAGGATGTTGTGTTTTTTGTAAAAAAAAAAATAATAATAATAATAATAATAAAACTGAAACGTGAAGCATGTTTTGCCTTTTTTTTGTCAGCTGAAAACGAATCGTAACTTAATAAATACTTATCTCTGAACATGAAACATATGTCTACATAAAGCTTATAATGTCTGTTTTTAAAAACAAGTGTAAGTAAATACAGTGTTGTCTGTTTATAACAGAGCAAATTATTTTTGGGTGGCTCACTAAAAAGTAAAAGTAGGTTAAAAGTAAGTTAAAAGTAGGTCATTGTCAATTAAACCCTTTGCTCACCTAAGTGACAACACCTGTTCTTTGCAAGTTGCCAAATGTAGCTGTGATTAATGCCGTTAAAAATAATTGACGCGATTAATAACTTAAAATTAATCACGTGCGTTAACTAGTTAACTTTGACAGCACTCATTTAGATACTTAGGAACGTAAAGCCGTGACAACTGCTGACATATTGGTGATTTCTTGCAGTGCCTCCTAAGCCAGCACACCTTCAGAGTCCGGCCACAGAAGTCCCGTCACCTCTAGGAACTTTAACCCTGTCCAGTAAAGGCATCATGGAAGGAGCAGGATCTGACGGAGCTGTCGGAAAGGGCCGAGTGTCTAACCTCATCAGTCGCTTTGAGGAGAACCGGTGCGTGTCTGTGTAGATTACAATGATGTTATTGTTATTGTATCACAGGGTTACAATGAAATTAGTATTGCTACTCTGTTTGATTAGAAATGAGAGTAAAATATACACACTGAATAAAACCAATATAAATAACTACAAATATATAAGTACAGAAGGCAAGTGCAGTCTAAATATAGTACAGGAACACAAAAAGTGCAATTTGACCAAATATACGTATGTATTTCAAAGACAAATACAAATAAGCAGTAAAAGTATCAGTCACGATGTGCAAATACTTTGGATTTTGGTCAGTTGGTCAGTTACTCTCTTAAATGTCTGGTGCTTTAATTTAGGGCTCGGTTTTAATTTTATAACGGTGATCTTTGTTTTTCCCCCTGATGAAACGATGATACCAGTTTGATAAGTGCTTAATTATGCTTTTGCCCTAAGCACGCTGCTTACACACAGAGAATGTTAGTTTTGAGTGTGTGTGTGTGTGTGTGTGTGTGTGTGTGTGTGTGTGTGTGTGTGAGTTAGCGTGTCGTGCGTTTGAGGCGAGTGAGTGTGTCCTTGAAAAAGAGAAAGCGGGAGCGAGATGTGTGTTTGTGTGTTTTGACTGGTAAGTGAGTCTAGACTCGTGTTTTTCAATGTTCAATGTGTTTGTGTGTGTGTGTGTGTGTGTGTGTGTGTGTGTGTGTGTGTTTGCTGTGTAAGTGAGGGTGCTTTCACATATAGCTCGTTTTAAGCGAACCGAACCCAGATCGTTTAAAGTGAGCCAGAAAGAGAGCCAGCGGAAAGTGATCCCAGTCCGTTTGCTGTTCACAACCTAGTGGACTCAGAAGAGAACCCAGTTCTGTTTTCGGTCCTCTTCAGCAGCGAAGAGAGCCCAGACCCTTTCTTGTTCACACATAAATCTGTTCATTCCGCGATCTCTGTCCTGCGATTTACTTTGTGATGATTGTGAGCAAGTCTCCCGAGCCGGTGTTCTGAAAATTCCTCCTACAGCTCAGAAGTTCCTACACTTATGTCACTGTTCAGCTGTTCACGTCAAAACTGAATACTAATATAAATAAGTACATTATCGCGTGTGTTGTCATAAGTGTCTATGTTCATTTAGTGCATTTATCGCGCACCGCGAAGGGTAAGAACAGCTGAGAAGTGACGTTTCATTAGCGCGCATGCGCACCTTGCAAGCTAGAAACAGCTGAGCAGTGATGTATTGTGGCGCTGCTGTGAGTGCTGTGCTGGAGCAGTGACGTATGTTCTAACGCGCGTGTTACAATATATTGTACTTATTTATATTAGCATTCAGTTTTGACGTGTTTTAACGCGCTTGCGCGGCGAGCTAACTAGAAACAGCTGATCAGTGACGTCAGTGTAGGAACTTCTGAGCTGTAGGAACTATTGTCAGAACACCGGCGCGTGCATGCTCTCTCTGCGCTGTGCGCAGGAGCGCACGTAAAGTGAATTCACCTGCCGCCAATCACGAAGACTATTAGGACTTGCAAGCCGCTTAATCGAGGCGAAGCTCTGCCTACGCCTGCCGTTGCCACCTTCCTTGCCCTGTCTTCTGTGTTGTCCAGTTGCTTCCGTGTTATTTGTGGACCGAGATCTTTTCGCTTTCACATAACACAAAGTAATCGAACCACAAACGGTCCCGCAAACGAACCGCTCTCAGACCACCTCCGGAGGTGGACCAGGCACGGATCGCATTCGGGAGCGTTTAGGGGGGTCTGAGATCACTTAGTGTGTTCACATATACGTCCCGAACCGCTCCGAGTGCGTTTGAAAGGGTTAAACGAGCTAGGTGTGAAAGCACCCTGAGTCTAGATTTGTGTTTTTTAATGTTTTGTTGTGTGAGAGAGTGAAAGAAACAGTGACTGTGTCCTTCTGTGTCTGTGTGTGTGAGTGAAGAACAGTGAGTATGTTTAGAGATTTAGCTTGGTGTGTGTGCGTGCGTGCGTGCGTGTGTGTGTGTGTGTGTGTGTGTGTTTTGACTGTAAGTGAGTCTGGACTTGTTTTTCAATGTTTTGTGTGTGTGAGAGAGAGAAATAAACGGTGAGTGTGTCCTTGTGTGTCCGTCCGTGTGAATGAACATGTCACACAGTGTTTGTGTTTCAGAATAAGTACAGTTGTGTGTGTGTCTGTGTGTTTTCACTCTGTGGGTCTATACTTGTGTTTTTTCAATGTTTTGTGTGTGTGTGTGTGAGAGAAGTAATCAGTGAGTGAGTGTGTGTTTGTGTGTGTGTTTTGACTGTGTGAGTCTAGACTTGTGTTTTTCAATGTTTTGTGTGTGTGAGAGAGAATTAAACAGTGTGTGTGTGTGTGTGTGTGTGTGTGTTTGTTTGTGTGTTTTGACTGTGTGAGTGTAGACTTGTGTTTTTCAATGTATTGTGTGTGTGAGAGAGAATTAAACAGTGTGTATGTGTGTGAAAATAGCAACCAAAACAAAACAGGCGTAACCAATCCCCTCAGTTTTTCGATTACAAATACAACGACAAGATCTTCAGAGCATGGCAGTGGTTATTTAATGGTGCTACCAATGAAGTCCGTCCGATAACACGCTATTTGATTTTTACTTTGGATATGTTTTCTCTTGGAGGTAAACGCTTCACCTTGGTTTGTTATTTTAGTTTTTTTTATTTTTAACAGATTTACAGTCTCTCACGACTGTGTGTGGTGTCGGCTCGAGCTATTGTGATTCCGTGTGTGTGTGTGGGTGTGTGACTCCATTATTATAAACCCTGTGGGTCGGAGAGGCTGAGTGTGTGAGGGTAACCCCTGCAGCTGTCTGACACCAGCCCACCACTGACCCGGGACAACTGCACGGTGTCGGGTTACAGGAAGCCACCAGTCAGTTTGCAGTGTCTGCTTTACCATTTATAATGAAATCAAGGGGTTTCATCCAGATGATCAGATTCTTTGCTTCAAGCAGGTTTGTTTGGTGACTTTATTGGAGCAGCGGTCATCCCTCCCCACCCGCACAGGAAGTGCAGGGAAACAGCTGGAGGTGTGCAGGATGTGTGTTTGCTGATGTGTCTTCTGATGTCGTTGTTGTGGTTTTTGCATGCTGTGCGGTGTTGAATTTGTCTACTGGTTTGTGGAGTTCTGCCGTGTGATTGGGATGCACAGCATTCGTTGTAGTGACCATACAGACCATAATACAAGCCATCGGTAGACCATACCGAGTTTCTGACTGACCATACCTGAGTTGCCTTACTGTACATAGGGACCATATAGAACTTACAGGCCTTACTGTACATAGGGACCATATAGAACTTACAGGCCTTACTGTACATAGGGGCCATATAGAACTTACAGGCCTTACTGTACATAGGGACCATATAGAACTTACAGGCCTTTCTGTACATATGAGCCATATTGAACTTACAGGACGTACACAATTGTACCGTACATATGGGCCATATAGAACTTACAGGCCATACTGTACATATGGGCCATATAGAACTTACAGGCCATACCGTACATATGGGCCATATAGAACTTACAGACCATTCTGTACATATGGGCCATGTAGAACTTACAGGACGTACAGAATTGTACTGTACAAATGGGCCAAATAGAACTTACAGGCTATACTGTACATGTAGGCCATATAGAACTTACTGACCAAGCCGTACATATGGGCCATGTAGAACTTACAGGCCATACATAAACATACAGGCTGCACCGTACATACTGGCCATATAGAATTTACAGGCCATTCTGTACATATGGGTATATGTGCACCATATACACCGTACACACCACCCGCGCAAAGCAGACTATACAGACCCTATGGATCACACAATTATCGTGTACTCAAGTATGTTTGTTTATTCTAAAACACATTCAACATTTTAGGCAGTTATGAGTATTGATCACTCTGTTTACGTACCATCGTTTCGTCCATGTAATGATAGATGGATAATCTCTATTGTCATTGCACATTTGGTTGTCATTACCGTAATGTTAATCTCATCCTCCATCAGCTCCTTGTGTCTTCACGTGATCTCTTACATATTTCAGCTTTCCTTGAATACTATGTGTATACTACTACTTATCTCTCTCTCTCTCTCTCTCTCGCACTTGGGCATGTTGGCATGTATTCTGAAGTAGGGCAGTGGTGTCTCATGGGATTCTCTTCATCCTCCCAGTTCCTCCCATCTGCTTTTTTTTTTCACTGCTCCCATAACCAGCACATTCACACGTCCATGACACACACACACACACACACACACACACACACACACACAGTCACCCTCTAGAGGAAGTTTGTTCAACAAATACGTAGCATGTTTTTTTAACCCATCACATTCCCAGCATCATTATGCTTTTTTGTTCTTGTTGTTTCTCTGATACTTTTTGACCTTTCTCTCTCTCTCTCTCTCTCTCTCTCTCTCTCTCTCTCTCTCTCTCTCTCTCTCTCTCTCTCTCTCTCTCTCATTTTCTCTCTCATTTTCTCTCTGATATATCTCTCAACCTTTCTTTTTTGTTCTTTCTTTCTGTCTCTCTCCATCCCTCCTCTCTCCATCTCTTTCTTTTCTTCCCTCTCTTTCTCCATCTCCATCTCTCTCTTTCTCTATCTCTCACTCGATGCCCCCCCCCTCTCTTTATTTGTCTGTTTGTTTATTTCTCACTCTCTTTTCCTCCTCTCTTTTTATTCACCTCTTTCTCTTACACTCTCAATCTCTCTCCATTTTTTATCTTTCTCTCTCTTGCTCTTTCTTTCTCTCTCTCTCTCTCTCTCCCTCTGTCTCCTCCTGTTCCTTACTCTCAAGGTCTGTCTGATTTGCTCTCTCTCTTACTTGCACACATTCTCTCTCTCGCTCACACTCTCTCTCTTACTCGCACACGTTCTCTCTCTCTCGCTCACACTCTCTCTCACTCGCACACGTTCTCTCTCTCTCGCTCACACTCTCTCTCTCTCATACTCGCACACGTTCTCTCTCTCGCTCACACACTCTCTCTCTCTCTCTCTCTCTCGCAGGCACACAGACAGTAGTAGTAGGGAGGCGGCTCTGGTGAAGCAGGTCAGCAGATCTAACTGCAGCCCACCTCTGAGGAACTACCAGCGAGCGAAGGAGCAGCCCACGAGCAGCGTCAGCAACCCCCGCCATGCTCTCAAGCCCCCCAACGGGCTCCCAGCCCAACTGAGGCCAGACCAGGAGATGGACGCTGATACTGAAGCCACGGTGAGGATAGAGACGGCAGGACTGCTGAACGGAGATGCTGGGAAGACCAAAGCGCACACCATGGACCAGGTGGACCTGACGTGCAACCACATGGAGCGGAGTTTAGATCAGGACCAGCAGCAGTCCAAGCTGCCGGACGTGGTGATGCATGAGCAGAAGGTAAGATCTTCTGTGCCGCTGGTTATCTGACACCTCGGGACCGTTGTGTCTCCGCTGCATTTCTTGGTGCTGACGCTCGGATTAAATCGGGCTTCTGACCCGCTTCAGTGGCTTGAAAATCAGGGGTTGTTTGGGTCATTTACTGAAAGAATTTCAAGTTGACACTTTTTTACAGTTGTTTACTTTTCAATGTTCTTGTTTTTTGCTCAATTTCATTGTAATACAATATAATTTGTGATTGCTATTTTAATGCAAATAAGTGTCCTAATTTTAGTTTACACTTTGGTCAAATATGAAGAAAATCGAACTTAACAGGTTTGTTTTATGATTATTGATAATAATCATGTATATAATCAATAATGTGTATAATCAAATAATCAGTAATGTTATTTTTATAATGTTATTTATTATTAAATCAATATGTTTTTACACCGGTAGACACACGGGTTTACATTATGCTAGAATCATTTAAAACGTTACACACACACACACACACGCACACACACACACACACATATATTTAAACATAGTAGATATACTATATAGTATATACTATATACACACTGTATATACATGCAGTATATTATTGCACATATTTATATATATGATGTGTGTGTGTGTGTGTGTGTGTGTGTGTGTGTGTGCATTATACTATGAATGTACACGGTATACAGTATATGCTTTTCTCAGTTGATACATTTAAAAAAAAAATTATGCTAGGTTTAGCTTGTAGCTGCTTTTTTTTTTTCTGCAATTTTTCATAAATGCAGTCAGTCTGAATATCGACTGAAGGTGAACTTTGCAGCTTTGTGTCTAACTGCTGAGCCACGCCTGAAATAGCTGAAACGTTTACAGTAGCTGTGATGAAGTGTTGTCAGAGTTCTGACAGGCCCAGTCCAACGCTTTCAGGAAGTGGCTCAAACACTCGGCCTGCAGGCTCTCTGGAGAAGACCGTCATGTCACCTGGATTTCTGGTTTTCTGGAGAATCTTTTCTCCACCAATGACGGAGGCTTCTTAACTGAAATCCCGTTCAGTGTTCCAGTCGGAATTCTTTACTGACTTGTTTAGGTGGCTTAGGATCTCTAAGAGCAACATGAAATCCAGTTGTGCTGACTCGAGCATCAGACAGTTCCTTCAGAATGATGAGATTCTTCACTGATGCTTCATGTAGATGTGCAATAATAGCAGCGAGTATGACAGGCATGTGAAGGTGAGGTGAGGAATGTTGCTCGACCTTTCACCTTTATGTTCAGAGCTGTTTCCTTTGGTCACATGACCTGCTGCAATTTACCGTCTTTATTTCCTGTCAGCAGAATCCAACAGGACTGTCATTAATTATTAAAAACTCAGAGCAAATTTCAATTATTTATACTCGCTAATGAAAAAAAAAAAAAACCTTTTCAATACCAAACTTGGGAAGTTTTTGTACATCTCTTTTTTTTTTTACTTTTTACTTTTATATGAACTGTGGAATTAGCATTAAAAACGTTTGTCTGCATTTTGAGTAAAATCTTTAAAAATTGAAAAAAAAAAAACAATAATCATGAATATTTATACAATCTTATAAATAATTGAATGTGATTTAATTTATGCACAAAGACAATTGTATGCATGTTATTTTTATGAAATATTTTATGAAATATTTTGTGTCTAAATGTAGTTATTTTGAAAATAATATCAATCTAAGTTTCGTAATTTACATCCTGCAGATTTGCACGGATTATCAAATATGTCAAAGTAAAATAAAGAATTTTTTAGGAAAAACAATCAATATTTATTAAATATTCAGAGAAATAAATCATGAGAAATTTAAACTCATGTTGATATTCTCACTGCTATCTTTAGTTTTTGATTCCTCATTTTGCTAAGAATCTCATGTTATATTTATGTCTTTTTCCTTAGGAAAGCAATGAGCAGAAGCTTTACAAAATCGCAAACGAGCTTCTGCAGACAGAAAAGGCCTATGTAGCACGACTCAATCTACTAGATAAGGTAAATGCTTCCTCTTCAGAAATTCATAATTGTTTTGTTTTTATGACCTCAGTTTTGCAAGTACACATTTGTACCTTGACTTTTTAAGATAACTTGCACTTCAGTTCCACCAATGTTCTTAGTTCGTTCCTACTTTCAAAATGCAACCCCATATTTTTATGTTTTGTGTTATTAAAAAGGAAAATGTATTTCACAAACAAAATGTTAAAGACACAATAAAGGTTTAATACAGTAATCTTGCAGATGGAGGCGAACTTTATAAATGGAGGAGGGGCTTCGAAAAATATTGTAATATTTAACATTACTTAATTGGGTTTTTTTTTTTATATTTCTTGACTCGCACATCTAAATTGTACATTTAAGTCATTAATACAACACACACACACACACACTCTGGTATGTCTTTATTGATAACATGATGTTTTATTTTATGATTCCTTAGCATCATCACTGTAGCTCTTATTTCTTGGGAGACGTGGTCACAAGAAAGTGGACACACACACACACACACACACACGCACACACACAAAACTCACAAATCACACAGCAAAAAGCGGAGTCACCAATTCTCAGCATTTAATCCACGTTTTGGAGGCGAGGTTATGTTGTGATGTCACTCCTGTCTCTAGCTTGCGCCACAAGTTTGGAACACTTTGAAAAGCCTAAAATTGACCTTGTTAATCAATTCACTCGTAGGTGAAGTTACCACTGTACTTGTTATTCATGAACTCATATTTAGAAATGACCCTTGAATAAATGAAAGGTGGTTAGCATCCACACACACTAAACACCTTGTGCGGTGCAGGAGTTCTGCGAGAAGCTAATGGAGGAGGCCAAAAAAGACACGTTCCCTGTAGATGTTGTCAAAAACATCTTTTCCAACATCTCTTCCATCAACGCCTTCCACAGTCAGTTCCTGCTGCCGGGCCTGCAGAAGCGCATGGAGGAATGGTAGGACGTTCACGCTTCAGACGTAGTGGTGCGTCAAGATGTCGTTTTCTCAGGTCGTCCACACCTCGCATCGGGGACATCCTGCTGAAGCTCACGCCCTTCCTGAAGATGTACGCAGAGTACATGAGGAACTTTGAATACTCCATGGACCTGCTGAAGCAGTGGACGGATCGATCGTCTTCATTTAAAGCAATCATTCTGGAAATCCAGGTGTTCTTTCGCACAAAAACGCACGTAGTAGACCATCAATTATTATTGTTACAAACCTAAATAGATTTCATTTGCCGATATCAATGCTGATAAACCCAAACCGTGATAAAGAAAACGTCATCTGGTTTGTCGTGATTTAGTTTCACTTTCTGTGTTGTGCTTATAATTTTGTTCCAAATGTTCATGTGCCTTATGAGAAATAAATTACAAAAAAAAATGTGTAATTATTACAAAAATAGTCCTCCCAGGTTCCACCAAACCCATTGCATCAGTTTTCAGTTTCACATCACAATTAGAGAAACATCAATGTCCAAAAAGGTACTGTAAGATAAATATAAATAAGTAACTTTGACTATTTTTTTTTCAATTAGTGCTTCTTCACTGAGTTTATCGTTTAATATGTTTTGTAAAAATCAAAATGACATAGAAAGGAATACAAATGATTAAGAAAGTCTTCATTGAATCTTTAAATGTTTTAGATTTTTCCTTTTTAAACTTATTAAATGAAAAAAACAAATGTTGGATCTCTCTTAATGGATCAGCAACCTGATCACATTTTACAAACATACAAGTATACAGTTTATGATAAATATGTATAAAAACACACACAAAATATTAAAGTGTATGATATTGAGTAACACATTTAATGTTATTGGAGCATTTCAAGGAGGAACTTTGCAAAATAAACCAGAAAATAGGACCGAAAGAGATACATATAGAGCAAAATAAAAACAATCAGAATCGTTAGGTTAAGTATAGTGCATGGAGTATAGTGCAAAAACTATATAAATTGAAAATTCCAGGATCCTTTCTTGAATTCAGTACAGGAAACCGTCCATCAATACATACAAAATACAACATCACAGTTATGCATTTTCTCCAAAGATCACAATATACATGACAGGATAGAAATGTCAATAAAGTCTTAAACAGAGTGTAAAGGCAAATATGTTTCCATCGGACTCGACAACACCAAATAATATAGATTGTTTCACTTTGGTTGAAATGAATAACAATTAATAATATACATTTTACATTAATATTAACTTTGTGTGTCTGTGTGTGTGTGTGTGTGTGTGTGTTCAGAGTCAGGAAGCGTGTGGCAGTCTCACCCTGCAGCATCACATGCTGGAGCCGGTCCAGCGAGTGCCACGCTACGAGATGCTGCTGAAGGACTATCTGAAGAAGCTCCCGCAGGATCACGTGGACCGGAGCGACGCAGAAAGTCCGTCTCTCGATGAACACGTTCACAGTTCGGTCTGATATCATGGCGATAATCGTCGCTGCTCCTCGTCTTTCAGAGTCTCTGGAGATCATTGCCACAGCCGCCACCCATTCCAACAGCGCCATCAGGAAAACGGTGAGATCTTGTCATCTGCTGTGTTATCTTGTCATCAAGTGATAAGCTGAGAGTCAGGCACAAAGACAAACATTTAGATAGCTGGACAAGAGACAGATTGACAAAAAGATATACGTATGTATAGACAGATGTAGAAGGATGGATAGATGGGTGGACGGATGGACAGACAGACAGACAGACAGACAGACAGACAGACAGACAGACACAGACAGACACAGACAGACACAGACAGACAGACAGACAGACAGACAGATATAGATAGACAGAGATAGATAGACAGAGATAGATAGACAGAGATAGATAGACAGAGATAGATAGACAGAGATAGATAGACAGATAGATAGATAGATATAGATAGACAGAGATAGATAGACAGATAGATAGATAGACAGATAGATAGACAGATAGATAGATAGATTGACAGACAGACAGACAGACAGATAGACAGACAGACAGACAGACTACATATACTGGTATCCATTTTATCTTTTTAATAAGAATTTACATAAATTCCTAAAGTATAATATGAAACATAAGGACAGACAAAAGCTTTTATTATGTTATTGCTTTTTAAAAATGTTTGCGTGCTTGGTATTTAATCAGAAGCCAAAAATGAGCTAACTGTTTATTTATATATTCATTGTTCTATTTTATTTGTTATTTATTTGTTTATTTTATAGTTTGCTTTACTATTAAAGAGGGAGTTTTAGTTCCAATAGTTCCATATATATGTTCCAAAGTTTAATCATCATAATCGGTCATTTCATCACGGATTCTGCTTTTATAATGAATTGTGATGCCACATTTAACTTTGAAATAACAACAAAACTGAATGATAATAGTCACCTATCACTGGTGACGGCGAGTGCCTAATTCATGTGTAAAAACTCAAAATTTGAATAAACAACCTACGACACCTCACATTTCAGATAAAGAAATAAGCAATGGTTGTTCCACCAACATCTCTTCAATATCCGTTGATACTGTAGGAAAACCTCAAAAAGCTGCTGGAGGTTTACGAGATGCTGGGAGAGGAAGAGGACATCGTCAACGCCTCCAACGAGCTGATCAAGGAGGGTCACATTCTGAAGCTGGCGGCCAGGAACACCTCGTCCATGGACAGATATCTCTTCCTGGTGAGGACAGACGGCCATTGTTCCAGCCCGTGTGGAGAGTGACGCCTCTCAACCTGCCCCGCAGTTCAACAACATGCTGCTGTACTGCACTCCCAAGTTCAGCCTGGTGGGGCAGAAGTTCACGGTGCGCACACGCGTCTGCATCGACGGCATGACGGTGAAGGAGACGCACAACGAGGACTATCCACACACCTTCCAGGTTTCCGGAAAGGAGCGCACCCTGGAGCTGCAGGCCAGGTCTCAGCACAAGCCCACACGCTTTCACTTCTCTCTGCTGGAGGACTAACTCACTGTCGTCTGCTTTCAGCTCCGAGCAGGATAAAGTCAGCTGGATAAAAGTAAGACACTTTGGGCAGTTTACTTGGATTCTTTTACACAGGGCTGGGCCATAGAAAGTGCGATAATTCACAATCGTTTTTTTGTGAATGAGGAAAACCTTTATTTGGCTCAACAAAGAGAAATTTACATTTTGCAGCAGCCCCAATGGTAAAGCAATAAAAAAAGAAAATATTGCACATAAATTAAAATTAAATTAAATTGTATTCAAATGTACTTTTCTCTTTGTTGAGACAAATAAAGGTTTTCTTTTAATAAATTAATAATTTAGTGCTGTCAAATGAAGAATTTTTAAAAATAAATTAAACCCACTTCCCCGACCAAATTAAACGTGATTACATTTTCCACTTCAATATTTAATTTTACAAGGTTCAGTTATTTGCGATTTATTAACCACGATTAAAGTTGATCACTTTATCAAATTTGTAATAACTACTGAATTTGTGAATATGTATCAGTTTTTTTATAACATTGTTATTAATTGTTGTGTTTAAAACGCTTTAAAACTGCAATAATAACATATATTCATGTAGCGTTCTATCTATGGCTCGATCTTATTGTTAATCGTTATTGTTGATTATTGATAATTATTGTTACTGAATCTTTGCCCAGCCCTGATTCGGTACCATTACCGGACGTGTTTTGATGTAGTTTTTGTAACATTTCAGGCTTTCCAGGAAACGATAGACGTCTTTCACCAAAAGAACGAGAGTTTTAGGTCGGCATCCAAAGACGCAGAGGAGGTGACGGTCAGTACATCCTCTATTTAAAGACGTTTCATTATTGTGAGAGTACAGTGCATCCCTATTTCACATCCCTATTTCACCTCAGACCAAATATAGCACTTTGTTTTCTTCACAGATTTAAATTGTGGAATGATTCTTTAATAACTATTTTATACTGTATACAAATCTTTAGTTGTAGATATATATTTATATATCCACCATGTATAATAATGAATAATATATACTGTATTCATTAGAATATATATATATATATATATATATATATATATATATATATATATATATATA
>MU204175.1:261497-278719 GCA_017309775.1 Paedocypris sp. Pulau Singkep
TTTCCCTGTGTGTGTGTGTGTGTGTGTGTGTGTGACTCCATTATTATAAACCCTGTGGGTCGGAGAGGCTGAGTGTGTGAGGGTAACCCCTGCAGCTGTCTGACACCAGCCCACCACTGACCCGGGACAACTGCACGGTGTCGGGTTACAGGACACCACCAGTCAGTTTGCAGTGTCTGCTTTACCATTTATAATGAAATCAACGGGTTTCATCCAGATGATCAGATTCTTTGCTTCAAGCAGGTTTGTTTGGTGACTTTATTGGAGCAGCGGTCATCCCTCCCCACCCGCACAGGAAGTGCAGGGAAACAGCTGGAGGTGTGCAGGATGTGTGTTTGCTGATGTGTCTTCTGATGTCGTTGTTGTGGTTTTTGCATGCTGTGCGGTGTTGAATTTGTCTACTGGTTTGTGGAGTTCTGCCGTGTGATTGGGATGCACAGCATTCGTTGTAGTGACCATACAGACCATAATACAAGCTATCGGTAGACCATACCGAGTTTCTGACACTTACAGACCATAAGGACCATGTGAGCCATGCTGACCATAAGGTCTACATAAGGTCCATTGTAGGGGCTATACAGAACATGCAGGCTATACTGTACATAGGGGCCATATAGAACTTACAGGCCAAACCGTACATAGGGGCCATATAAAACTGACAGGCCTTACTATACATATGGCCCATATAGAACTTACAGCCTTACTGTACATAGGGACCATATAGAACTTACAGGCCTTACTGTACATAGGGGCCATATAGAACTTACAGGCCAAACCGTACATAGGGGCCATATAGAACTTACAGGCCTTACTGTACATAGGGGCCATATAGAACTTACAGGCCTTTCTGTACATATGAGCCATATTGAACTTACAGGACGTACAGAATTGTACCGTACATATGGGCCATATAGAACTTACAGGCCATACTGTACATATGGGCCATATAGAACTTACAGACCATTCTGTACATATGGGCCATGTAGAACTTACAGGACGTACAGAATTGTACTGTACAAATGGGCCAAATAGAACTTACAGGCTATACTGTACATGTAGGCCATATAGAACTTACTGACCAAGCCGTACATATGGGCCATGTAGAACTTACAGGCCATACATAAACAAACAGGCTGCTCCGTACATACTGGCCATATAGAATTTACAGGCCATTCTGTACATATGGGTATATGTGCACCATATACACCGTACACACCACCCGCGCAAAGCAGACCATACAGACCCTATGGATCACACAATTATCGTGTACTCAAGTATGTTTGTTTATTCTAAAACACATTCAACATTTTAGGCAGTTATGAGTATTGATCACTCTGTTTACGTACCATCGTTTCGTCCATGTAATGATAGATGGATAATCTCTATTGTCATTGCACATTTGGTTGTCATTACCGTAATGTTAATCTCATCCTCCATCAGCTCCTTGTGTCTTCACGTGATCTCTTACATATTTCAGCTTTCCTTGAATACTATGTGTATACTACTACTTATCTCTCTCTCTCTCTCTCTCTCGCACTTGGGCATGTTGGCATGTATTCTGAAGTAGGGCAGTGGTGTCTCATGGGATTCTCTTCATCCTCCCAGTTCCTCCCATCTGCTTTTTTTTTTCACTCCTCCCATAACCAGCACATTCACACGTCCATGACACACACACACACACACACACACAGTCACCCTCTAGAGGAAGTTTGTTCAACAAATACGTAGCATGTTTTTTTAACCCATCACATTCCCAGCATCATTATGCTTTTTTGTTCTTGTTGTTTCTCTGATACTTTTTGACCTTCTCTCTCTCTCTCTCTCTCTCTCTCTCTCTCTCTCTCTCTCTCTCATTTTCTCTTTCATTTTCTCTCTGATATATCTCTCAACCTTTCTTTTTTGTTCTTTCTTTCTGTCTCTCTCCATCCCTCCTCTCTTCATCTCTTTCTTTTCTTCCCTCTCTTTCTCCATCTCCATCTCTCTCTTTCTCTATCTCTCACTCTATGCCCCCCCCTCTCTCTTTATTTGTCTGTTTGTTTATTTCTCACTCTCTTTTCCTCCTCTCTTTTTATTTACCTCTTTCTCTTACACTCTCAATCTCTCTCCATTTTTTATCTTTCTCTCTCTCTCTCTCTTGCTCTTTCTTTCTCTCTCTCTCTCTCTCTCCCTGTGACTCCTCCTCTTCCTCACTCTCAAGGTCTGTCTGATTCGCTCTCTCTCTTACTTGCACACGTTCTCTCTCTCTCGCTCACACTCTCTCTCTCTCTTACTCGCACACGCTCTCTCTCTCTCTTACTCGCACACGTTCTCTCTTTCTCGCTCATACACACTCTCTCTCTCTCGCAGGCACACAGACAGTAGTAGTAGGGAGGCGGCTCTGGTGAAGCAGGTCAGCAGATCTAACTGCAGCCCACCTCTGAGGAACTACCAGCGAGCGAAGGAGCAGCCCACGAGCAGCGTCAGCAGCCCCCGCCATGCTCTCAAGCCCCCCAACGGGCTCCCAGCCCAACTGAGGCCAGACCAGGAGATGGACGCTGATACTGAAGCCACGGTGAGGATAGAGACGGCAGGACTGCTGAACGGAGATGCTGGGAAGACCAAAGCGCACACCATGGACCAGGTGGACCTGACGTGCAACCACATGGAGCGGAGTTTAGATCAGGACCAGCAGCAGTCCAAGCTGCCGGACGTGGTGATGCATGAGCAGAAGGTAAGATCTTCTGTGCCGCTGGTTATCTGACACCTCGGGACCGTTGTGTCTCCGCTGCATTTCTTGGTGCTGACGCTCGGATTAAATCGGGCTTCTGACCCGCTTCAGTGGCTTGAAAATCAGGGGTTGTTTGGGTCATTTACTGAAAGAATTTCAAGTTGACACTTTTTTACAGTTGTTTACTTTTCAATGTTCTTGTTTTTTGCTCAATTTCATTGTAATACAATATAATTTGTGATTGCTATTTTAATGCAAATAAGTGTCCTAATTTCAGTTTACACTTTGGTCAAATATGAAGAAAATCGAACTTAACAGGTTTGTTTTATGATTATTGATAATAATCATGTATATAATCAATAATGTGTATAATCAAATAATCAGTAATGTTATTTTTATAATGTTATTTATTATTAAATCAATATGTTTTTACACAGGTAGACACACGGGTTTACATTATGCTAGAATCATTTAAAACGTTACACACACACACACGCACACACACACACACACATATATTTAAACATAGTAGATATACTATATAGTATATACTATATACACACTGTATATACATGCAGTATATTATTGCACATATTTATATATATGATGTGTGTGTGTGTGTGTGTGTGTGTGTGTGTGTGTGTGTGCATTATACTATGAATGTACACAGTATACAGTATATGCTTTTCTCAGTTGATACATTTAAAAAAAAATTATGCTAGGTTTAGCTTGTAGCTGCTTTTTTTCTCTGCAATTTTTCATAAATGCAGTCAGTCTGAATATCGACTGAAGGTGAACTTTGCAGCTTTGTGTCTAACTGCTGAGCCACGCCTGAAATAGCTGAAACGTTTACAGTAGCTGTGATGAAGTGTTGTCAGAGTTCTGACAGGCCCAGTCCAACGCTTTCAGGAAGTGGCTCAAACACTCGGCGTGCAGGCTCTCTGGAGAAGACCGTCATGTCACCTGGATTTCTGGTTTTCTGGAGAATCTTTTCTCCACCAATGTAGGAGGCTTCTTAACTGAAATCCCGTTCAGTGTTCCAGTCGGAATTCTTCACTGACTTGTTTAGGTGGCGAATGATCTCTAAGAGCAACATGAAATCCAGTTGTGCTGACTCGAGCATCAGACAGTTCCTTCAGAATGATGAGATTCTTCACTGATGCTTCATGTAGATGTGCAATAATAGCAGCGAGTATGACAGGCATGTGAAGGTGAGGTGAGGAATGTTGCTCGACCTTTCACCTTTATGTTCAGAGCTGTTTCCTTTGGTCACATGACCTGCTGCAATTTACAGTCTTTATTTCCTGTCAGCAGAATCCAACAGGACTGTCATTAATTATTAAAAACTCAGAGCAAATTTCAATTATTTATACTCGCTAATGAAAAAAAAAAACCTTTTCAATATCAAACTTGGGAAGTTTTTGTACATCTCTTTTTTTTTTTTACTTTTTACTTTTATATGAACTGTGGAATTAGCATTAAAAACGTTTGTCTGCATTTTGAGTAAAATCTTTAAAAATGGAAAAAAAAACAATAATCATGAATATTTATACAATCTTATAAATAATTTAATGTGATTTAATTTATGCACAAAGACAATTGTATGCATGTTATTTTTATGAAATATTTTATGAAATATTTTGTGTCTAAATGTAGTTATTTTGAAAATAATATCAATCTAAGTTTCGTAATTTACATCCTGCAGATTTGCACGGATTATCAAATATGTCAAAGTAAAATAAAGAATTTTTTAGGAAAAACAATCAATATTTATTAAATATTCAGAGAAATAAATCATGAGAAATGTAAACTCATGTTGATATTCTCACTGCTATCTTTAGTTTTTGATTCCTCATTTTGCTAAGAATCTCATGTTATATTTATGTCTTTTTCCTTAGGAAAGCAATGAGCAGAAGCTTTACAAAATCGCAAACGAGCTTCTGCAGACAGAAAAGGCCTATGTAGCACGACTCAATCTACTAGATAAGGTAAATGCTTCCTCTTCAGAAATTCATAATTGTTTTGTTTTTATGACCTCAGTTTTGCAAGTACATTTGTACCTTGACTTTTTAAGATAACTTGCACTTCAGTTCCACCAATGTTCTTAGTTCGTTCTTACTTTCAAAATGCAACCCCATATTTTTATGTTTTGTGTTATTAAAAAGGAAAATGTATTTCACAAACAAAATGTTAAAGACACAATAAAGGTTTAATACAGTAATCTTGCAGATGGAGGCGAACTTTATAAATGGAGGAGGGGCTTCGAAAAATATTGTAATATTTAACATTACTTAATTGGGTTTTTTTTTTTATATTTCTTGACTCGCACATCTAAATTGTACATTTAAGTCATTTATACAACACACACACACACACACACACACTCTGGTATGTCTTTATTGATAACATGATGTTTTATTTTATGATTCCTTAGCATCATCACTGTAGCTCTTATTTCTTGGGAGACGTGGTCACAAGAAAGTGGACACACACATACACACGCACACACACACACACACAAAACTCTCAAATCACACAGCAAAAAGCGGAGTCACCAATTCTCAGCATTTAATCCACGTTTTGGAGGCGAGGTTATGTTGTGATGTCACTCCTGTCTCTAGCTTGCGCCACAAGTTTGGAACACTTTGAAAAGCCTAAAATTGACCTTGTTAATCAATTCACTCGTAGGTGAAGTTACCACTGTACTTGTTATTCATGAACTCATATTTAGAAATTATCCTTGAATAAATGAAAGATGGTTAGCATCCACACACACTAAACACCTTGTGCGGTGCAGGAGTTCTGCGAGAAGCTGATGGAGGAGGCCAAAAAAGACACGTTCCCTGTAGATGTTGTCAAAAACATCTTTTCCAACATCTCTTCCATCAACGCCTTCCACAGTCAGTTCCTGCTGCCGGGCCTGCAGAAGCGCATGGAGGAATGGTAGGACGTTCACGCTTCAGACGTAGTGGTGCGTCAAGATGTTGTTTTCTCAGGTCGTCCACACCTCGCATCGGGGACATCCTGCTGAAGCTCACGCCCTTCCTGAAGATGTACGCAGAGTACATGAGGAACTTTGAATACTCCATGGACCTGCTGAAGCAGTGGACGGATCGATCGTCTTCATTTAAAGCAATCATTCTGGAAATCCAGGTGTTCTTTCGCACAAAAACGCACGTAGTAGACCATCAATTATTATTGTTGTTAGAACTTCAAACCTAAATAGATTTCATTTGCCGATGTCAATGCTGATGAACCCAAACCGTGATGAAGAAAACGTCATCTGGTTTGTCGTGATTTAGTTTCACTTTCTGTGTTGTGCTTATAATTCTGTTCCAAATGTTCATGTGCCTTATGAGAAATAAATTACAAAAAAAAATTTGTAATTATTACAAAAATAGTCCTCCCAGGTTCCACCAAACCCATTGCATCAGTTTTCAGTTTCACATCACAATTAGAGAAACATCAATGTCCAAAAAGGTACTGTAAGATAAATATAAATAAGTAACTTTGACTATTTTTTTTTCAATTAGTGCTTCTTCACTGAGTTTATCGTTTAATATGTTTTGTAAAAATCAAAATGACATAGAAAGGAATACAAATGATTAAGAAAGTCTTCATTGAATCTTTAAATGTTTTAGATTTTTCCTTTTTAAACTTGTTAAATGAAAAAAATAAAAATAAAAATGTTGGATCTTTCTTAATGGATCAGCAACCTGATCACATTTTACAAACATACAAGTATACAGTTTATGATAAATATGTATAAAAACACACACAAAATATTAAAGTGTATGATATTGAGTAACACATTTAATGTTATTGAAGCATTTCAAGGTGGAACTTTGCAAAATAAACCAGAAAATAGGACCGAAAGAGATACATATAGAGCAAAATAAAAACAATAAGAATCGTTAGGTTAAGTATAGTGCATGGAGTATAGTGCAAAAACTATATACATTGAAAATGTAAAATGATACTGGTTGCAAACCAGAAAGGTCTTTCTTCCAGGATGCCTCGAATTCAGTACAGGAAACCATCCATCAATACATAGTTATGCAACATCACAGTTATGCATTTTCTCCAAAGAACACAATATACATGACAGGATAGAAATGTCAATAAAGTCTTAAACAGAGTGTAAAGGCAAATATGTTTCCATCGGACACGACAACACCAAATAATATAGATTGTTTCACTTTAGTTAAAATGAATAACAATTATTATACATTTTACATTAATATTAACTTTGTGTGTGTGTGTGTGTGTGTTCAGAGTCAGGAAGCGTGTGGCAGTCTCACCCTGCAGCATCACATGCTGGAGCCGGTCCAGCGAGTGCCACGCTACGAGATGCTGCTGAAGGACTATCTGAAGAAGCTCCCGCAGGATCACGTGGACCGCAGCGACGCAGAAAGTCCGTCTCTCGATGAACACGCTCACAGTTCGGTCTGATATCAGGGCGATAATCGTCGCTGCTCCTCGTCTTTCAGAGTCTCTGGAGATCATTGCCACAGCCGCCACCCATTCCAACAGCGCCATCAGGAAAACGGTGAGATCTTGTCATCTGCTGTGTTATCTTGTCATCAAGTGATAAGCAGAGAGTCAGGCACAAAGACAAACATTTAGATAGCTGGACAAGAGACAGATTGACAAAAAGATATATGTATAGACAGATGTAGAAGGATGGATAGATGGGTGGACGGATGGACAGACAGATAGATAGATAGATAGATAGACAGACAGACAGACAGACAGACAGACAGATAGACAGACAGACTACATATACTGGTATCTATTTTATCTTTTTGGTAAGAATTTACATAAATTCCTAAAGTATAATATGAAACATAAGGAGAGACAAAAGCTTTTATTATGTATTTGCTTTTTAAAAATGTTTGCATGCTTGGTATTTAATCAGAAGCCAAAAATGAGCTAACTGTTTATTTATATTTTTATTGTTCTATTTTATTTGTTATTTATTTGTTTATTTTATAGTTTGCTTTACTATTAAAGAGGGAGTTTTAGTTCCTATAGTTCCATATATATGTTCCAAAGTTTAATCATCATAATCGGTCATTTCATCACTAATTCTGCTTTTATAATGAATTGTGATGCCACATTTAACTTTGAAATAACAACAAAACTGAATGATAATAGTCACCTATCACTGGTGACGGCGAGTGCCTAATTCATGTGTAAAAACTCAAAATTTGAATAAACAACCTACGACACCTCACATTTCAGATAAAGAAATAAACAATGGTTGTTCTGCGTATGGATTCCACCAACAATCTCTTCAATATCCGTTGTTACTGTAGGAAAACCTCAAAAAGCTGCTGGAGGTTTACGAGATGCTGGGAGAGGAAGAGGACATCGTCAACGCCTCCAACGAGCTGATCAAGGAGGGTCACATTCTGAAGCTGGCGGCCAGGAACACTTCGTCCATGGACAGATATCTCTTCCTGGTGAGGACAGACGGCCATTGTTCCAGCCCGTGTGGAGAGTGACGCCTCTCAACCTGCCCCGCAGTTCAACAACATGCTGCTGTACTGCACTCCCAAGTTCAGCCTGGTGGGGCAGAAGTTCACGGTGCGCACACGCGTCTGCATCGACGGCATGACGGTGAAGGAGACGCACAACGAGGACTATCCACACACCTTCCAGGTTTCCGGAAAGGAGCGCACCCTGGAGCTGCAGGCCAGGTCTCAGCACTAACCCACACGCTTTCACTTCTCTCTGCTGGAGGACTAACTCACTGTCGTCTGCTTTCAGCTCGGAGCAGGATAAAGTCAGCTGGATAAAGGTAAGACACTTTGGGCAGTTTACTTGGATTCTTTTACACAGGGCTGGGCCATATAAAGTGCGATAATTCACAATCGTTTTTTTGTGAATGAAGAAAACCTTTATTTGGCTCAACCAAGAGAAATTTACATTTTGCAGCAGCCCCAATGGTAAAGCAATAAACAAAGATAAAAAAAAATTAAATATTGCACATAAATTTAAATTAAATTAAATTTTATTCAAATGTACTTTTCTCTTTGTTGAGACAAATAAAGGTTTTCTTTGAATAAATTAATAATTTAGTGCTGTCAAACGATGAATTTTTTAAAACTAATTAATACCACTTCCCTGACCAAATTAAACGTGATTAATCGTGGTTAATAAATCGCAAATAACTGATCCTTGTAAAATTGAAAATTGAAGTGGAAAATGTAAAGTTGATCACTTTATCACATTTGTAATAACTACTGAATTTGTGAATTGTATCAGTTTTTAATAACATTTTTATTAATTGTTGTGTTTAAAACACTTTAAAACTGCAATAATAACATATATTCATGTAGCGATCTATCTATGGCTCGATCTTATTGTTAATCGTTATTGTTAATTATTGATAATTATTGTTACTGAATCTTTGCCCAGCCCTGATTCGGTACCATTACCGGACGTGTTTTGATGTAGATTTTGTAACATTTCAGGCTTTTCAGGAAACGATAGACGTCTTTCACCAAAAGAACGAGAGTTTTAGGTCGGCATCCAAAGACGCAGAGGAGGTGACGGTCAGTACATCCTCTATTTAAAGACGTTTCATTATTGTGAGAGTACAGTGCATCCCTATTTCACCTCAGACCAAATATAGCACTTTGTTTTCTTCACAGATTTAAATTGTGGAATGATTCTTTAATAACTATTTTATACTGTATACAAATCTTTAGTTGTAGATATATATTTATATATCCACCATGTATAATAATGAATAATATATACTGTATACTGTATTCATTAGAGTGTGTGTATATATATATATTATTATTATAATATATATATATATATATATATATATATATATATATATATATATATATATATAGGTAAAACAAAATGATCCTTTTTCGTTATTTATTTGACTATGACGTTTGTACAGAATTTTTCTGAAGGGATCACTCACTCACACACACTCACACACACACGTATAGTAAGTGATTAAGAGAAGAAATTATTATTTTTACTCAGAATAGGTTCAGAAAAAAATGAAATGCAGAAATGTTTATATATACACGTATACTGTATATACATTTCAATAAAATGTAAATTATTTTTCAAAGAAACTGGTGCATTACAATATATGAATATTATTTGTAGTATATTTGCATGAAATTATTTTTTTATTTGTTATTGAATAATAGCAGCAGCAGTAAATGTATTAAAACATAAATAAAGTACTTAATATATAAATACATACATACACATACACTACATATTTGTGTGTGTGTGTGTGTGTGTGTGTGTGTGTGTGTGTGTGTGTAAAAAAAAATTGAAATGACATTCTATACAATTCAAGTTAAATAGTTAAATAAAGTAGCCATACGAGTGTATGTATAGATATGCGCACACACACACAAACCTAGTGAAGGATTAAATCTTTAACTTCTAAAACCAACAGAAAACCAATGAATAGCTTTCATTTGTGTATATCTCTTGTTTAGGAGCTAAAGATATCCGAGCTGGGGAAACGAGCCCCCCGCTGGATACGGGACAACGAGGTGACCATGTGCATGAAGTGCCGCGAGCCGTTTAACGCCATCACGCGCAGGAGACATCACTGCCGCGCCTGTGGATACGTAAGAGCCCCGCCCAGATCTCCTGGCGCCTCCCTCCCGCGTGCTGACGTCACGCCTCGTCTGCTCAGGTGGTCTGCTGGAAGTGCTCCGACTACAAAGCCACGCTGGAGTACGATGGGAACAAGGTGAACAAGGTTTGCAAAAGCTGCTATACTGTCCTGACGGGAAACACAGACACTGAGGAGAAGGAGGGAAAGAAGAAGGGAATTCTAGAGGTCAGTTCACCTTTAACCTTTAACCTCTATACATTTACGTAAGTTTTGTGTATATACTGTATATATACAATATAATATACAATACAATATATATACACCTATACTGTAGTATATTTGTGTGTGTGCATGTACAGTATATTTGTGCAACTATATATATATATATATATATATATATATATATATATACATATATATACTAAAATATATTTATATACTATGTATATGTGTGTGTATATATATATGGAGCCAAAACTGGCATTTTATTCATTTAATCGTGACAAAATTTCGACAATCATTTTATAATAATAAAACAATCGTCTATCTGAGATGCTGAATATTTTCGCTGACAGACATTTGTAATCAAACACAGAGTCGGCTCAATGTTTGCTGCTGTGGTTTTGATGGCGGGTGATTTGGCGGCAGCAGTAGTTGACAATAGTGCGTCTGTCTTGATGCTAAACTGTGAACGCGTGAGCAGATTTATCTCCGTGCAGATGGTTTATTGTGCGGACGTGAGAACAACTGAGAACGGCCTCACACGTTCATCCACACTATAGTGAAGGATGAATCATCAAAATTGTTACAAATGCTGTAATGTTCATTTTCACAAATTTTGCCCAACCTTATGTTTGTGTATACACACACACACACACACACACACTATTAATTAATGCTGAAAAACCCATGACGTTACCTTTATATATACAGTTACGGAGAAAAAAAAGGCGTTCGCGAACGTTTCATGTGGATACGCCGGTGGTAAGATCAGTTTGTGACACTTTATAATAACTTTCATTAATAATTTATTAACCCCTTCCGCAATGCTGAACAGATCAGACGACAAATCAAATGTAAAGAATTAACAACCCGCGAATCCGTTCAGCATTCAGCGCGAGCGTAACCTTTAATGAAACCTGTTGTGAAGTGTTGTGGTGTGACAATCTCATCTGGTAAGACTTTAGAAAAGGAAGTTGCTTTGGAAATATTAAAGGTTCATTTTGTCTCACTGGTCCTTTTCTAAAATATTACTTGGCGTAACACAGAGATTCTGAAAGACTGACACAGACTGACTCGGCCGAACATTTTTCACACACTTTTGCTTTGTCGTGGACGCTGCGAATGTCTTGGGTTTCTACAGGACTTACACTTCTGTCCACAATAATATCAGTGCAATGTGAGTAAGCAGAATAATGCGGGTTTTTAGTGTGTTTTTTACGTCATCAGTAGATTCTCAAAAAACAAACCAGACACAGCCTTCATAGTCTGGACACTCTGAAAACTGGGAATTTAGTTAAAAGGGTTGTGTTAAAAAAATAGCGGTGTCTGCTGTCGACTGTATAATCTCACAGTTATTTTGTAGAAACCCCATTGTTTGTACCTCAACCAACTTTTGCTACCTTTCAGGTGTCATTCTACTCCATGATTCTTTATCAACATTCCACAATTCATTTACATTTCTTGGTTTTGCTTCATAAACAGGTTACATTACCTCACAAGCTCTTAAAGTGGCTGATTGTGATGTGGCTGGGTGCGCCATAACATTACCTTTGTTTCTTTGGAACCGACTGCGCACATTTTAAATTTTAGATTTTCACAGAAACATATCGTGTTTTCATTTTATATAACACTTTATATAAGATTACAATTTTGTTATATAAAATACAATTGTATTATTAAAAATGTTATGATGTATATATACGTATATATATATTATATATATATATATATATATTATATAAACATTTTGTATAACGCATACATGTTACATGTTATCAACACCCTACTATAGTTAGTGAAGGACGAATTATCAAAATTGTTACAAATGCTGTAATATTCATTTTCACATTCACAATTTTGTCTGCATCCTACAGTTCATTACCAAGCTGCTACATGCACCTGTCACTTTCAGATTATATATATATAGATATAATATATATATATATATAATATAATATATATAATTACATTGCACTGTAAACTGTAGATATCCTGTGTTTCTTTTTCTGTACATTTTTATACTTTATGCAAGTATATTTTTATTTTTTTATTTAGTGTTTTTATACATACCGTGTTCTATTGTATGTCATTCATTCTTTGTCTCATTGTGTCTCTATTTTTAGAGCATTCTTTGCAGGAAATTTCATTGTATAGGGGACTGTACAAATGACAATAAAAGTTTAGAATTTGAACTGAACACACACATTTACAAAACACAACAGGTTTTTTTTAGTTTGCCTTTAATTTTATTGTTTTTTTTTTTTTTTTATTATTATTCTATTCTGTTTTTATGAATATCGTTTGTCAAGGATCAAAGGTTGTCTGAGAGTAAGAAACGAAAGAGAATTTCCCCCAAAGGAAGTAATAAAACATTTCTGAACTTGTTTGTCATGTAGCAATGAAAAAATACACTAAAAACCTGCATTATTCTGTTTACTCACTGATGCTAGTGTGAACAGAACTGTACATCAAATGGGGTCAAAACTCGCTCTTCTCTCACAGACACGGCGGCTGCCTCATTTCTGTCTATCTATCTATCCCAATCCATCCATCCACCCACCCACGTCTTTTCTGTTTTAGTCGCTGAATAACGTGAGATGAATTTGTGATCTAAATTATTACAAAATTTGTTGTTGTTGGGTTTTTTTTAAATTATATACAAACATAAATTAGCAATGGTAATGTTTGTCACATTCTCGTTTTCCGGAATGTTTGTTTATTGAAGATTGGCTACAAATCGGAGAGAAGAGCGCTTGAAAGCGATTGTGAACTATGGGAAAGATTCCCACAGATAACACAGATTCCTCGATAACCCGGAGCAGCTAGAATAAGCCGTCCTGAAGTGGCTGGAATGAGTGCGTGTTTGGTGTGATGAGTGTGTGTTTGGTGTAATGAGTGTGTGTTTGGTGTGATGAGTGTGTGTTTGGTGTGTTGTGCCCAGATCGAAGCGGCTCAGTTCTCGGGCAGCAGCATCATGTCCGGCTTCCTGCAGTACAGCGAGAAGAACAAGCCCTGGCAGAAAGTCTGGTGCGTCATCCCTCAGAAAGAAGCTCTGGTGCTCTACCTGTACGGAGCCCAGCAGGTAAATCACACACACACACATTATAATATTTATAGTAGTGATATATATATATATATATATATATGTTCTTCTTCAGACACACATCATCACACATGTCACGTTATCTGTATATTACCTACTGAAATGTTTTGAGATGTTGACTTTGGCACTTACACTGTACGTAACTACATATTGTTTTTTTTGCACTGTATTTATTATTTTATGTACCTACTTGTACTCTTCTGTGTATATACTGTACTCTTCTTACCACTGGTGCTCAATGTAAGAACAGCAGTAAGAATGTCATTGTGCAGGGCATCATTCACACATGACAATAAAGGCTTGGTATTTAATACATTATAAAAAAAACACAAGGCATATTAAAAAAGTATTAAAAGTGTAAAATGAGCAATATATTTTTTTGCATTTTAACTTGGTTTTGTGTTTTATTTATATTATGTAGTCATATTATATACATATACGTACAGTATAAATTATACATAATTTTAACAGTAACAGTGAAAATGGTTTAAATTGAAGTAACAATGTATGGAATATTACAATAATGCTTTTTGATCTTCATTTTTATTATTTTTAACATTTATGTGATGATTATTATAGTCATATCAAATAGTTTACTTGGTTTTATGATTTATTTAATGAATAAAACTAAATTGTTTCTATTTAATATATTAATGACTAAAACAAGTTTCAATTTCACATTTTGCTTATTAAAAGTGTAATATTGTGACGATTGTTGAGTTTGTTTAATGTGACACTGTACAAAGTGAAGCAAAAATAATTTTATCGACTAAAAACAATGAGCTCATTCATTTTAATCTGTGCGATTTAAACCTTGTGCAATATTTGTACAATGTTTTATTTGTTTCATAGCAAATCAGTTTTTTTTTAATCATTATTAGCTTTTTTCTTGTACTTTTGGAATAAGAGGGAACAAAAGACGAAATCAGGACACATGTAATTCCATGTTGGCATGTAAGATTTATTTATTTAGAATAAAAAACAAGATTGTGATTTGACTGCGTTGACAGGATGTGAAGGCCCAGTCCACCATCCCTCTGCTGGGCTACGTGGTGGACGACACGGCCAGAACCACTGACCCTCCGTCCAGCTTCCGTCTGTCCCAGTCCAAGTCCGTCCACAGCTTCGCGGCCGAGAGCGAGGAGGGGAAGCAGCGCTGGCTTCGAGTGATCCGATTGGCTGTGACGGGGGACGTGCCGGATTCCCCCCCGCCCGAAGAGATTCCCGAGCCCAGCTCCAACGGCGTCTGAGCAGGTTTCCTGGACTCGAGAAAACTTCAGAAGGTCAGATTGGGATTTTTGGCGCCCTCTGCTGGTGCTTCTGATCAACTGCTGCTGCTGCTTCGAGGTTCTGCCCCCTGCTGGACATCAGCTCCATCCACAGGCCAAAGGACGTTATCATCTTATTAAAGCCTCGTGTAAATAGTGTAGAATTAAGAGCAATTACGTGTAAAGAGGCAGACGATTGTTTTTAAACGCGCTGCCCGATACAGGAAAACAAATGATGTGTATATATCTATATGGGACATTTTTATAACCCCGAGTGTTTTAGTAGCTGCAAATCGTGTGTGTGTGTGTGTGTGTGTGTGTGTGTGTGTGTGTGTGTGTGTGTGTGTGTGTGTGTGTGTTTAACTTTGGTTTTACCAAGCAAGACTTGCTCAATCTCTGGTTCAGTAGCTTCCATCTAATCCAGCCATAAAACGCTCCACTAATTAGATATTTAATTCAGGACTTCAGGTTTTAGTGTTTGTTTGATGCAGGTTTTGCTTGGTAAAACTGTGGTGAATTTTGTAGAACGTTGTTCGATGGTTCCGTTTGATTCACAGTTTGTTTATGAAACGATGCCCTAAAATTGAAAATATTTTTCAATTTTATACAAATTTGCAAAACGACTAAATACAAATGGAAAGGATTACTGTTATTTTACGTGGTCAAATATAATTTAACATTTGATGGTTTTTTTTAATTGTCACAAAATGACGCCACATCAGCGTTTTGCACGACAAAATCACAAGTTTTACCCCATTTTTGAAGCAATGTTTGAAGATTCCATTTAAACACAAAAATTGAGCCTCTTTTTAAAAAACAATTATTTGATTCAATTTCTATCGTAAGGCTGATGAGAATTGCGCATTTGGTTTGTAGCGTCACAGTTTCGTCATATCCAGAAAAACAATCCGTTTTATCAATAGCTACTTTACACACATAAACAATTTATTTCCCCAAAACACTTCATTTTTTGTAAAATAGTCGTTTTTGTCCGGTGACAGGAAACGCTTCCGTCTATTGATTTTATTTTCTCGCGACACAATCGAGCTGTGGAGACGCCGTTTTTACTTTACATATTGTAATTGTGCTTTTTATTTAAATTTTATTTATAGAGCATACGCATGATTCTACATGGCACAAATGTACATGTATTCCCAGGATAGTTTGGAATGTTTAAGATGAGAGAAATTTGGCCAGACATGAACGGTTCGTTTATGCTAATCGGTTTGATGTCTTTGCGAACATGGTGGTTTATTATAATTTGAGAAGTTTATGATTTGGAATATGAATCCATGATTAACGTTTGTTTAAACCCGGATGAATGTCTGATTGCTCTTGTGAATTCTCTCCTGAAAACGTCAGCGATTTCTACTGAATGAAACGTCATGTACTTTGCTGCTCCTCTGGAGAATCTCATCGCAAAGTCCACCAAGGATTTATAGAGACAAATGAAACTGAAGAAATGCACTTTACCGTCTTTGACAGAAAGTGTGAAATAAAAAAGCATTACAGTAACTCGTCCTTCTAGTTTTTGAACACAATTGCATGACATCGTTATAACGTTTGAACAAAAAAATAAAAAAATCGGACAATGGCAGAATTAGTCGTGTGTTTTCAGCATAGATCTGGGAAACCAAAGGAGAAAGGGCGTGGCCACTTCCTGTTTTCTTTGCATTGGTCTCGGACTAAGAAAAGCGTTATATAAATTAACTTGAACTCCTTTTAAAACATTTGCTAGGCCTCATGGGTAAACAGACATTATGATAACAACAACACCCCTAAATAACAATAATCTGATCGGATGGGTTAAATGCAGAGAAATGAGGGACTAATAAAGGTTCAATTATTATTATTTTTAATTATAATAATAATAATAGTGTCATAAAACACGGGCTTCTATGTTTTGCCGATTTTTACTTTTAAACCATGTGTAATTTACAGGTGGTGTAGTATTGGTTTATTTGTACTTGAGTAGGTTGCTTATTAATGTAGTGTATTTTGCACACCCACCCCTCCTAATCGTTAAATGGATTCTTCCATCCCTATGTAAACCAGGCTGGAAGAGGAGAGGAAAAATTGGAAAAAAAGTGGTTTGCCATGATGCTGCTGCAAATACCGTATTTTCCGGACTATAAGCCGCTACTTTTTTCCTAGGTTTTGAACCATGCGGCTTATAGAAAAAAGCGGCTATTTTGTGGATTTTTTTTCCACCGCTAGGGGGCAATCGAAATCATCGCGCTTTAATCGGTATCAAAAGACAAAACAAATGCAAAGAAGAATATGCTACTGAAATAAATATAAATATATTAT
>MU204175.1:278819-326223 GCA_017309775.1 Paedocypris sp. Pulau Singkep
GTGAAGCCGTAAATCCGTGAACATATGTAATAAAGAAAAAAAATCGAATCCAAAAACATATGGTACATACATATCTGTGGCTTGCAAAACTCTCCAGGTTTTGACTAAAACCTTGTTCCCTGTCACGTAATGTTGTCCCCAGTAGTGTCCAGTGAACAACTGGAAAGGGAACTTTTTTTAATAGAGTGGATGCAGGTGTTTATGGTTTTTTTTTTTTTTTTTTTTTTTTCGAAAATAGAGGGGTGCGGCTTATAGTCCAGAAAATACGGGAATAAAGATCCGATTCAATTCTGCGACTGTCTTCCTTCTTCAATGGAACAAACCCTCACGTAACTATGGAAGACGTGAACATTTTGCGAGTGCAAAAAGAATACGTTATTGCACAGAGCTGCCATGTTATTCATATTTTAATTTTCAAAGTAATAATTTGTAAATTGCACACAGTAGACAGTTGTAACTGTGAAAAGCGCCCTACAAATGCACTGAGCTTGAACAAAAAAAATAAAAAAATCCAGAAATCCAGCTTCCTGTTCACTAAACGAATTAAAATTTTAAAAAGCAGGTCGGCCGAACTGCAATATACATTAAAAAAAAGAAAAAAAAATAGAGACAGTCTCAAACACAATTTAACTCTTACGGTAGGAGGAAGGAAGTAAGAAAACGCTTTATTAGGGCTTTATAAAACATCAGGAGCGGAAGCTTTCAGCCTTTGGGCAGGTGCAGCAGACCTCGGATCCTGCGCGTCAGGGCCTGGATGAAGGTGTGACGCGAGCGGGATTTACTGAACAGGCCTTCCACCTCCAGAAGCTTCCGCTGGAGCGGCTCGCTGAAGCTGCTGGCCACGTCGCTCTGCAACTGCCAGCGCAGACCAGAGCCAATCAGAAGCCTGCGATGGACAGGTGAACGCGTGTGCGGCGACAAACCTGCTCCAGATCCTGCTGGCTGGCGCGTGCCACGCCCAAACCTCGGCTCAGGCCCGGATCTGCACGGAGAAGGACTCGTGTTTATGGAGGTGAAGGGCGCTGGACCGGGCGATGGCGCGTTTACCTCTGTAGCCCGTCAGCAGGGCGTCTTTAGCGTCACTCGGGGCGCAGTACAGCAGGTAGAACTCCAGGTGGCGCCAGATCACAAACAAGCACGTCTCTATAATGTCTTCAGGAGCCGAAAGTCAAGGAAACATCGAGCTTTTGTGAGGCGCGTTTCAGCTTCAAACCGTCTCAAAGCGCACACGTTTTTTCAACTGCATGTACGTCACATCGCTGGAGCGAAAGAGACTCTTTATCTAGTTTGATATATTGAGACTGAAGAAAGAAAAGATAGGAAGAAAAGCTGTCTATGATTTGAGAAACTGATAGTGGGCACAAACAAAAAATAAGAATAAAGTAGGAGAGAGAAAAGTAGAAAACATGAAACATGTAAAGGAGAACAGAAAGGGAGATAGACAGTGGAAAAAAGGAAAAAGAGAATTGAGAGAAACAGGAGTACCCAAAAAGTGAAAGAGAGTGATACAAAAAGACATAAAAGGAGAGAGGCGTGAGAAAAACAAGATAGAAAAGAAAGACGGAGTGAGAAAGAGAATTATAAAAAAAAAAATAAAAATAAAAAATACAAAGAGAGAGGGGGGAAAGGAAGAAAAAAAGCAAAGTGGCAAGTAAAGAGAGGCATGAGTAAGACAAGAGAGAAGATAAAAAATTAAAAAAGAGAGACAGAGTGTGAGTGAGAGAATGAGATACAGAAAAAAAAGAGTGAGAGGAAAAATGAGAAAGACATACGAAGAGAAAGAGAGTGAGAGGAAAAACAAGAGGAGAGTGAGAGAGAAAGACAGATATAGAGAGAAAGAGAGGGAAAAGCACAGAAGAAAGACAACAAACAAAAAGCGTCGAGAGGTGAAGAAGGAGAAAGGAGAGGCAGAACGCGGACACGTAGCTATGGAGTAAGAGAAGGAGTGTGTCGTGTTGTGTTGTGTTTGTGGTTTGGATACAGGAGCAGAGCGACAGGAGTTTCGCTCGGTTATTCACCAGCTGAACCAGGCGACGCTTCGCCAGAAGGTTCCGCTGCAGAGACGAGATCTTCTCCACACCAGCAGATCCACACACCAGACCCTGACACAGCTGACCATCAGTCAGAGAGAGATGGTGAATAACAGACAGAAAGAACAACAGAACGTAAAGAACGTAGAGTGATGAGAACGGGTCACGGTGGAAGACAGAATGAGTGAGGATGAGTACGAAAAAAATACAAGCGAGTGTGACATTAAAAGAAAGGCAAAAAGAGAGGCATGAGAACGACAAAAGAGAATGATGAATGGAAAAACAGACAGAAGAATTAAAAATGACAGAGAAGAGAACAAGGAGAAAGAGAGAGATACATAGAATGGGGAAAATGTGGAATTAAAGACAAACAGAAAGAAGAACAACAAAACAAAAGAAAATAAATAAAAAAAGAATTAAAGACAAGAGGAAACGGTGGAAGACAGAATGAGTGAGGATGAGTAACAGACAGAAAAACTAAGAGTGAAAGACAGAAGTTAAAGAGAGAGGGAGAGATAGATCAATAAAAAGGAAAAACGGTGAATAACAGGCAGAAAGAAGAACAAGAAATTAAGAGAGAGCACAAAAAAAAAAGAAAAAGACAAGAGGAAACAGTGGAAGACGAGTGAGTGAGGACTAAAAGAAAGACAAAGAGAGGCATGAAAATGACAACAGAGAGAATAATGAAAATAAAAACAGATAGAAAAAGAATTGGAGATAGGAAGAACAGAATGAGAGAGAGAGAGAGAGAGAGAGAGAGAGAGAGAGAGAGAGAGAAAGTTTGTTTATATAGCGCTTTTCTCACTCCCAGACCAACCCAAGGCCGCTAATGCAAAGACGGAGAGGAGAAAGGAGTGAACATGATGAAGAGAGAGAGAGAAAGCGAGAGAGCTGGAGCTCCACCTCCTTCAGCTCCTCGGGAGGAAGCTGCTCCACTCGCTGCAGCTTGCTCAGACTCTGCCTGTGGCTGTCGTGGAAGCGGAAGAAGTCGCTGGTGCTGGTCTTCAGCAGGAGCAGGACCAGACCCAGACTGGGCACCCGGGCCGACGGGACGGCCATGTCTGAAGCAGAAAGCAGCGTCAGGGCGCGGCGGGGCGGGGCGGGGGGCGAGAGCCGCACCTGAGGGTTCACTGGCTGACGGGCTGAAGAGGCAGATGGAGAACCGAGCGTCGGGCGAGCTCCGCAGCAGCAGCGTCTGGCAGTGCTCCATGATGTTGGCGCAGATCTGACCAGAAGCGGGGGAGATGGAGGTCAACTTTAGCCAACACACACACACACACACACACACACACACACCGCAACATCACTAAACGCAGTGTGCACGGGATGAATATGTGTGGAAATGAAAAGGAAGACACAGAGATCAAAAAACAGAAGAAAAGGATTGAGTGAGACACAGAGAGAAGAGGGAGAAAGAAAGATGCAGAGAAAGAGATGAGACCACAAAACACAAGAGAGTGATACAAGGGGGAAAAAAGAGAGAGAAGGGACACAAAGAGATTGATAGAAGAACAAAAAAAAAACGACATGAGACATGAAAAAACAAGAATGAGAGAGAGACACACACAGAGAGAAGAGGGAGAAAGAAAGAGACGTAGAAGGAGGATGAGAGGAGACAAAAAAGTACAAAAGAGTGCCACAAAAAGAAAGAAACCGAAACGAGAAAGACAGAACAGAGAATGATGAAGGGGGGAAAAAGAAAGATATAGACACAGGGAAAGAAGAGGGGGAATTATGAAAGAAAAAAAAGAGAGAACGAGAGAGAAAGAGAAGTGGGAGAAAGAAAGAGACAAAGAGGATGAGAGAAAGGAAACAATAAAAAGTACAAAAGAGTGACACAAATAGAAAGAAAAGGACACGAGACGAATGATGAAAGGGGAAAAAAAGAGAGACACACAAAGAGAGATGGGAGAAAGATGATAAGAGAGAGAGGAGAGAGAAAAAAGTACTAGAGACACAAAAGGGAGTCTTGAGAAAGACAAGAGTTAACGAGGAAAGAAAAAAAAGAGAGAACGAGAGACATCATAAATAAGAGAGTGAGAGACAGAAAGGGAGATGTGTTCCACCTGTTGCATGTACACCTGCATCTCTTCTCTCTTCTCCGCCAGGTCAGCAGGGGGCAGCGTGTCCTCCAGCTGCTTCAGGTAGAGGGCGCGGTCCGTGCCCACCAGCCGCACCAGCAGAGACAGCGACTGACGCTGAGGGAGACAAGACAAAAAAAACAACAGCCATTAGCACAGCTTTAAACCAGGGTATAAAGAGAAAGACAAGAAGAAAAAAAATGGGAAGAATGGAAGAAGCATGTGGAGGTGGGCACGAGAGAGGGAGTAGAGAAGAAACAGAAAAACGATTTTCCGTCCAATACATTTAAATACATATAATGCGCAAATGCATTATTTTAAATTACAATTCTTTTTTTTTATTATTTAATTTATTGAATCTGTTGTTTTGCTTTGATTTTCAACAGATTCGTTGAAAAACATTGTATTTTTTACTAAACGCATTAGCACTTTTAAACACAAAATCCAGAAGGATAGAAGAAAGGAAAGAGTGAAACAAGGAAGGACAGGTAACACCACACACACACGTACAAGAAGGTGTATTAAAAGAAGTGGATTAAAGAAAGACAAAGAAAAAAAAAGTGAAGGATGTAAGAAGTATGTGGAGGTGGTTTGGAGAGGGAGTAGAGGACAAAAAAAAGAGATTAGAAAGTGTGTAGTAGTGAGAGAAAGTAGCAGGTAAACAAGACAGAGGGACCGAGAACGAAAAAAAAAAGGTTTAATTTGAAAGTGGATAGAAATGCATAAAAAAAGTTGGAATTAATCATTTTTGAATGGCTGCAAGTCATGGATTATCCGATGTTTTCATCAGAGTACAATGCCGTATCTCTAAAATAGAATAGAGATTTTTATAATATATTTTTATATTTTTAAATATGAGGTAATTCACGGAATGCTTTGTAGAAGGACAGTTTATTCCATTTCAATATCTTCCTAATGTTCTTGTGCGGTGCGTTATGGTCATGTTTGTTTATTTATTTAAATTTTAATTTGAATGTGTTCCTACTGTTGTGACGTGAAATGTACCCGCTGTGGGACAATTAAAGACTTTTTCCTTTAATTGTCTTAAGAGGAAAGAGATGATTTTGTGGATATTTATAGCAGAGTGTGGTGTCATTGTAATGGTCCGGCCCACTTGACATCACCCCAGTGTGAAAGGAGTTAGACGCCCCTGGATCAGTCCATCTTTGCACCTAGTCTTCACATTTCCAGTAAAGATCACCTGGAATCGACTGATGTGTCCCTGGATCTCCATCACAGCAGCACTGTGGATCTCCTGTCCCATCTCCAGAGCTCCTGACACACACACACACACACACACACACACACACGTGACTTTGGTGGTCAGCGAGGGAGCAGTGGTGCGGTCAGACCTGGCAGAGCCGTCTTGCTGATGATGGCGGTGAGGAGAGACAGTTCCTGCAGAGCGCCGGTGCTCGTGTCTCGCCCGTGAAGGATGGACTGAATGACATCAGAGTGAACGACGAGCCACTGCAGCACCTGTGAGGAAGCACGCACCATTCTCATCTAAACCAGGGGTCGCCGGGGTCATGAAGGTCACGCAAGCCTGTTCTAGCAACAACTGACCTTGTTCTTAGTACTGACAATTGTTAGTAATTGTACAGTCACTTGTGTTTATATGCATTTATTATGACAAATATTAACACATATCATTACTTGTGGTTATTCATTAATAATTAATAATGAAATAAAAAAGTAGATTTTAAAAAGCTACTTAAAACACCATCAAACAAAAAAAACAAAAACAAAGCTGAAAAAGAAAAAGAAAAAGAAAATTGTATTTCTTCTTGAAAAAGAAATACAATTTTCATTTAATACACTGAAAAACACACATTTTCAGGCAAATTTATAAAATTAGCAAAAATAACACTGAATAGTAATTTATCATAGTTCATTGAATCTGTTGTTTTGATTTGAGTCATTTATAATAGTTTATTGAATCCGTTGTTTTGATTTGAGTTTGAACACATTCATTTAATTTGATAAAACGATTAAGCATTACCACAATTTAAACACTAGAAAATTCAGAAGGTGCATTCCTGGTGAGACACTTTTTCCAAAGTAAAAAATTTGAAGCCGCATTTGTGCCAAACATACTTTGGCGTACGTTCCTGATTTGGTCATGTAAACGACTACATTTTTTATTTATTTTTACACCAAGTATTACAAAGTGATGTGTTTTACCTGTGTCGCCCCCTGCTGGTGCTGAGAGGCAGTGGAGGTCAAGATGACCTGCAGCAGTCGGAGCGTTGGGAGCAGGATTTGTCGGTACCGCTCTAGTGGACTGGGAATAAACCCTGATGGATCTTTCTGCCCAAACACTCTGGGGAAAAAAAAAACCCAGAAAGTCACTGGCACTGTCCAGGTGAAGGAGGCTGCTGCTTCCCTGAGGGTCAAAAAAACACTCAAATTTTATTTTAATTATACGTGGTACAACATGTAGTGAAATGTGTTTTTGATCGTTCCAGCATGTAAACATAGAGATGGGGGGAGGTACAACAAAATGTGCAAGGAGGGAAATACAATAAAAAGATAAAGAATAGAAATACGATAAAAACAGGGTATAAAGATAAAAAAAATATGCTATTCCATAATGTGCAAAAGGAAATACCAAAAAGATTTTTTTTAAAAACTATAGAAATACAATAAAAACAAGATATGAAGATAAAATATGAAATGTGAAAAAAATTTAAAAAAAAAAATAATAATAATTTCTAAGATAAAAAAATACAACTGAATAACGCAGAAGTGAGTAGAAGACAAATGCACAAAAGTGACACGGTTTCCAGTCTATAAGGTGACTAAAAAGTGACCGTGTCCGTGATCCAGAAAGTGTGGTAAAGGTGACCGGTTAAGGTCAAAGGTTCACCTGAGAACATCATTCTGAGGAAGCATGTGGAAGACCTGGAACTCCACCAGCTGAGCCACCAGGCCACAGCGCAGGAGCTCCATCGCACCCTGTGCCGTCTTAGCCACACGAGTCAGAAGCGCCATTTTGGACTCGTAGATGTACAGCGGTTTGAGGAGCGGAGGCTGTGGCGTGAGCATGGTTTGCAGAGCGACGTCGTCTTGCTTCAGGCTCTCCACCAGCACACGCAGATAACCACTGTTACACAGGAACAGCAGCCACTGGCTCTGCCGGTCGATGGACAGCACTCGGTCCAGCACGGCCAGTGCCAGCATCTGGGGAGCAGAGGGTTAAAAACGCTCTTTACATCCTACACAAAAACTATTCAATCAGCATCCAATGTCAGGCCGACTAAATGTAAAACCTTTCATGCTAAATATTTATAGGCGTCGGAGGAACGTTATCTGGCAAAAATAATATAATACTATGAAATAACAAAATGTATGAAAGCTATGCTGTTGTCGCTATATAACAAAAAAAAATAAAATGAATAACTATAAAATAAAAAAAGCGAAAAGCTTTAAAAGCCGCAATTTCTGCTCTATCGAATTCTATTCTATATAGAATTTTAAGAATTATTTTATTTATTGAACAATTAAAAAAACAATTAAAAAGGTTTAATGTTCCACTACATCTCTGTATATTATTGGAAAATATTAAAATAGTAACTGAAAAAATTAAATAAACCTTCATAACAGATTAATTTTTTCTTATTTTGCTAATTTGCTTATTTAATCGCTTGTCTTTCCAAGTAAAAATGTTCTCCCTCCATTGCATATAATTTTACTTGATTATAGTAAATGTTTTTTTTACTCATTTTGTTTTTTATTTTCTTATTTTTTTCATGTAGATTTGTTTTGCAGTGTTTAGCTCTGCATTTTTGCTGTGATGAAGTCTGCATGAGTCGGTGTGAATTCTCTCACCCTGCCGATCTCGTGCCCGTCACAAGCGTCTCTACACACCACCTCCATCAGGGCAGTGCCATAGCTCTCGATGATGGACAGGTTCTCTCTCTGCAGCTTAGAGAATGAGTCTTCAGGCGCCGTCAAACGTTCCCACATGTTTGTTCCTGAAATTACATTTAGAGTCAAATTGAAAGGTTTTTTTTTTAATTAAAGTACTTATTATCAATATTTATTTATTTTTTTACAATATAAATGTATTAACATTTCTACTAGTATCCACTTAGTCTAGTAACTATTTAAATAACTTAAATCACTTACGACAGGATTTAAAAAAATAATAATTTTATGATTTATTAATAAAGAAAAATTATGTTTAATTAATGATATCGCAATAAATGCCACATGAATCATGTTTTTAACATAATGATTGCTACATAATTACAATAACTTTAAATTCATAATAATCAAAACTTTGAAAAAACAAAAAAAAGTCTTAGTGTTATTTAAAACATTTATGACCAGATTATGATCAGTATAAATGTTATTTGCATCTAGTTTTGAGCATTTTGTTTTTAGTATTTAGGACAAAAAAACACATGCACAGGTTAATGTACCATCATTTTAGGACTTTTGAAGCGCATTTAAAATGAAACTGGGCAACTTATAATCCCAGTGCACCTTATAGTCGTGTAATAAATATGGTACACGTTAATATACGAACAATCCAGTGTCTAAAACCAGACCAGAAATGGCCGCCAACCTGTCTGCAGAGTATCTGGCTCCTCTGGCTTCTGGGACGTCTGCAGATAGTAGAGCAGCGCGCCGTACAGATGAGCCCGCAGTCGCTGAAATCCTCCCCCTTATTGACCACACGGGTAAAGCAAACGTTTATTTGACCATTACAATGCTAAAGTGTGTGGAAAAAACCAACCGGTGCACAAGATAAAGTCCAGCAGCTTCCTCAGGATGAGATGAAGAGCAGAATGGGCGATCGAAGCGAATCCGGATCCACACCCGGCTTCTGGTCCTTGCTGCTCGGACAGCACTGATTGGCTGAGGTGTGCGGTTAGAGTGAACACTGCTCCGGCCACGATGGGCATCAGTTCCCCAGCAGCATCTTCTGATAAAACCTGGAGGAGGTGGTGGTGGTGGTGTTAGCACAGGGCGCGGACACGAGCGAACAAGCATCTCCGCACCTTGTCGTGAAGGTCCAGCAGCAGGTCTCGTATGATCAGCTGTCGCTGGTCTGCTGGGATCAGCTCTGAAGGACAGGCGGTGAGAATGGTCTCCACCAGGTTCCTCCAGCTCTGCAGAGCGTGACGCTTGGCGCTGAGACTGCGCCTCACACGGTTCCTCTCCACCACCTGCTGCAGGATGGAGTTCACTTCCTGAAACATACGCACGCCATCAATGCATGAAACACCTTCACGATTCTTTTAAAAAAAAAAAGGCTAACGCACCTCCATCAGCAACGGTCTTTGGCCAATGGCTGCCATGCCCTGAAGAGCGTTGATCTCCGCCACCAACACCTGACGTAGCAACTGCAATGTAAAGAGCGAAGGACAAAAGATCTGGTTTAATTGTATAGCGCTTTTCGTAGTTCCAGACCGATACAAAGTCGCTATGCTGAATTAGGAAAATAGTCTTTAAAAAAGAAAAATGTCCACCGCTCATCGGTTTCTACTATGGCCGATGACCAGAAGAGCAAGACAGATTGCGACAGTGGTTAGGAAAAGCGTCAAACATCGAGCTTAAGTGCATTTCTGTATTTTTTCAGATTACAAAGCACACCATCAATAAAATGTCTATTTTGTAAACATTAATATACAAGTCTTATTAACATAAAAGGCAGCGGATTGGAAGGTGCACAAAAGAAACAAAAATCAGTTCATTCACATTTTCACATTAAAATGGGTCTATTGTAACAAAAAGTAAAATACCAAATTACAAAGTTGCAGATCACTAGAGATTTGTAGGACACAACTATGGTCAGCAAAATTAACATTAAAAACCTCAGCAGCAACTTTTATAAAAGACTTCATAGTTCCATTCCAGAGTGTTAGAAACAAATGCACTAACAACGTGTTTCACACTAGTAATAGTGACTAGTCAACTTATTAAGAGTTGGTCACATGGCTTAAATGTTGATTTGGCATTTAATAGCTCACTCTTCATCTCTGTTACACATTACTCTGCGAGTTGCCGCAATTCTCCGACAACCCATCAACAAAACTGCACTTTTGAGCAACAAAACTAAAAAAAAAAAAAAATCCAAAACATTTTTAACAAAACACCATAGCATGTACATTATATTCTGAGAGGGAAAAAAATAACTGCAGGATTTGACGTCACCTTGACGTTGCAGACTGTGTGTCCCTGCTCATTGACGTGTTCACAGTTGGTGATGACTTGTTCAATCTGTGTGCGCTCGAAGAAGTCCAACTGCAGCAGCTCCGGCGCTTCCTGACAGAAGTCGATAGCGTCCAACACGCTCAGCAGCCGTCTACGTACTGAAATATTCAAGAGTAGAGGCATATTACTTTAAATGTCACGTGAGCGTCTTCATAAAGGAATGGGTTTCAATAAAGCTTTAGATTAAATGGATTAGACAGGACTTTTTAAAATTTAATTGTGTAAAATCTTCAATGTACAATTAATTGATTCTGTTCAATACATGTAAGATAAATACAAGGTATTACTGTATATTAAAACATAAATACTTTGAACAAATGCGGAAAGCATTTGGTTTTGAATAAAATAGCTCAATATTGAATGTTTCTTTCCAATCATTAATGTGTTCATTGACTTAATGCATGACAGTAAAATAACAAAACAAGACAAAACATTGTCACGTTTCCCCTGAGAATTGAACGCACTAGCTGTGACAGAGCTGCAGAAAAGCCAGTAGTTATTGACTATAATACTACACTTAAGGATATTGAGTAAAGTCAGCAGAGCGTTGTTCGGTCAGATATTCCTCACACCTTTGGAAACGGTGCCGAAGTGCAAGAACCCACTGACGGACTGGCTCTCCTCCATGCCGCTCTCTCCTTCAGCTACAACACAACAAAAACAGATGTTTATTCCCACGTGTCACGAATACTGACTGACAGGAAGTAGGGGTGTGTTTTACCGGTGTGAAAGGTGTGAGGCTGGTCATCGAGCAGCAGGTTGAGCAGTCTCTGAGTGTGAGAGCGCTGGCGGTTCAGTGAGGTCACTCTCAGCTCAATGGACGCCGTCTTCATCAGCCAGGACATTTGAGACAGAGCAGCCATCTCGTTTTCTGCAAGATATGAATAATAATATTAACTAATGCTATCACTAATCTATGTTATTATTAAATATAATATTGAAAATTATAACATATGAGATACAAAGACAGTAGATTAAGTAGACAGATACTTACTTTCCAAAGATCCTAACTCCTTTATACAACATGTATATATCACAGGCTATTTGTACACCAGTTAGTTTGTCCACAATCTAAACTTCCCACAAGTCATCAATTCTGCAAATAGCATATTTCTTCTAATAAAATCTGATTTACTAATAATAAAATGTTTTTTTTTTTTTTTTTAAACAATAAAACAACACATCTTATCATCCCCACCACATACAATGTTTTCTGTGGCCATTCAATGATCCAACGGTTTTTAAATTGGCTGCTATCTGCAAGAATTAGCTCTGACCTGGAAGAATGAAAGGCAGATGCTGGAGGTGAGAGAACAGGAAGTCCTGACTGGTCCTGAGGTAGCGCATAGTGGGTCCAGATGTGTCCGGGCAAGCGCACAGCTGATAGATTGTCTGGGACACACACAAAACATATTTTACACATTATACTATTCATATTTTATCTTATTCAACGTACATTTTCCTACATTTTTATTTTGTGTATTCTTTTCCTTGTGTCGCACCAAACAGAGTAGCGTTCTTTAATTTCATTGTGACAATGTGATGCAATGACAATAAAGGCATTCTATTCCATTCTAATCTATTCTAGTCTATTTAATGAGTGTACAGATAAACCAATATATAACATAAGAATGGAATGCTCTCTCAGATCCAAATACTGTACACACTCATATTTTCATAGTAGTTAAAAATACTCATTAAATGCCACCAAAAATTTAAAAAAAATGATACGTTTTGCATTTTGTTTGCGATTTTAATAAAAACGAAATATTCCAAAATTGCACAGGCTCAAACAGCACATCCGTAAATTGAACTTGTAGAAAGTAGAAAGAATGATAAGGTCAGATCTATTTTTAGAATTTAGGCTTTGCATTAGACTCGTCCAACCATTGAAGTGCATATACACAGGTTTGAATCCCTGTGTGTTCACGTTAGTGCAAGTCTAACTCACATACCACAAGGCCACAACTGCCCTATGATGAAATCACGGATGAATATATGGTAATAACTACCATAGTTATTACCTGCCATATAACATGAATACAAACATCTTTACATTGATAGAGACTGGAGTGTGGTTAGTTATCTGTTCAGTGTTTACCTGGTAACAAAGTTCAGCTAGTTGAGGAGCCTGTTTAGTGAGCACAGGGCCAGAGCGACTCTCACTGCCTCTCTGGAGCAGACTGAGGATTGCGTGCAGGCAGCTCCGTGGACAGCCAAGAACACCTGAAGACCAAAAACATCAGTGTCGTTTTCTTTATCGCATTATTTAAAAATAAATAAATAAATAAAAACAAGACGGTTCACGTCATTTTTGGACAATAAGGCTCACTTTTCAAAAATGTACGTATAATGAGTTCTTTTCATATGAATATTGGTTGTGCAACAGTGATTTAATGTGGCACATGGAGCTCAAAATGAAGATGCAATCATTCAGTTTGACACAGACGGTGACAAATGTAATTTTTTGGATGTTAAAAAACCTAACTATGCGTGTGATATTTAGTTTGTTTGCTTGTTTGTACAATGGAACAAGGTTGAGTAAGGAATTAGCTTATTTGTTTATTTCACAATGCCTTTTACAACTGTGTGATTTATGTGAGTGGATTGAAAGCCACACCATCAGAAGATGTTTTTGTTTTTGTTTTGTCATGATACTAGAAATTACAACTTTGAAACAACACCTAAAAAGTATTGATGCTGGATACCATATTTGATACCACCGGAAAAATTGCAACAATAAAAAAAAAGCCAAAAAAAAAAAAAAAAAGTCCTAACATTAAGGGGGGAAAAAAAAACACATGACATGAAAGTGTGTCAAAATTTGGAATACCAAAAGAATAAAGTGATAAAATAAATAAACTGGCATAATCTTATTAATTTTCAAGGGGGAAAAAAGCTCAACTTAAAATCTTTTTAAGAAATAAATTAAAACAAAATTTGATGATGCTTAGTAGCAGCGCTTTGACATCTGCTCGGATCCATTGGCTTCTCATGCTAATTTGCCTCGTACACGACAAAGTATTGTATCGTTTCAGATTTTTCAGTATTGATGCTTAGCAAAATATCAATATTTGTGACAACACTAGTTCCCCCAGTGCACAAAAAAATCCAAACAAATCTGCATTTTTCATTTTACAGTACCTGGGTCCTGCAGGTTAGAAGCCGAAACTGGCTTTTTCACTTCATAGCCAAGCAAATAGAGTCCCAGGTTTGGTCCTTTAAGCTCCAGCGAGGTGATCAGGAGGTTGAGGATGTGGATCTGTGTCTCGTGACGGATTCTCGCTATCTGTTTCTCAGAGTCTGTGTCTGAAAGCAAAGCCGTTCTTAGATCTGCATTTCTGAATTAAGGTCGTAAAGACTCACCGTCGCTGGTCACTCCCTCTTGTGCTTCCTCACTGTCCAGACACTCTACAAAACCCGCCATCAGCTTCTTACTCACAGCCTGTTTGGTCACATACAAGGTCGTTTTATCAGGTACAGTGGGTTTTAGATTAAGCAGGATGCTTTTGTTTTCACCTGATCATGTGTAAAGTCTCCCACCAGCCTGGCCTGAATGTTCGGGTAGCGTGCAATGCGACGCAAGATCTTGGCACTCTGAAAGGCTGCGTTTGGGTTGGAGCTGCTGTGGTACAGGTACCTGTGAGGATCGGAAGAGTAAACTCAGCTTTCCAGCTCAACTTCAGACTGCTTAGGGAGGAGAGCCAAAACTTAAGTAAGGATTGACAGTCCTGAAGGAAACAGACCTTGCAATGTTGGTGATGTGATCGGCACGTCGAGTCTGTGAGCTGACGCCCTGCAGGAGCTGCTCCAGAGGAGAGACCAGCAGAGATGTCTGACTCTCCCTCAGCAGATCCATGAACGTCACTTCCTTCTGCAGGGCCAGCTCCAGTAAACTCAGACAGTGCAGAACTGCAGACTCCAGATGCTTTTTACCTGCAGGACGAGAAAAAGCACTTCATAAGCATGTTTTTAATGTAAAAAAATGTTTCATTTTTAATATTCTGACTATTTGGAAGGGAAATGGGTACATTTACAATGTGTTACAGAGTTATTTGTCCATTTAGTTTAAATAAACAAGATTAAAGTGAGTTTTTAAAAATAAGCAGTTTTTTTTTTTTTTTTTTAAATGGAAAGCAAATATAATTTCTAATATTCTGACTATTTAGAACAGCAAAAAATATTTTTTATTCTTTTTACAAAAACTAAAAAGCACTGTACTTTTATTTACACAATAATATGCAAGTTTAAAGTAACTTTGAAAGAAGTGTATTTTATTAGAATGCTCAAACCAAGTCAAGCCAAACAAACAAAGAAAAAAAGCATAGGAATAAAATTACAAGAAAAGCACCTAAAATTAAAATGTGGCAAAAAAAACAAAATAAAAAATAAAACATTTCATAATTTGACAATAAAAATGTATACTATTTTTATAAACGATAATACTGCAGTGACAGTTTTATTTAATCATCAAGAATTCAATATAACGACATAACATTTTAGGACAAGGTATTGCAATTAATAATTACAATTTACATTCTATAATACCACTTAATATAAATTGAAAATGTGTTTTTCGCAGAAGGCTTCAAAATAACTATATACTGTATGTTTTGACAAAAAAAAAAAAAAAAAAGTAAAATTATTTCAGTAATGTGTTTTATGCACTGTGGATTGAGACAAAAAAAGGTGTCCGTCTCTCCAACTATTTATTCATCCACCCATTCATGCATTTCTAAGATACTTAACCCAGAAATAGCTTGTGTACTGACCAGGAAAGGGGGCATATGTGTCGAGCTGGTGGGCGCCCTCCTCCAGCAGGCTGAGGCAGAGGGAGAGAGTGGGCGAATCGTTCAGCAGGTGGAACATCAGACTGTGTCCTGGTGGCTTGTTGGCCGGCACTTGCTCTCCCTGAAGATCCACCATCTCTTGAACAAAGTCAGCCGGCTGCGGCTCATAGTCCCGCAGGAGCTTATGAAACACCTCCAGTGACGCCTCCGCCACCTCCCACTGCAGGGACACGTCCACATAAGAGGCAAGAAAACACAGACACGCACGGTTGAAGGAACACCAGGTCAGACCTTCTCGGCAGGACGTCGATATGCTCGAGTGGGGAAAGCCAAAAACACAGAGTCCCGCAGGAAGTCCAGATACGGCTGCAGACCCGGCGCCCGCAGTCCTGCGCCCAGATTGACAGGAAGAGCGCTCTCCACCAGCGTGCTGATCAGATGACAGAAGGCCCGAGTCAAGGGAAACTCTTCACAGCTCGACTCGATCTCGTTCAGCTCCACCTGGTAGAGACACAATGGTGAGATTGCGCGGTAAAAGCAGTAACTGTGGATTTCGTTTAATCAGACTAGTCAATGGTTAGACCAAAAGCGGACCGAACCAGCATACCTATACTAATTTTATAAGCTAAAATACTGCTGTGATTTTATCATGTGATCATCAAGAATTAAATATAATGACATAACATTCATATAAATGCAATTAATAATAACAATTTACATTCTATAATACCGTTTCATATCAATTGAAAATGTGTTTTTCGCAGAAAGCTTGAGAAAAACAACTATTTACTGTATGTTACTGTACGGTTCGTCGTTGGTGAGAACATGTCTCGTTAATTTAAGCCTCCTGAAGTATTGTTTTTATTGTTTTTGCAGCCTAAAAATATTAAATATTGCTTAAATAAGCCTAATACTTGTAGCTTTTTAGGATCAAAATTCTGTTCAATCAGATGTGCGACGGACTAAGGAAGGAAAAGCACATGACACCTGCATACAGTCTGACCACGACGCCGCAACGGCATCGGAAGTCCAGGAAGAATAAAATGCTTAATTTCCACACACATTTTCTCAAGTGGAATGTTTTCAAAAAGTTTGTAAATCTATTTTTCAGTGAAGAACAATTGTAGGCAACATTAGTTGCTCAGACGTGTGTGCGTTTCCAACAATAAATGACATAATGTACAAATACCTAACATGAAAATGTCATAATTACAATATAATATATTATTACAAATGAGTAATGCTCACCTCGATCCCAGCAGCTTGTTTCTGTCCGGGGGCTTTTACCGTCTGCAGGATCTGAAACAGGAAATAAACTGACTGACCTCTACAAAAATTTAATACTTTTTTTTCCACGCTCATCTATGTATGAATAAGAATGATTGTATTTAGTTTACTTTTTGCTCTAATATATTATTTAACCTGTGCTAAGAGTCGATGCATGACTGATGTTTCTTTACTCGTTATTGAGCCAATAAAAAATAATATGTACGTCTGCCTCCGGAATAATAAAGAAAGAAACAGGACATAACACACGCTGTACAAGTAATTCCATTTATTTGTGATCGCTCCTGACTTGAAATGTGAAAAAATGAACACATTTACTATTTGTTGCTATTTGAAGTCTGCAATTATAAGCACCCCCAAGGTTTTGAGCCGCTAACATTTTTTAAAAGGGTGCTTATCTTCGCGTAAATACACTAATTAAAGTAAAATAATTTCAGTGTGTAAATTAAAAATGACTTAATGAGCAAGCCATTAGTCTACGAAATAATATTAACCTAGTTAGTATTAATAACCTAGCTGGTTAAAACTATTAACCAGCTAACCAATGCCATTGTCTAGGCATTCTAACATTATAAAGTCTTTTTGCTTCTTTTGCTTAAAAGATAATGCTTCGGGAAGCAGAATGGAAGTCGTAATTTCCAAACTTGGAAACAGTTGAAAGGCTTTACCTGTGCATACTCTAGAGACTGCCAGAGAGATGAGGCGATCTCAGGAGATTTCCCAAAGGCGGCGAGCGCATGAAAGATGTGTGCTTTCAGAATGGGCTGAACGCTGCACTGAAGCAGGCCCAGCATCACCACCACCGGCGTCCACTGAGGGTGCTCGCAAAGGGCCAGACGCGCGTTCTCACTCTGGAAAACAGAAGGTATTAGTATGATTACATCACCGTTCGCAAATACGTTTCTATTCGTAAAATAACATTTAACACAGAAATTGAAAAAATAATCAAAAATTTTGAACCTACTCTGGTTCTACTTGACCTATTCATATTCACTCTTTAGAATTACACACCACTGTTCATAAATATTTAATTTAGTTGTTTACACTGGTATGGCCCAGACTTATTCCATTGACTCATTGATTTTCAATTGAAATTACAAATAGGCCAATACTGAACTGGGAATATTTCATTTAAAATAAGCAACTAGCTACACGACTGCGGAAAAAAAATACATTTAATAATCACTTCCTTTCCTCACATCCCTTAATCACATCATACAAAATAGAAATAGAATTATTGGTCAATTTTCAATGAATTAATGAGCCTTGTCAAGTTGGAAAAATTATTAACTCCTGTTTTACTGAAGGTATCACGTCTCCATACAGTTTGTAATTTTGTCAGTTATCGACTGAGAATACTATCATAGGCCAAACATTACCTGTATTTAATCAGGTTAAATACATTTCACTGAGACTAGAGCTGGAAAATATGACCAGAAAAAAGCATATTAGAGCTCTTCATTAATGGCATTGAGCTAGTATTTGCCGTTTGTTATGGTGAAATCCTTTTTAAATCATTTTCATGCCACTTTTAGTCAACCAGTTCCCTTGGTGCTTTCTACCCAATAATGAAATCTACACGATTCATCCTAACGAGTAAACGCTGATTGACTGTATGAATGTTTATTAAAACAATTAGGAACTTATTAAAATTATCAGTACAAATAAAATGTTCTGTGCGATTCAAAAAACGCTCAAATTGTAGAGAAGAAAGTGATGAGAAGTAAGTGATGCGGTGCTGATGAGGGACACACCCATGTGATGATGGTGGTAAGCAGCTGGAAGAACGCAGTCAGGCCTTCCAGCTCTCTCTGGGTGATGCCCCTCATAGGTGGGTGGCGGTACTGTGTACTGTCCACGCTGGGAACGTCCCGCCGCAGGTTCTCGTGGTAAAGCATCAGGGAGTGGAAAAAGTGCTCCCATGACACCACGCTGCCTGAAACTACACCCTGACGGTTCTCTCCTGAAGAAAAACAAACATACACCAGAGATAAACTTCAGTTAGACCACAAAAGCAGCAAGTTTACTTAAATACTCAAAAAGAGCTGTTATTTCAGGACAATTCCAACATCTCTACACTGGTTACTCAAGTGAGACATGGAATTCAAGAATATTTATATTTGTAAGTATTACATTAAAAGCTCTCCTTTTTTCAGGCTCCCTTTTTAACTGAGCTTATACCATATTATAAGCGATAGTATAAAACTGTAGCTTACCTAGGTTTACAAAAAGTAACATTTCGAAGTAAGTCGGACTTTTTTACTTAAGCAGTGAAATATTCTGCCTAGTTTTAATCAAAGCCAATCAACCTGGCAATAAACCCGATTCTGATTCCTTCGAGCCATTATTATTGGTATTAATGGCCAGGGAATAAAATCTGAAAACAATTTTTCATTTGAATGGTCATGTGCAGCTACTTTGAAATAAGCTGTGGTTTAGAAAAGTGCTTATAATAAATCTTAACTTGAAATAGAGGCTATGAGTGAAAATATTTATCACAATAGTGATAGACGGTATCGGTATTATAATCACAATATTCGGGGTGTGGGGGGACACCGTGATGTACTAAAACTACTACATGTTAGTAGACAGCCTGCTACAACGCTTTCTGCTTTCAATTAGCAATGTCTCCATGTTGTCATTAAAAGTTGTAAAAAAACGTTATAATAAAGTAATAAAGTGTTTCTATACATATTTAACATGTATATAAACATATATACTGTAAATATAACTAAATTCATGAATGTTGTGATGGTATCCATGATATTGAAAATCCACATCAGTAATACCAAAGATAATACCATCCCTAACCAATCCCTGGAAATGGTAAGAAACCCTTCTGACGTTGCTTGACAGAAAAAACAAACACACAGTCTCTATGTAGTTACCGTGTGGAGCTCCGTTGGTTTTGAGGAGACTAAAGCAGTAGTGGGAACATTGGGGACCATTAGCGAGTCCCTTTAACATGCGCAAGTAAGGAATGTAGAGAGTGGCCGGGAGAAGATCACCCATCTGACGCACAAATTTAGACAGCACAACCTGTAATAGAGCAAACTGAAAGGTTTGTTTTCTGGTAATTAAACAACATTCTTGGAATATACGAGCATGCTATCGGTTAGAAGGGTAGTCAGTATCAAACCTGCTTGTGAGGAGGTCTCTGCAAAGCCACACCAAGGAAAGATCCGGCAATGGAGGTGTGCTGAAGAGACTCGGATGGACACCAGAACTCCAGGGCAAGCTCCAGACCGAATGAATCTTTACTGTAAAACTCTCCAATCTGAAAAGGATCCATATTTAAGTCTATTTTTGTCAAAGTAGATCTACACAACCTTAAAATCTTATAAAGCTTCCCATTTTATTTAACAAAAAGGAGAAAAAAAAGGTATCTGAAATATTCTGTGCAGCGTCTGCATTTCTCAGGTTCATATTTTTTACAAGAATATAAAGATAATTTATTTGACAAGAAAATTTGTTTGTGAGAATTTGGAAAAAAACGACTAAAATTAGTCTATATGCTAGCTAAATGTTTTAAAACTGGTACTTACAAGTATCATGAGGTGGTCCAGGTCCTTGCGTAGAGATGATGGTGGCTCGCTGCCCATCTGCAGAGCCATGTGGACCAGTCGGGCATCTTCATCGGCACGATTGCGCAACTGTTTTACCTTCAGGCACAGTTACAACAATATTAAATAAAAATTAAAAAGACAGTTATAACTGACACGTAGTATATTTATTGAATCGCACCTTCATTGGCATGAGTGCCAAGAAATCAGTAATGAGAGAATGCAGTCGGCGAGTGTAGAATTCTTCTTGGGTAAAGCCGTCGCTTCCCAAGACGCCTTCTGTGATGAAGAGGAACACGCCACCTAAAAGCGCTTGATCAGCCAGAGCTTCATCAGCTTCTGTGAACTCCACCAGTGCTGAAAAAAAATAAATAAATAAAAAAGACATTAGGAAGTGACTATTGAGTATTAAGTGACTTTGAAGACATTCTAAATTAAACTTTCAAAGTCAAAGTCAAAGAAGCTTTATTGTCATTTCCACTACATATAGCAGAGCAATACATACAAACTTTGACAAATATTTTAACTTTAAAATTAGGGACATCCTGATTCAATTTCAATTTTCCATCGATCAAAAAATACACTTTGTGCTTTGTGCTAGATCACAGATCATCCGACCGAACTCGATATAAATTTGGATTTTTTCGGCTGAAAACAGGCGTCAAAGACAAAATGTGAATGTTTGCTTTTGCTGCGAATCTAAAGTGCAGAGTGAAAATAATGATTAGAAAGTGGAAAATAAATGTTTATACAAGGCTGACAAATTCATTCATATTGACTACTACAATAAAAGTGCAGCATTGTCAATTTTTGCTTAGAAAACACCATTATTACACAACACAATGATGTCCGTGAAATTGGAGATATTGAATGGAGACAAAAAATATATAAATAAATAAATAAAAAGACGTTTCTCATTCATCAGATGTGATTTAAGGTTTGAGCACGATTAACCTTAATAGCATAGATAGCGAGGTTTTAACCCCTGCGATAATCGAACCTCAGGTGGCTGATGTTTTCTTTCCGCGTCTGACATTTGAGTGACATACTTACTAGCCAATCAAAATGGTTGTGTTTTTGGCTTGCTGACCAATCAAAAATGGCAACAAAACAGACCGTTTTGAAATCTAGCGGTCCACCTTTAATCAAAAAGACATGGATTCTGTGGATCTCAGCCGGTAAATTTAGAACCTCGGCAGATGAAAAAAACTTTAGAAAGTTCTAAAACTGCTCAATTGTTTGGATTTGTTCAGATTTGCACAAATTTACACCGGTTTATAGGATGAAACCTATGAATAGAGGGCAAAGTTGTTTAATACATTTTCTTCCTTCATCTTTTCTTTTTAAAAGTTAAGCATTTTATTTGACTATTTTTATTCCTGCTCACTCTTAAAAGTCTATTCAGTACCAGTGGCAATATTGTTACATGCGAGCGTGTCTGAATTAATTTTTCAGTGTTTTAGATTAACTCAAATTTTAAAACAAATGACCAATTTCCATTCTTATTCTTTGGTTTTTAGGTTCAGGTATTTAGTAATTGTGAGGCATCCAACAACATTTTATTAATAATTTTAGTTTTGTGCACTTAAAAGTGTCAAATTCAAAAACCGAAAAACGCATCGCAATCCTTTTCAGAAAATTTGCAGTTACGTTTTTTCTCAAAATTGTGCAGCCATAGTTTGAGCATTACCAGCGCCCTGTGGAAGTTGTGACAGTGCCCTCATGGACAGAGCCCATGCCAGCTGAACCAGCGCCTGCAGGCCTGGGAGCTTCCAGCTTTGGCCATTCACTAGCCGACCGTGCACTGCTGCCACGTACTGCTTCTCCGTCAATAAGGGCAACGTCTGGAGCAGGTCTGAAAAGAGCAGAAAGATTGGCCATTATATTATTACCAATTTCAATAATGGTTATGCGATTAGAACGGATATTTTTGGGTAATAAATTAGAATGAAAATTAGTTGAAATTTGACTATGTATGTACTGTATGTAGTGAAGAAGGAAATGTATTGTTAGTTTCTGATCAATGACTTCAACTAATTACTAAAGCATATAAAAATGAAACACAATGTAATAAATACTTGTACATTTGAGTTCTGTGTGACACATAAAATCAACCAAAGTTCATCAATAAGGCACCGGACTACAAGGGTGAACAGTTTGGTTGTAATATAAATAGAGAACTTCAAGTGTGTTTTATTGATTAAAAAAAATTGCAAATCAAATCAAGTATCATATTTTTTTTTCACGCTATATGTCGTATTTGCAAGTAGTAAAGAAGGACTCTTTGTCTTGCTTTGTTTCTGATCAACCATCACTAACAGGAAGATGCAGTAGTCATGTTTCTGCTTTCTATGCGGTGAAAATTGCAAATAAGACGATATTGAACTAAATTATAACTCATTACTATATACAACATATACACTTTAAATACACACCAGATTAAAAGAGATTTCAGACAGGCACACAATCATTAAATCACAAAACATTTAAGTCTGAGTCATTAAAGTCACGCTCATGTATGAGAGATTAACGGTTTAAATGAGGTTTAACAATTCATTTGGTTTGATATATAGTTATGTATACCTGTAATGCTCAGAATATCCATCAGCAACAAATTAGTACATAAACATTAAACACATTTTTGAGTTCTGTGTGCCACGTAAAATCAACCAAAGTTTGAATGGCATATAGTTGAAATATAAGAACAGAACTTTAAGTGTCTCTTATAGTGTGAAAAACTGAAAACACTGCATTTTACATGAGAGAACAAATGAACAATTACCTTCCCTATCCTCCGTGCCTTGCTCCAAAAAACTAACATCCAGGCAATACAGCAATGACATCACTAAAGCCAAATTGACGCTATCCAATGAGCCATCGGCCTCCACGGTCACCGTCTCCAAGTAACCAATGAGGGCCAGCGTGTCTTCTTTGCTCAGTGGTGACTGGCACGCCCAGGAAAACAGGCAGTCGGCCAGTGACTGTCGGCACTCTTTAATGATGTCCGAGACCTGGAGCACACAGGGATTCCACAATTACCACTAGAATCATTTACACGTGCCTTAATGAACAAATATCCACCTCTTTCCTGTGCTTCTCATTGCCGAGACCTCGCTCCTTCTGAAGACGCTCAAACTCACGGGTCACGTTGATGTCGGTGATCAGATTCAGGATCTGTTTGGTCAAACCCTGAACCATCAGCTCGTCTGTAAACTTTGTCGTCAGATTGACCAATTCAGGACTTTGGGAAGAAACACATACAAAGAAACGTTTAAAAGCTCATCTGTTATTTTTATTACATTTCGGTTTGTATTTTTGTGCCTGGGTTGTTTTTCATGAAACCTTAAAACACGTTCTGACAGCTTAATGTTCCCTTTGAATACCAAAAATCATGGTTCTAAAAAAATTAGTTTACCTTGTCTATTAGAATGCTGCATTTCTCAGATTATAATCAAGGAAAGTGGCTGTAATCCAACTGCTACAACTAAAATGCTTGAGAATTTTAAGAGCTAAAAAGACAAAAAAAAAATGAGTATGTTATACTTGTATTGGTAAAGTTTTTTTTTTAGGGTTTTAATGATTATTATAGCGTACTAATTTCTAAAACACAATAAGAAATACTCACTTATCACTTTATACTCACTTTATTTAATTGTAATTGTAATCGCTCCATGCGCATTCAAATCAAGTGACAGTTAAATACGTGTTAAAATAATTAAGAAACAGACAAATATCAAGAAAGCATCTTAAAATCTGCACCGTGGAAAACTGTCGGACCGTAAATTGAACCATGTGATGTTTATAGGTCATGCAGTTCAACTTGAACTGAAGGGTCAGGAATAAATGTAGGAATAATCTCAGATTAAAGAACAGATCATGGACTAGATGTCATTATAGATCCAAACCTCAAGTCAAGGGTGAAGGTCTTGCCGTGTCTGGACTGAATGAGTGAGCGCAGAGAGTTGGCGATGCAGCGTTTGCCGTCCCAGTAGAGAAGCACGGCCACCAGTCCTCGAGTCAAACCAGGGAAGTGAGGCTGCTGGTGTTCACCTTCACAAACACAATCTGTCACTTCAGCACAAAACCAGTTGCTTACACAGTTGCTTACAAAGCAGTTTCTTGACCTACAAGTTTAATTTGTTTCATGTCAAAGATCGTATCTCAATTTGCTAGAACATTAAATCTAATTTCACCAATAAACACACATGAAAATCCCATAATCTGTTCCAAACCTCAAAATCCCACCCCACATGTTCGTTACATGATGTTAAACAAGTAAACTTCAAAAAAACAAATATTGTGCATTCATTTAATAAAAAGAATACTTAAATATTTTTTGAAGATGATGCAGAGTGGAGGTGGAGTTCAGAAAAATTGTTTTAACATCATTGGTTGAGATTCAAAACTTAAATTAAAAACACAACTAATGCTTTACGATTAGGGATGCAGGTAGTCAGAATTTACCAAAAACAGCAAGGGGCTAATTTGGAATTAAAAACATTTATTTAAAATGAAAAGCATGTTGTATGTAACATAATACAGAATAAATGATAAAATATATTTGTAAATATATTACAACTATACATTATAAAAAAAAAAACTAATTAAACAGTGACCGTGCAAATAAAGTATTTATTTTCAGTTTGTTGTAAACTCTGCCGCTTTGGACAACACAACCGGGATTAATAATAAATATTTGCTATTTAGTGCATAATATTTTAATAAAATATTATTTTATGCGATTTTAGATGCTTGATTAATTTACTTATGTTAAACACACAAAACTTTAAGCCTCCTCCCGACAATTTAGCTGAGCATAATTTGACATCCGCTTTTGGACTTATCGAGTCACTGCACTGTTTAATGCAAATAATACCAGTGTTTACCTGCCAGCAGAAGCTCAAGAGAAGCCAATTCCCCCAGCTCAAAAAGATCACTTAGGATGAAGGCTTCTGAGATGAGCTGCTCTGGAAGCAGTCGAGTGCCCTGCTGGCCCTGAATAGTGATGCCATCAGTGCTGGCTTTCCGCACCTTCTCCCGCTGCTCTGCACTTTTAGGCTTGCATCATAAAATACATAAAAACGCTAATTAGTGCATGTAATAGAAACACAATTAGTCAATATATATCGAGAAAAGTTTTAACATTATAAGTTACGATAAAATGCATACATTGACATACATTATTACATTTCTGCACTGCATTTCACACACACAGTGAATTCAACACACACACACACACACACACACACACACACACACACACTTTTAACCGTTAAGCAATTGCGATCGACCCCCCTTGCAATCTTAATCCAGAATTTATGACTTCAGTGTTTCTATGGGATCAATATAGTGCCAAAAAATTACTCCCAATGTATAGATCAGCATTATCTCTCAACGCTTTGCGCCCGTGTATCTTTTAATCTATTTGTCAAATCTCTTCTCCTCACGTACAAATCGTTTTGGGACTTCCCCAATTAGTTGAAATACTTTCCGGATATAAAAAGGGTTATAAATTATTGTAAAAGTCTTTTTCTTCACATCATTACTTTTCCATTCACATTACATTATTTTTCCTTACATTTGTTTAAATTTAAAGCAAAGAGTAAAGTGTGCTATTCTATTGCTGTTTGACAACCTGATGAGCAGAATTAAACCTTTAAAAACAAAACAATCCAGAATCCTGATCTTTAGTCCAAGCTAAATTTGATCCAGAATAGTGCAGCTCTAACAGACACACACACACACACACACACACACACACACACACACACACACACACACACACACACATCAGGTCTAAATCTTCACACTTCATCCTAACTCACAAAGATGGATCAAGGCTAATAAACGCTTTTTCAATTCAATTCAAATGTTTTGTCAGTCCTAGACCAAGTCCTCATACAAAAAGCTAACTAACTGTACATTTTGCAGTTGCACAGGACATTTTTAAATGTTAGATTCTAGCTTGCTTGCACGTAGCGTTTGTGGTAATCTCCTGTAATAATAATAATAATTGAACCTTTATTAGTCCCTCGGTGGGGACATTTTTTCTCTGCATACCTATTACTATTGCATTTGTAAACAATAACACTTGTCTTGTCCAAACGTTTCATGTGTGTATGCTGCTGGTAGTGTCACTTTCCCACTGGGTGAAATATACATGTAAAAATCTGTCTGTGTGATAGAAAGTGAGTGAAAAGCAACATACCGGGTTTTTGAAGAGTGAGAGGAAGTTGGGTTTGTGTTTTTTAAGCTGGAGATCTAGAAGATGAACACTCTCCGGCTGACGTCTCCATATGGCTCCTTCCACGGCCTCCCACAGCTCCTTCAGCGGGCCCCACAGACTGGCTCCTGAAGCACACAACGACATTGCTCGCATAAAAAATTGCATTAAATGCGTCTCCAGCGTGTTAGTTAACTAAAGCGCAAAACATGCGGAAAGTATCAGCCGCTTAGCTTCCCCTCTACATTAGAAGGAAATAAAACTGTTTGAGGCTAAAAATGAAACTTAATATAAACTGTTTACTAAATCCTTCTAAGAGCATAACGATTGAATGCCTTTAAACTGAGAAGTTTTTCCTTTATATTTTCTACCTGAATTTACCGCCATCTGCGCCGCCATGTTTGAAGCGTGACTGAGCTGCCCCAGATTTTGCCTGATAGAAATACAGCGCTCGGTTTCACATGTAGAATATTTGTTTTATTTTCAAGATAGTGCATGTGCAAAAAACACCACGAAATAAATTTTCGGAAAAATTATGGCATACCCCAACAATTAGTATTTATTAGTCGAATTTAAATGCAATAAAACGCATTTTGCTTTTTAGATTTATATAGTTCCGCCGTAGACCAGGTAAAACATTTCGTGTAAACAAAGCTGGGAAAAACGTTGTCATAGTCGTAATACCTATTCAAATTTTGGTTAAATAATAAGTGTAGAAATAAGTACATCTATACAGAAGAAATCTGGCAAAGTAAAGACCACCCTCGAAAAGCGACGCTTGTTCTTGTGACATGTGTTCCTTTTCTCATCGTTGTGAGGAGCCGATAGCTGATGGATAAGCGATAACACGCGTCTTATTTTTCTAGCGTTAAATGTTTTTCACCCTTTATTTGTAAATCTAGTTCAGAAAACATTAGGAGCAACAACCAATTAAACAATAGCATTCAGGAATGATCAAAAGGGACAATCTACAATCAGATAAAAAAAATAACTGTAAATAACTTAATGAAACTAAATAAAATAATATATGTTAGTATATGTATTAAATATGTTTAATGTTTAAAAGCAATGTTTATATGTTTAAAAATAATGTAAATATTAAAAATAGATATCGGCCGCACTAAAATACAGTCCTGAAACGAATTCACAAATTCTTGGACACACACATACACATCTATATGGTTTTATTTTGTCAGAATTAAAAATAAAAGTAACTTTATTGAAGCCCGTTTCTGCCACTAAATATAATCATTTTTTTTGGCATCTTGTAATAATAGAAACATTAAATGCCCACTTTTTGGAAGTGTGTGTGTGTGTTATATGCATACATATGTATATATAATAAACAATGATGCAATGGTGCTTTTATGTAAAATAGTGGGTGGTAACTGTCATCCTAAGTATTTGGGAAAAAAAAACCTCGATTTTATCAATTATCCGCACAGTGCCTTAATTAGCAAAAAAAACAAAAATTAATATATTAATCCAGCAGTGGATTTTAATTTTAAAAGTGTGAGACGAGTTTGTCAAATTTTTGGGGCGGTCTAGGTTAAAAAGTAAGAAAATTTGGAGACTCAGATTCAGATTATTCTGTGCAAGTTTAAAGCACTTCAAGGTCGTTCGATCGAAACAAATGTATCCAGATTGTAAACTCAGCCATTAACAAACCTCGAAAAGAACAAACAAGTGTCAGCATGATAAAATTATATTTATTAAAAGAAGGCTTGAAGGGAACAGTGGTTATTTATTGGCTCAAATTTACACAAAACCGTGTCTCTCTTCGGAAAAAAAAAACATCTCATGCTCTTAATCGACATCGATAAACCATCGAGTGAAATAAAATGGCCAGGCTCACGTTGAACTCCAACCTGTTAACTTATTAGTAACGTACACTAAACAAAAACAGATGGAAATAAACCACAAACTACAACTAGTATTGCTTAGGAAAATTGACCAGAGTGAGCACACAATTATTACAGCTCATGAAATGCAAAAATCACCTGGAATCCCAAATCTGCCTCAATTTTTTTTTATTTTTTGGGAATAAACAACCAAAATAAAAGTCTGAAGCCCTTTTGAACCGAAGCATATACTGAACATAAATACAAGATCATTGATTTGGCTTAAAAAGTTCATCCAGTGTCCTGTTTTGTAACATAAAATAGCAACAACAACAACAACAACAAAAAACAGATGTGCCCCTCTTTAATAACAAAAGGAAAGTAACCATCTCGCCTCGGCGGCTCCAACCACTCAAGGGTTTGGAAGCAACCAGTGGTAAAAGTTTGTGCCCGTCTCGAGTTTGTGTGTATGTCCTATGTTCTTCATGTTCCTCAGTGTTGGAGGAGAAGAAGAAGCTGAGTGAATACTGGAGTCGTGTCTGCCCGCAGGCCTGGAGAACCTTCTGTAAGGAACACGTTGGGATGGAACACCAGGAAGTCTCCGCAAACCACAGTTCGGTTGATTGGACGAGACAACTAGGTGGCGCGTTCCTGGCCGTCCACTTCCTGTTTGGTTCTCCGCAGATTGCTTTTCATTTTGACAAACTCTGGGGTGTTTTCTTGCTCCTCGTCGATCTTGTGCTGCTCCAGTTCCAGCTAGACAGAAAGAACACGGTCAGCCATTTCACACGAGCCAGAGTTCAAGTGTGTATGCAATCATTGTCGAAATAAAAATCATGTGTGTGCCATAGATAAATAAACGAGATGGAAGGACGGATGGATGACAGGGTTCCTACACTTTCTGAAAAGTAAAATTCAAGCACTTTCAAGGTCCAAGTTTTGAACAGTTGTGGTAAAATATATATTTAAAACTCTGCCTAAGCCCAATCAAAATGAAATTATACCATTTTGGGGGAAAGTTTTGTGGTATTGGTGGAACAAAAATGGACACTACATTTTAGTAGACCTTATTAACGCAAAAATTGTATTCTAACTTTATTCAAAGTAAGAAATTGGACATGCTTATGACGGGCAGGGCTACTTGTTCATTTATGGTCTGTGTTTGTTTGTTTATTATGATGTGTGCAGTGCGTTATGGTGATGTTTGTTTATTTATTTGTTTGGATTTGTTGTTGCTGTTGTGACGTGAAATTTCCCCGCTGTGGGACTAATAAAGGATTTTTCAATTCAATTCAATCTGCCATTCTTCTCCATTTTTTGCAAAGTGTGTTTAGTTTAACAACGTGTAACAAAGCCGGGAACACTGCAACAATAAGGGTGTTGATGCTTCCCACTTTCTGCACTTTTAATCAGACCTGGATCATAGTGATCACAGGCCGTTTATTCACACACTCACTTTATTTATCTATCTCACTCTCGGATGCGGTCCTGGGGACGTGCACTTATCCGGATTCCACTGCTTACGCATTTTCAAGCACTTTATTTAAAATTCGAGCATTTTCAAGGCTTTGGAAACACATTATTGAAATTCATGAATTTTTAAGGATTTCAAGCTTGGACGACTAAGACAGAATGAAAGCAAGAGCGATAGAAAGTGAGATACAAAATTAAAATAGACCAATCCCATGGGAAATTGATAAATGATATAAATACAATTACTAAAGGCAACTAGACTGTTTAACTCAGTAATGCAGTGTCACACTTTTGTCACTCAAAACTGCACTATTATATTTGAAATGGCACATTATATTTTATCTTGTCACAATTGCACCATTGCACAGTTGTACACAGTTTTTTGTGCGCTTTGAGACAGTTAAAACTGTGAAAAGCGCCTTACAAATACTCATTATTATTATTATTATTATTATTATTATTATTATTATTGTATTTTTCACAACCTATTAATTGTTGTTTCTTTCTTTTGTATTTGCATTTTTGCCTTCCCTGTTGTCTGCAAATTGTCTTTATTCGTTTCTGTTAAAAAGTTTTCTGTTAAAATTGTTTTTGCTGCTGTAGAACACAAACATTTCCCCTAGTGAGATTAATAAAGTCCATCTTATCTCATCTTAAAATCAGCAAAAGATGTTTATTAGTGCTGCGTCTTGTAGTGTGTGAGGAGGGACACGTGCCTGTTCCAGCGTCTCTCGCCTCTTCATGAGCTCCAGCTCCAGGTCTGTCCTCTTCTTATGCGCCTCCTGCTCTTCTTTCTGAGCCTTCAGCACTTGATCTCTCTTCCTCTTCTCCATCACTTTCTGGAGTTCTGGTTTATTCTGTGGCGCGAGGCCTCTGTGGGTGAAAAAGCAGTGTGAATTAGTCACGTGACATATCATGACACCATATCAGTTCAAATGTAATGGTTTCATACTTGGTCACCAGTAAAATACCGTATACAATTTATATAGCTGTAAAATATGTATTTTTTTTTAATTGTTTACAAATGTTCAGATATCACAAATGTTGCTCTCATAAAACTCCTACATTTATAAAAGTTACACAATAAAGCGTGGTTCACTGGGAGCAGTTTATAAGCATATTACACCAAATAAGACAAGCAGGAGACGGTTCAAAGTGGAAAAAAATAACTTTTAAGGTTTTTTTTTTTGTATTTTTAAACTTTTAACACAAGTTCATTTGACCCGAACATAATGTTTGTAACAAATATGCAGCGTAGCGTTACAAATATGTGAACTGGATTGTTTTATTTTTCATATAATTACACAAAATAAGCCAGGCAGGAGAAGTGAAAAAACATTAAAAGTATTTTTAAAATATTTTTAAACTTTGTAAATGCTTTAACCCTCCTATTATGTTCGGATCCAATTGAACCATTTTCATAGATAATTGTGGTTTTATTAAGATATTATTTTACAATTTATAATCGTGGTAATGTTTACATCTATAATTGTGGAAGCCTAAAATGCCTGACTGAATTAGGTCTGAAACAGAATTCTGCAGGATGAACTGAACATACTTTAGAGAGAATAATCCACCAGGTTGCGTAATGTGAGTGTTAATAGCGAACATCTCGATTGCCCCAAATATTGTAATCCAGTACGGATGGATGAAACTGATGTGCTTTTAGAGCGCAAAGGGATTAACCAGTATAAATCACAGTTTATTGATGCAAAACATGTGGTGCATAATTTTCATTCCCCTATCGGCTAAATTTGAAAACCATGTTTACTTAACTTGCCCTTAAATTCATGTTCAGAACATGTGAGATAAAAAAAATAAATAAAATGTCTGTTAAATAAATCCAGGTGTCAAGTATCCAAGTTATTTTACTTACCATATTTTCCGGACTATAAGCCGCGACTTTTTTCATAGGTTTTGAACCATGTGGCTTATACAAAGGTGCGGCTATTGTGCAGATTTAATTTCCACCACTAGGGTTAATTTCCACCACTAAGCAGAAATAATTCAGAAATAAAAATAAGTTTTAATCAGCATAGTTGCTGCCGTGTTAAAATACAGGTTAGGAAAGGATCTATTTAGTTACATACATGCACATTTACAATTCAAAATCATTCTGTTCCTGTAGTACTATATAGTTTGGGTTAAAAATTACTTTTTGTACTTTTTGTACGCCTTCTTTGTACTTCTACTCCTTACATTTTAATGCAAATATCTGTACTTTGCCACTTATTTTTAAAGTTGTTTTTAAAACAGTTAAAAAGTTTAGTTATTTTTAAAATAGCGTTACTCCTATTTAATTTCTACTTTTCCTTACGTGTGGTCAACAATCAAAAAAAAAAAAAACATCCAGATAAATCACACCATTCGGATTCAATAAACTTGATTGTGGTTGCATGACACGTATGTTTATACGCATCACGCATCAATCCGACACCTTATTGGTTGATACGTGGTCCATCGCACCTGCACATCAGTGAATAAAATGGCTCAAAGAACTTTAAAAAGCAGCTGCTTTTTTGCAACTGAACAAATCATACTGGTAAATCTTCGACGCATGTTCTATGCTTAAATTATGTTATTTTGTTACATCACTAAAATAAAAGGTCATTGATGATTTGGAAGCTTCGGGAGTGTGACTTTTTTCACCAAACAATACTAGTTATCATATTTCCACCCTGAAACACATGTTAATGCATATATATATATATATATATATATATATATATATATATATATATATATATATATATATATATATATATTTCTTTAATGTGTTAAAAAAAGAAGGCATCTTATGACAATGCAATTATATACAACAACATTTTAATATAGTAACAATATAGTCCTATGCCATTAAAAATGTCATTACTTTTACTTGTATACTTCAAGTAGTATAAAACCAGTACTTTTTTACTTGAGTTAAAGGGTTGAGTTGATACTTTTACTTCCACATACGGTAAGTTAAATGTTAAATCTACTATCTATACTTCTACTTGAGTGGTGAACGAGACTACTATTGACAGCATTGCAAATAAACCACTTTATTGAGTTAAAAAAAACTGTAATGCAGTACATTTGTAAAATTTTGAATTAAAGTATGATTAATAATGGAGTGAGCAAGACACTTGGGCAACAATGCCTATGAAAAACTCCCCAATATCTTTAGCAAAGATACTAATAGCAAACACTTTTCTAACTGGGCAAACACAACCATCCCTTGGTTTATTGAATTTCTAACTTGTTATTCTCTCTGATCATTTCTGTATTTAATGATTAAAGGAAAATTTTCCTTTGAACTGTCCATCAATGCAGTTCCTCTTATCAAGCAGAAACGGTCGTAAATTCCGTATCTAAAAGTCTTGCCGCTTCAGACACATTGTAAGCGAATGGTTAATGCTGCTAATTCTTCCAGCAGAACAAGCTGGTGGAGTGAGAAAGCACAACATTCTGTTCCTGAAATGACATAAACCTGGAACAACAGATCGGCTCAGTTGGCAGAGCTTCCTGAAATCCAGACATCTTTGCCATATAAAGACATATTTCTGAGCCATATGTAGTCGAGTATGGCCAAATGGCTGATATTACTGCTGTTATTATTATGGCAATACTGTAACTTATTCAAGTTTGACATTGTGATCCATTTCAGTTTTTTTTTTTATATCATTTTAGTCGAAGCAAGTCTCCAAGGATCATTTATTCAATTATTGAAAGGAAAACAGTACATTATTTGCTCAGAAACCAATAATATACATTGCATTTTAGTAATACTTTTGAAAATGTTATGTTCTGCAAAAAAGTTCAACTATGTTTCAAAGACAGAAAATTAATTCACATAATTTTGGATCACTATTTACAATTAAATGTGTATTACTGGCCCTTTCATTTATTTTATTTATTCATATTTATAAACAACAGATTATAAATACACACACGAATAATAATTATACATAGTAGTCAATATTCAAAAGTAGAATCTGAAAAATTCAAATTCTACATTTGGAGTCCAGATTTAATCCAGCGTACTGTTTTTTTCAGTGTAAAAGAAACATAATATTTTCTTTTTAGGAGAGGTTTTTCAGATTCTACATTATACTATATTATGTAATATTGAGTGGCATAGGCGTGTTGTGGTCTTCTAAAACAACAACAACTTACTTAATGTGACTTTTAGTTTGTAAACATCAATTTTATTTTTGGGAGTTTCTTTAATGGGCGGAGCTACTTGAATCTTGCGGCCACTGCTCCAAAGAAAACATTGACACAGCATTTTGTGCAACATTTTACATAAATATAGATTTTTTTTACACATTTTTTCAAAGTGACTGACTGATGTAATATTTATTTGTTTGATTTTTTTTAACGCCACCTTAGCTTCAATGGCTATATTAATGGCAACATGGTCTTTGACAATTTTACACTTTAGAAAGCAAAACATCTCTATAACAGTTGATAAATAGCAATCAAGAACTTTTCAAAATTAGATACACTCTTTCATGTTGATTTCTGTTAAAAATTGTAAAATCTTTTGTGGTAAAACGTTCTTTTAAAACATTTTCTGAATAAAATCGTTGTCTAATATCATACAATCGATCAGTCAATTAAAATATGCTTTACAGACAAGGCCGACTGATGTAATTATAACAGTACCACATATGAACAGAGAATGTGCAGAAGCTCAAACACCTTCAGGGATGTCATTGCAGCGATTGCATAACATTGGGCAAGAACACGCTGCTCTCATGGAAACGCTTCTTTTGTCCTCTCTGATGTGTGGTCACTCGCTACAGCTACAGAGCTCACGGCGGGAGAAGAGAGACCACCAGACCAGATATAGATTGATATTGTAAGGATGAAGTAACATGGTCTTGATTACATAAGCCCCTCGAGCCCCCCCACCCAGAAAAACATTATCTAATAAATGATGCAGTCTGCTAAATATAGACTGACCTCCGTCTTGCTCCCCCCGTGTGTGTGCGTGTGTGTGTGTGTGTGTGTGTGTGTGTGTGTGTGTCTATCTCTCTCGGCTGTATCAGTGATTTCATAACATGCTGATGGGACAGTAACACTAGGACTGCTTGTACCGCGGAGGTGGGCGATGGAGAGATGGAAAAAGAGGAGAGAGAAAGGGCGGGATGACAGTCTGAGGAGATGCTGTAATCCTTCTTATGCAACACCAGCATCTTTTCGCATCGCCCCGAGCTCCACATCTGGAACGAATCCCGTTAAGTTTATGGAAATGTTCCACTTTACTTCCAGTTAAAAAAGCACATCCAGTTCGGGTCAGGAAGGACTTATCAAATACGACGTTAAACTCTAAAGTGTGAGTGGGATTGTCAATAAATCACTGCTTTCCATCACTACACTTGAAAACAAGAAGTTGTGTAATATATATTTACTAAATGATAAATTTGTATTTAAATCTACTACTAAATAATACATTAAATAATAAATATACATTAAATATTCTAATATAATACCGTATTTATAGTAGATATATACATTTATCTACTATAAATAATATATTATAATTGTATATATAATCATATCAATATACATACATATATACACACACATATATATATATATATATATATATATATATATATATATATATATATATATAAATAAATTTACTATATTATAATAGAACTATATAAAAAATATAATAGTTACGTTTTCTACATGATACCACAGAATCTGATTGGGCGCGAGCGGTGAGACGCTCCATTCGCTTTACGTAACGGAGAGTGTGTACGTTACGTTTCCTGGAACATAAAGCAGCGTCCTGAGATCTGCTCTTCTTCACATCTGGGATCTTCCTCACAGCTTCCAAATGCCAGTAAAAGGCTTCTTTACGTAAGAGGGAGGATGTGCACAGCCTGTTCTGACTCATCACCAGCGCGAGAACAAAACGTCTCCACGTCCTGATGCTTTTCTCTCGGATGAGAGTCACTTACTGTACAAGGATCTGCAGGAACTATTCAACCGGTCTGTTACACGACCATAAACCATCTCTCTCTCAGCAGCACTGCAGTGATGGTGTGTGTGTGTGTGTGTGTGTGTGTGTGCACGCATCACCTCTTCTGGTTCATGAGGAGCTCTCGGTGTAAATCTTGGTGATTTCTGGAGGACTTCACGGGGTTCAGGAGCTTCTTTGGCTTTATGAGTTCATCACTGTCCCCGTCCATGTAGTCCGGCTCTGCCATGATGCTCCGCACACGGGACAGTCCGACCGGAATGTCTGTCTGGTCCAGACCTACAGAGAGAAAACAACAATTCATGACAATTCTATACTTATTTGTAAAATATCACACAACTATACACATTTTAAATACTTTATTTGTAAAAAAAAAAAATGTATCAAATGTATCAAATATCTGTGTAAAGTATGTATTAAATATAAAAATATGTATAAATAAATTTAAAAATGTAAACATCTAATGAATAATATGCGTGAATATTTGAAAAAGTGACACAAGTGAAAAAGTGTACAAAATAAAAAAAATAAAAAAATCTGAAACTAATTGACAACTTAATTTAAAATTAGGATTAAAACAAAAAAATATTTAAAATAGTAATAACACAAAATGTGTAAATAGAAAGGAAGCAAGAGTGAGAGAGCGAGAGGAAGTAAAAAGAGACAAGATAAATTATTAAATATCAAACAGTTAAGCCAAACCGTAAAAGACACAACTGTAAAATAGTTCAAACATGTTTCAACAATAAACCAGATAATAAAAAGAAAGGTCTGACAAGAATAAACCGACACCAGGAAATTATTCCTCTCTGGGTTTTATCTTATCTGCTCCTCCTCACACAGATAAACAGAGGAAGATGAAGCCGTGTGACGTCTCTGCACATGCTCGAGTGTTTACATGGCCATCAGTGCACAAACCACATCACAACATGACTGCGACGTTTCACACTCACTCTATTAATGTAAAGTAAACCACTTAAAACCACGTCTAACTGAAAAACACAAACAAAACTTTAAACATTAATAAGGTTCTGTTCTGCATCACTTTAACGCATTGTAGCTTTGATTCATAGTAACAAATCTGATACAAATTTCCCAAAAAGAAAATATATATCTTATGCAAAGGGAGACAGAGAAAGAGAAAAAGGAAGAATATGTAAGAGATAAAGAGAGAAAAAGAGTGTGAAAATAGTAAATTAATTCCGGTTTTGCACACACACACACACATTCACAAACACCATCACTCCTCACCTGGAAGGACTGGGAACACGGGGTATCTGAACATGGTCGTCATCTTAAAGTTTCAGAGAAATCACAAATCCGAGAGAAATGCTCTTCCGTCACTGAGAGAGAGTGTGAGTGTGTGTCGGTGTGTGTGAGCAAAGCTTTATAAACGCTGTTACCTAACATCCACACAGCCCACCCCTTCCTGAGACGGCCCCCTTTTATCACCTCACGCGCACACACACACACACACACACATCAAAGGGCTCGTAAAACACTCCCGACTGAATCATTCTAACAGCCGGAGACTGTGTTTTACCTTAAACAGACATGAGTAAACTTTACACGTTTACAGCCTTTATATCTGTGCGCTGATATGCTATATATACTATATATGGTATATGAGAAGACAAACAAAAATATGATGGCAAAAGATGTTAAAGAACAAATAGAGCTTTAGAAAGAGACAAAAGTGTATGATAGAAAGATGGAGAGATACTGTAGCTGAGTGAAAGAGTACTGGTAATTACACTTCAAGTAGAAAGTACTGGAGACCTCAAGTAGAAAATAAAAAGCCAATTACAGGTAAAACAAAATAAAAATCTTAAATCCCACACACAAAATTAATTTTAAAGTAAAAAAAAAAAAAAAAACTCTTAGAGAGACGTGCCATATTGTGAGCGTGATCAGAGCCGTGCAGTCCACTAGAGGTCAGCACCAACAAAAAACACCTACTTTTGTGCCAAAAAAAGTGAAGCAAACACACAAAATCAGGAGATAAACTCTCTATATGCGCCCTTATATGGACATGAAACTTTTATAATTCTCATCAAGTTAATGTATTTCCAATACAATTGCCAAACAAATCCCACAGCGTGTTGGTGCATGTGCGGCGCCTGCCACCTCTTTATAACTTTCCATTGCTTTTCAAATTCAGGAAAAACACCTTGGGCAAAACAGATGAGGACTACGCAACACTCTGCTTGTAAAACACATAACAGCTCGGTTTTCTACTATATATTTCGATTAGATTAAACTATTAAACAGTAGAGTGCATTTATTTTCTTGTAAAATACTGTGAAAAAAATAATATATGATGCGTTGGAAAAAGTCTTCAAAAATGAACACAAACTTTTTAATAATAAAACAAGATTTTTAACCCTCTTGTGATTTTTGTTACAGAGGAACATCAACAATGTTCGCCTTTTATTATGAATATATGTGTCAGAGCTCAGACTTTTTTTAGCTTCAAACTGACCCGAGCATTATCTTTGTTACACGGCGGTTACAAATATGTAAATGGTTTTATATATATAAACAAAATTTGTGTTTATATGTATATAACACTAACTAAGACAAGCAACAGAAGATTCAACGTGAAAAAACATTTTAAAGTATTTTTTTATATATATTTTTAAACGCTTAATATGGGTCAATTTAACCCGAACAGTATCTTAGTTTTATAAACATTTAATGTGGTGTTACAAATATGTGAATGAATTGTTATGTTTTTATGTGATAATTACACCAAATAAGCCAGGCAGGAGAAGTTTCAACGTGAAAAAATGCTTTAAGTATTTTTTTAATATTTTTAAACTTTGAAAACAGGTCAATTTGGCCCGAACATAATAGGAGGGTTAAAGGAGAAGAGAATTAAACAATGGAGGATTAGGTAAAGAAAGTTCTAGTTAGTTCTAGTTCTGAGCATTTGTAAGGCGCTTTTCACAGTTTCAACTGTTGTAACTGTTTAAAAAGTCAAAAGAGAGAGAGAGAAAGCGAGAGACAGGAAGTGAACGTGTTTTAGAGATAGAGAAAATGAGTAAGACAGGCGAGTAAATGTGTAATCAAGAAAACGATAGAGACGGAGAGAGTGATCCACAAGCTTAAATAGCCATAATAGATATGAAGCGACCGTGTCACGCAAGTGACGCCGCATTCCCAACATCCATGAACTCTAGTGTTCCATCCAGAACCTTCTCGAGCATGTGGAGGCCTGCAGAACAAGTGTTTAATAAAAGTCTTTAATTACAGACTCTTCAACCCCACAAATGTCTCCATGGTGCCCACCACAACAGCGAATGCCCGGCTGTGCCCGCACAGATAGTGCCGTGTCTGGAGTCCAAGTGGCTCTATTAATGCTTCTTCAACGTAAGCTGTAATTTTAGCTTTTTGAGTGGGAATTGGTTTGGGTTTTGTGTTTTTATGGCAACCCAACTTAACGGGCCAGAGCAGAGGACGGGAACGCCCCGATCAATCTGCCCCGGCTTCCTTCTGCAGACATCACAGTTCACCAGCGCAGAAATAGACTGACCGGAGTCATTTCTACAGAAACAAGCTATTTACAGAACTTAAACACTGGGGAGAGAGAGAGACGGAGAGAGAGAAAGAGAGACAGAGGGAGAGACGGAGAGAGAGAGAGAGAGAGAGAGGGAAACAGGAAAGTGAAAAACAAAAGATAAATTATTAGATATCAAACAGTAAAACCCACAATTGTTCAAAAAAACAAAAACTTGTTCAAATATGATAAACAAATTAGGAGGGCGAGAAAGAGTCGGAGAGTGGGAGAGATACAGATGGATGGATGATAGGGAATCAGAAAGAGAGAGACCAAGAGACAGAAAATCACAGAGACATAGATGGACGGATGGATATACAGACAGAGAGAGATACACTGATGGATGGATGGATCGACAGACAGATAGGGAGAGAGAGACAGATATAGAGCAAGAGTGAGGGAGAGAAACAGAGAGAGAGATGGACAGACGGATATATAGACAGAGAAGAAAAAAGGCAGACTAGGGAAAAAGAGACAGAGAAGCAAAATAAAAAGAGATGAATGAAAAAGAGAGAGACGGAGACCAAAACTATACACACAGATAACAGATAAAGGTGTACAAAGACAAGAAAGAGAGAGACAGAGAGAGACCAAGATAGGAATTAGAGAGGCAGAGAAAAGAAACAGGGAAATACATTGACAGAGAAGAGAAAGAGAGACAGATAGAGAATGAGATACAGAAAGGCAATGAGAAAGAGAGGGCAATAATAAAAAGACAAAAAAGAGAGAGAGAACAGAAAAGAGATCGACAGAGAAGGAGAACGACAGCATGAAAGAGAAAGACAAAAGATAGAGAAAGAGAGAGAGAGAGAGAGAGAGGTTTGGTAAAGGATGTCTCCTCTTTGTTCCTGCCATCAGGGAGCAGCTGGCACTCCACTGCACCATCTGACCGTTCCTGGACCATGAGCCACTTACACCCACCAGGAGGGTCTTTTACCCCCTTCATCGCCTCACTACCACTCTCACTCTCATCACCCCTAGTGCAGAGAAACTCCTACATGCATTTAACACGCTTTCTGTCATTCGTCCTAACACGTCTCCATTGGCACGAAAAAGCTTAGGACCATCCCCCAACTCCCACCCCAGCGCCACACACATACCCACCACATGACTCAATTACCCAGAAAACACCAGCCTTACAGTAAAAACTCTGATAGTTCAACTTTGATTGTGAAACACACACACACAAATGTGTATTAGTACCGTCAAAGTTAACGCGTTAACTCGCGTGATTAATTTAAAGTGATTAATCGCCTCAATTATTTTTAAAGCCATTAATCACAGTTGCAAAAGAACAAATGAGCAACATGGAGAAGAGAGAGAGAGAGAGAGAGAGAGAGAGAGAGAGAGAGAGAGAGAGAGAGAGATAGACCACCGGAGTGAGAGAATGGTCAAGCGATAGAGACAGAAACAAGGTGAGAAATTAAAGGGAGATTTCACGTTTTGGAATGAAAAGAGAAAGTGAAAGTGACAGATAAAAAGAGAGCAAAGAGAGAGAGTTCAGAGAAAGAGTCAGTGAAAAAGAATATGAGACAGACAGAGACACAGTGAGAATAAAAGGGAGATTGAAAGAAATAAGAGAACAAACTATGATTGACAGACAGAGAAAGAGAGAGTGAGCAAAAGATAGAGATAAGCCGACAGAGTGAGTGCCAGAAAGAAAGAGCGAGTAAATGTGAGCGAAAAACAGAGAGATTGGTGGAACATTAACAGTAATACAAAAATGTACAGTAAATGTCAAATGGCCATTAAATCCAAATTTCAGAGTTAAAAGCTTAAAACAAATGGTACAAACAAAGCAGCCATTAGAAACGGGGGAATTCACACGCAAATGACGTCACATACTGACCCAGTCAGCGTGCGATCCGCACCTGAGGACCAGAGCGACATTAAACACTCAAACCAGGTCAGGCCCAGATCAGCATCTGGACGCGTCCACACAAACACTCCCACCACTGCCCCCTGGTGGGAGTCAGAACCAGCACATCTGTTTGAGGCTGTGAGGGGCTCGGAGAAGTTGTGAATGGGACGAGCGGGATTTAAAGGATGGAATTAAACCCTGCTCACGAGACCACCAACATTTCAGACCCGCTCTCAAGAAGCTCTCAAGAATTAGGTCATCTGATGGATGTTGGGTCACCGCTGCACTGGGAATAAAAGGCGCTTTATGTTAGTGGTACGTGGCGTGGGAAAGTAGGAAACAAGACGGGTGTGATTTAGCTTGTACGAATCTGGGTCGGCGATGTGAAATAAAGCACGTTTTAAAAGTGAACGTTTTAATCCCGTAAAAAAAATGCTGGTAAATATTGCTTTTTTTTTAAATTGGTTATACTCAAAAAGTTATACTCAAAAATGTTTTCAATTTCTGGGTCACTGGGAGCCTAGTGTTCTGTGACTGGTTGAACGGGAAAGCCACGCCATTTGTGTGTGTTTTGAGTATGTTTGTAAGAGGGAATGTTTCAAGTGAGTGTGTGTGTGTGTGTGTGCGTGTGTGTCTGTGCTTTACTCTGTTTTTTTAGCAAATGTTTGGATGTGTGCAGTATTCGTATTTAAACAGTATTTATAGCTGTTTATTTGTGTATGTTTATATATTCGTTTTTATATAGATGTGTGTTCATTGATATATATTGTAAAACCTCCAATAGAACTCTAATAGAACGCCACCATGACCGAAGGGTTGAAAACTAGACGCCCATGGTGTTCTATTAGAGGTTTTATGGTATGTATATGTGTGTGTGTGTGTGTGTGTGTGTATGTGTGTGTGTGTGTGTGTGTGTGTGTGTGTATTTCCATTTTAAATAATTTTTTCTGCAGTTGTAAGATGCAATTTCACAGCTGTGGGGCAAAAAAACAAATTTTCAATTATTTTCATTTGAATCCCATTTGAGTGTGTTTGTGAGATAAGGAGAGTTTTTAAGAAAGTGTGTGTGTGTGTGTGTGTGTGTGTGTGTGTGTGTATGGATCCGACTCATTCTTAACTGAATGATTGGATCAGGAGTCTAGTCCACTCGGTGACAAACAGACACTCTTCTCAGCGAATAAAGCCTTCAGCAGGACGAACCATCATCACGTTTGCGTCAGGCCGGTGAGAAAGGAAGTGGAACACGCTTCGCTCGCTTCCTGTGTGCTTTTACACAACTCTGTGGTGAACACCGCAGTGCTAACTGCGTATCAACGCCCCACGGCGGCGTTTTATCACGATGAACGTTTTCCAACAGTGCAACGGAAACGACGCATCTTATGACAGTCATCAGCCAATCAGAGAGAAGAAAGATTCCGAGCATGTCTTGCTCTATCAGTAGAGGTTATGGGTTCGATTCCCAGGGACAGAGTTGTGCGTTACATAGATGCATAAATGTGATGTAAGTGAGGCGGCGCAATGGCATCGTGGGTAGAGCTGTCACCTCACAGAAGAAGAAAGCTGAAAGTCTCTGTGGAGCTTGTCTCCTCCTGCTTGTGTGGTGCTAGATGTGAATGAGAGTGTTACAGAGATGTGTGTGTCTCGCTCTGTGATTGGCCAAAACCAATCCACTGGGTGTTTTCTGATTCCAGCTCCCAGTGACCCAGAAATGGAATAAGTGGTTCAGAAAACGCTAAAAATAACAGAAACAGAAGGATATCTAGCCATTTCATCTGGTCCTTTTTATTTCTTTTAAGAATATTTTATTCCTTAAATTTTATTTACTTTGGGAGATCTGTGAGAAAAATTGAGAATTTCGCTTTCTGTTCTGTTGCAATGACTTCTTAATCTTGATTTTATGTACCAAATAGAAAAAATATATACATTTAATCAATTATGTATGTAAATCCAGGATCTTTATTTAATACAAAAATGTGTGTCACATTGTCTAGTGCTCACAAAGAAAACATGCTTTTCATCGACAAACGATTATAAAACACATTTATGATCATTACTTACGAGATTTTAATCGCAATTTGCACGCAAATTCTTGTAAAAATAAAGCAAACACTTGTGTGTACAATGCAATTTGGAGTCAGAAACAACACCAGCGTTCTTTCATAAACTTCAAGATCCGGGAAGCAGATCGGCGTACGTGTCTGGAGAAGCACGAGAGTAAATAATGGTTTTGAGATAAACGTTTGTTTGAGTCGACTTTAACCGAGTGTGTCTGTCAGCTGAGGTCAGTGATAACCACGCGGTCCAGAGCGGGTCAGGTGTGCGCGAGAATGTATGTGAGGGTCCGGCAACTGGGGGCTATAGAAGAAGGACGGAGTGACAGAGGAGCCATTGATTCTGCTCAGCTGTGTCTGCACCTGCCGCGTCACCAAGTGTGTGAGACGTGCTAATGTATATGTCAAGACATGTGGGTGTGTGTGTGTGTGAAGGACGTTTCCATTTATGGCTTCTGTTTTCCATCTTTACGGCTTAATAGTGCTTTTCTGTAAATATTTGCACTTCTGCGGTTCATTTGGTTGTGTACAACATCGTTTCTCATATTCAAATAACGTCGTATCAATTCACTGTGGAAAAACACGTAGAAATACAGGAATGCTATTCTATTGCATTTTCTATTCTATTCTATTGGCTCTACTATATTGCGATAGTTACACAAAATTGAAAAGTTTAGATGGGAATCGAACTGAAATGAAATGATGAAATGAAAATCCTTCCCTTTGCAGCTCAAATACAGTAAAGATACAGTAAACATGAAGATGACGTTTTATATACAGTGTTACTACTGCAAAAGACCCCATTATAAGACCTAGTGAAAACCAGAGTGATTAATAGACATTTAAGTGACTTTTAAAGTTGGTTCCTAATCAAAGTGAAAATATAAAATGATCATTGATGTTAATAAGCGGAGCAAAAAAGACATTTTACAAGACACGATTATTCCATCCATCCATTTTCTGAACAGCTTTTCCATTTCACGGTCATAGGGAGATGGAAACACTTCTGGATTGGCCGGCCAATCACAAAGCCAAAAACACAGAGACACACTCTCTCTCACACACATTAACATTTTTCCTTGGACTGTGTAAAGAAACCAGGGACCTGGAGGAGACTTGCACAGATCCTGCTATGTTGAAAGCCGCTTTTAGAAAGAAAAAGTCCGAAAACAATCAAGACCATCCAGAACACACCATGACTGGACTGAGCGAACAAAAAGCCAACAGCTGCCGGTCATGTGGGAGCGGATAAGCCACCAAAGAGACTGCTGAGTAGGCGAAGAAAGATGAATTTAACACAAGTGTGTGTGTAAAGTACAGGTGTGCACACGCCAACTGTTTCTTCTTCATCTTCTTCCTCTTCTTCACGCTCGTGCTGGAATCACAAAGTCCCGACTTCAGCATTTTCTGAGGCAGATTGAAGTCAAGAAGAAGTGCATGTAGGATTTTGACAACCACCTTTATTTTATACGTTTATTTTATAAGTTTAGTTTGTATGGATTTTCATCAGTATCTGTGGCTCTTATACGGCAAATTTAAATGTCAACATAAGAACTTTTTCTGTACTATAAAGGTAATAACAAAAATGCAAACTTATAAAACCTTATAAAATGTATTCGAAATCCAAGGGCCAATTCATGATCCATAACAAACAATGCTGCAAGACGATAAAAGACATTGATTTATTATTTAACACAACTCCACAGTCATATATACGTATACATATGTTTATCAAGCATACTTGCTAACATGTAATTAAGTTCATATATACACAGTGTATAGCGATACATCAATATTTAAATATATGTTTATCAAGCATTACGTTTAATACGTTTATCCAGCACGTATATATAACAACAACCAGTCAATCTCTACCACTACAACACAACGCCCTTACATTTTATTTCTTTGTGTCTGTATCCAATTGTAAAACATCAATCTGAATGCAATTCATCAAATGATTTCGAATTATACGCTGATTTATTCTGCGCTCATCCATTACTCTGGCCTTTTGGTTGCCTGTGAGCGATCTGTGTCCACGTGGGACGAGAGCAAAAAAACAGATATTTGCTGTCGTGAGCTTTCTTTGTTTGATTTAATGGGAGGAAGAAAAAAAAAATCAATGCCAGTAACAGAATGCCATGCATCTACTGGTGAGATCAGTCTGAAGGATTTACCGACATCTGTCTATGTCTGGATTACAGATATATGCCACTCGCCAAAAAATACTGCTAAACTTCAAAACAGCAACCATGCGATAGACTGCTGCAAATTTCTTTAAATAAAATATTTCAATAAACGCAAGACATTTTTGGGATTGTTAAACCAATAACAACCAATAATCTTCTTTTTTATTCTCGTCCCTCCTTTTTTTTAATCATTCTATCTTTTCAACGTCTGAAATGGGCCACAAATTATCTCTAAGCAACAAAAACAATGGCTCAATGATTGGCAGCGTTAAGCTCCTCCCATGACAGACAATTTCATTATTATATTTCATTTCATTAATATAAAAATACGCTTTAAACAATAAAAGATGAAGCCAAACTATCACACAAGTCAAGGTTAACATCAACACACACTTATATGTGACAAAATGATGTGCACAGTGAATGTCTGCTTGAGATTGTCCCATTGCTAATAAAACAAAACAAGGATAAAACTGCACACGCTTATAAGAAAAATAACTGAATAACCGGTTATAATCAATTACATAAAAAAATATGCCTCATTCCTGGTGAACCCCATAAGAACAGGAAACAAAGAGAGAAGCGTACGCTCCATCCTATAGGGTTTCGGTACATAGGTGTGTTTTCAGGCTTAACCAATCTGCTTTTATTCCCAAAACACGAATACATAGCGCGATACGAGTCATTATCATAATTTATGAGGTGCCAGAATAGGTATGAGCGAGTAAAAAGCGGCCGGACAAAACAAAGAGCGCTATGAGCGAAAAGCTGTGCTGATGCTGAACAAAGCACGTGCACGTGCGCACACCGACCAAAACAAAGCTCCACGTCCGTGCACGTGCACATCACTGGCACAACAACAAAGAATGCCACGTACAGGTTTACAGGCTCCAACAATATTCTGATGAATATATGCAAGAATATTGATAACGTTACCCACAAAGCATAAATTACGTACATTTTTTGTCAGAAATTTATAAAAAATTTAGAATCTATCTGTCTATCTGTGATCTTATGTATAGTATACTATAAATAAAACGTTTAAAAAAAAAGCCATTCATCATATACTGTATATAAAGAAATTAAAAAGAAATATAAAATATAAAGACCTTTTAAAATAAAATATTCTTATTCTGAACAAAATGTGGTTATCTACAAAACAAAAAGAATAGTGTATTTAAATAAAACAATGCCAAAATAACTAACGAGTACATTAAAAGTATATTTATAATGCTCATTTATTCATCATATAATTCATCATTTATTTATTATTTATGATTATCTCCTAATATAAACATATACTGTATGTAATTACATTTTGTGTGTAATTGTAAGCCACTTTGGATAAAACTGCATGCTAAATGATTGAAAAGTACGTAAATGTAAAAGTTCTGTACATAATATTTCAAAATATCTCAAAATATTTAAATATTATACTGCAAAAAATGTGGTTAGTTACAAAAACAATGACAGGAATGATTTACTGTACATTACTTTAACCAGTAAAATAGAACAAAAAATGAATTAATTATTATAAATAAAGTGTGTGTGTGTTACACACTTTATCTACAGTAACACACAGTATATAATATATATATATATATATATATATATATATATATATATATATATATATATACGGTATATATTACTTATATATGTCAGTATATTAATATATACGTATATGCACATACAGTACACTGCTCATTGTCAATTTGAACTGTATCGTTTCAAGATTCTGTTCTCACGTTCTTGTGAATCAGGATTCAGTATTAAACACTGTAGATGGCGTTGGCTGATATGACAACAAGAAAAACACGACTGAACAGTGCAAACGCAGATGTTATTGCAACACAACCTTGAAGCGGGCGACACATGACATCATCAAGTCCAGAAATGTTGTTTCATTCAGCGGAGGACACGGTGTGACCAGCACCAATCACACGTCCTGCTCGTGCCCGGGGGCTTGCGGATCGTCATGTACGGGACAGCCACCAATCACCTTCTCACTGCTCCACCGAACGGAAGCCACACGCTGAGAAATGGAGTGTTTGTGTGTGTGTGAGAGATACGCAAACAGAAAAGGGGACGACTTCACTAGCGCTGGAGGGGGGGGGTCGGTTCAAAGATCAAAAAACAGATGTAAGGCTTTGACGAAACAGACACTAAATTGCAAACACATGTGGTCGGAACCAACCCCTCCCAACCCCCGACATCCCGTCCCATAAAGATCAGATAGATCCAATACAAA
>MU204176.1:15658-30895 GCA_017309775.1 Paedocypris sp. Pulau Singkep
ACACACACACACACACACACACACACACACACACACACACACACACACACACACACACACACCCTGTAAAATCCTTCATTAAGAGGATGAGGTTAAAGATGCTGAACTGAACTGGCTGCTGTGTCGGGTTCGGAACATTTGTCTGTGCCTGTTCGAGATTTTATTTCATGCAGATTCGATAATACGTTCCACGAATGTAATACAATATTGCCAATGAAGATATAAACATGTTACAATTGTTTTGTTTGCCTTTTGTCGTGTGTTTTTAAATAGATTTGACTAATAAGGCGACCATCTCGCATAAATATACTGTTATTTTGGTCGGCGTCTCATTAAAATCTCGCAATTGCCGACGTCATCACAATATCTGCCTCGTCAGCGCAACGCCCCCAGGATGTCACTACATTGGAAAAAAAACATCAAAACTCATTAAATTATCAAAATGAGCTATAGCTGCTAGAAAATGGAGTTAGAGAAAGACTAAAGCTCACTAGGTTGCATGTTCGAATCCTCCTAAGGCTGGTTCTGTAACGATGTGTTCTTGGACTTAGGCTGCCCACTGCTCCGGGTTTGTGTGTGTTCACTTAATTATGTGTTAAACGCAGGGCACCAATTTCATTTTGGTCCCCAGTGGCCATTTTGGCAATATCACACACTTTTCACTTTACAAAGACACTAGTGATTCTCGAGCTCAGCGGAAGATGTTTCCTGTGCTTGTGACTTTCACACCCGCTCTGATTCTTTAAACTGTTAACCACGAGTCGCTTCTTCTTCCTGAAGCTGTGAAGGTGTGAGTTTAGACACTGTTATACAGTCTTAGTTCAGCCTGACATCCTCAGCAGAACTTCACTTTAGTGTTTGAATGATGAAGGTGGTGAGGATAAAGATGCTGGACTGACCGCTGTGTCGAGTCTCAAACATTTGACTTTGCCTGTTCTGGAATTTATTGCACGCAAATTCGATAATACATTCCAAGAGCTCAAAGCTGAGAAGGAAAAGATCTCATAATCAGACACAACCCCCGCTAACCCTCAAATAATGTGAAATCAAATGACATGTTTACAATGATACAACGACATTTTAGAGTTATTGCTGAAACATCAGTCTTTTGCTTCTCTTCCAGCAATGGACATTCCAGATTTAGACGGAAACACACTTGAGTTTTCATTTTTATTTTTTTTGGCCATCGATCAAGCATGAAGACAACACAGCATTGAGCGATATTCTGTTTGATCAGGTCCGCAGAATAATTTGAAAATGGAAAAGAAAAGCATAAAAGGCTTGTAATATTTTTAAGTATCTGCAATTCACTATTTTCCTCAGAGCAGAACGCTGTATCACTGAGACGGACTGAAAACCTTGGTCTCTTCCGCTCCACTACACCCTCATCAGCCAAAATGTTGTTATTCAAACGGAGAAACGTCGATAAAGAATATGCAATTTTCAAATAAAAATGGACCACGTCCGATTAATTTACAGAGATATTTCTAAGGAAATACGAGTGTTTTTGTAGAAGTTCATTAAACTTCAATATGTTTTGTTCAGTTATGTTCGTGTGCTTCTTTACACCGAAACAAAGGAAAGACACGTTTTTTTTTGGTTATTTATACCAGAGTTTGGTATAATTGTAATGATCCGGCCTGCTGGACTCACTCGGTCGTATGTGGCCCACGAGGTGAAATAAGTTTGACACCCCTGGTCTAAGCAATATGCGAGTTATAAATCTCAAATTCTCATAATTCTCCATTAGAAACGGAGAGTTGTAGCGTGTGACTCAAAGTCAAACAAAGTCAAGGTCAAAGTCAAAACACTGCTCGCACGACGCTAAGACTGGTGCCAAAGAGAAAGCGAAAGAAGCTTTGCCTCAAGTGCAACACCTTTACCACAGCCCAGGACATCACAGTTCCAAACGAGAGAGACTGATGAAGTTGTTACCAAAAAGACGTGCAACTGAATCTGCAGAAAGATAAGATTGAGTTTCTGAAGACAAAAGGCTTGGGGTTTGGTTGTTTGTCCTTAGGTAACCTGATTGATGGCTGTCAACACAGACTATTCTGTAAAAAAATGTTCATTAAAGCATCCAACTGTTCTCCACACGACAAAAAAAGGGAACCTGGGAACCCAAACGAACCAACAATCGATTCCATCATCATAAACACTACAACATGTGGCTGTGCTTGTTACGATCCTCGGTGCAGACCAGGAGAGCCGGAGATCGTAGTGCACAAAACACACATTTAATAACAAAAACTCACATTGACTTGGAACAAACTCAGGACAAACTCGGAAACAGGCTGGTGCAACATCAATGACAGACAGAGTCTCAAACACAGGTGGCAACTTAAATACAAGACTAACGAGGGGAACATGTGGAAACAATGAAGCACGAGACTGCAAACCCAGGAAGGGAACAACACGCAGAATCCTGGCCTTTGTAGTCCATGCCCCAGTCCACACACGTGACAGTACTGAGGCCAGACGTTCAACAAGTGCTCTAGACATTGTACCTGCCTGAGTAAAATCAAAGCAAGGACCAAAAGCAATTCAAACGTTTGCATGTCTGGATCCCGGAAGCTCAGCAACGTTCTGCACTGAAGATCTAATGAAAGACTGTGGGGGAAATTCAATGAACTTTTCAATCTGTAATGCTTCTATAAAAGGTTTATAAACCACTGTGTATTCTCAAATGACTGGGTATCTTTTATTATTTTACTGTGATTGTTCTTTATTATTTTACTCTGTGTTCTGAAATGCATTGCTGATTTACTAATTAACAAAGTCATGAAATGTCATTTGAATAAGGGTATAAAGACAGTTGCACCCCGGAAGGGCGGCGCAGATATTTGGACACTCGACTGTGAGCATCTTCAGGCCTGAAGTGCTCACGCATCTCCATCTGAGTTCCATCTAGCGGATGTATTAGATTTGGTCAATAAAACCTCTTGGCGTTGGCTTCTACCCTTGACTCTGAAAAGTTTCTCAATTCGACCGAAAACAGATCATAGATAATTTCTACGACAACACCTTGGCATAATGCGTAAGGAGACCAGCATCTTACTCAGAGCCATGGGACATTGCTGCGTTATTCTTCATGCTTTTCAGTTTCAGGTCTCGGTAAAAAAAATGGTAAAGTAGATGCCTTATCGTGAATGGACCAAGCTGAAGAGGGACCGAGCAGTGTCCCAAACCTACCTCATGTCCGCCAACATTCTAATGTCCCATCGTCTGAGATATCCAGAAATTACCTGAAGGAAAGCTGAAACCTTTGCCCATTCCTAGGAGACCCTGTAAACACATGGCCGTAGACCTTGTGACAGATCTGCCTCGCTCTTATGGTTTCACGTGTATTTTTGTTAATGTTGATGGGTATTATTATTTACCCTCTGCCATGGAAGCAGCAGAAGCGTTGTTCAATTACGTGTTTAAGAATGTTGGCATCCCTGAAGACATTGAAGATTCTCAATTAGTCTCGCAAGTCCTTCTTTGACAGACTGTGAGGGATTAAGAGTCAACCTAACGTCAGGGAATCACCCTGAGTCGAACAGACAAGTTGAACGAAAAAATCACGAGATCGACCGGTACTGTGCACCAGGGAACAAACCATCTGGCATCAGTTCCTGCTCCAGGAAGGTACCAGTCTAAGAGCTTCTCAGGAAACCACGCCTGAGCCTGTTGTAGAGGGTTAGTTTAAGTCGAGCAAGAAGGTATGGAGCTCAGCTCAGCTCAGTCCGGCAGAGGAGCCAACAGGAGGTCAACACAATGGCCAACAGCAGACAACGTGGGGCTTCTGAGTCTGTGGTGAGACAGAGATTTGGCTCTCAATGAACGACGTCAAACTGCGACTGCCTTGCCAAAAGCTGAGTTCACTATCGCCTTCAGATCACCCAAGTCTCCTACTGGCTCCAACTACGGGATCACAGCCACAATCCATGTCTCGCTTCTGTAACCCTATCTTCATCTTATGTCTGTTCCCTCTCCAGAGTCTGATGGTGGTGATCCACTCCCCGTCCCAAGGTCATGAATGACAACACCATACCATTAAGAACATCCTAGACATCCCAGATCCGAGGGTTGCTAGACCTAAAGCTGGTGGATTGTGAAGGCTATGGTCTTGAGGAGAGGTTGTGGGTGGACCTCAAGGAAAGTCTGAACAAACGGAACCAACATCATTCCACTTCGATCATCTCAAACTCCAGCTAGACTTCTGTAAATCAGAAGGTGTCCTGCATCCCGGCAGTCCATCGATTTACTTGGACCTTCCTCTACCTCATCATGTGACTAGTACTAACTTGACTTAGATGACAGTTGGTTACTCACAGCCTAAAACATCTCATTTCCCTTTATGAAACCATTGGACATCTTCAACATTTGAGTGAGAAAAAAGCTCTGTATATGATTTGAATATTTCAATCATCTCAAAAGTAAAACATCTACTGTAAAATCAAGCCTGAAACATCACACTGATCCAGTTTCTGTCCTGTCAGACGCAATGAAAGGGACTAAGGACTCTGAGTAACAGTTCAGTGAGAACAGGAACATATAAATCATCAGTATTTTTGTCTCTCAGTCTTTGTAATGCTCTTATAGAAAAACTCTGCCCGGAATTTCTTATAGAGAAATTACCGGAAATTATTATCGTTCTGAGAAAGCGAAAGTGACAGTGAAGAGTCGTGGAGCTGCTGCGTCTGTGTCTGTAAAAGTGCAGAAGCCAGATCTTCTCAAGACGAGTTTCTGTGTTCAGTGTGTCTGGATCTCCTGAAGGATCCGGTCCCTATTATCTGTGGACACAGTTACTGTAGGAGCTGCATTACTGACTGCTGGAATCTGGAGGATCAGAAGAAGATCTACAGTTGCCCTCAGTGCAGAGAGACCTTCAGTCCAAGACCTGCTTTATCTAAAAACACCATCCTTGCTGAGATGATGATGAATCCTTCTGACTGTGACGCTGGAGCTGGAGATGTTCCGTGTGGCGTCTGTACAGGAAGAAAATATAAAGCCGTCAAGTTGTGTCTGGAGTGTTTGAACTCCTACTGCCAAACTCACCTGGAACAACACGAGAATCTGTTCAGAGGAAAAACTCATCGTGTGATTGAAGCCACTGATGGACTGCAGGAGATGATCTGCTCCACACACCAGAAGCTTCTGGAGGTTTTCTGCAGGACGGATCAACAGTGTGTGTGTGTGTTGTGTGTGATGGATGAACATAAAGACCACGACACTGTATCAGCAGCAGCTCAGAGGAAAGAGACACAGGTAAGAACACTGAGATGATATTGTTCCTTCAAAATCTCTCAAGCTTCAGCAGTTCAGAAACGAAAGACTCACTGCAAGTTTACACACATACTCATATGATGAAAATATGTTGCGATAAAACATATTTACTATATTATACTTTAATCTTGCAGCTCTAAATGAAACATCTCAATAATCTCTTGAAATGCTCCTGAAACACGAGAATCAGCTCCAATGTTTGTGGAATGATCTCTCTGAGCTTCAACTTTCAGTCACTGGTCATCACTCAGGCTGGATTTTTTACACTGGTGATTATCTGACTTGTTTCTTCTGCAGAAGCAGCTGATGGAGACACAGAGAGAGTTTCAGCAGAAGATCCAGCAGCGAGAGAAAGATCTTCAGCAGCTGAGAGACTCTGTGGAGTCACATAAGGTCAGTCTGGAGAAGAAGAGAAGAGTCTGGAGTGAGTGAGATGAAGAGGAAGAAGCTGATTGTGAGAGTCGTGGTCATTAGCTCCCTCTAGTGGCTATGGAGGGAAGCTGCAAGAGCCAAATGAAGAACCTGCCAGTGATCTTCAGCAAACACCTGTTGGCACTTGTCACCTGCGCTGGAGATCAGAATCTCTCAATTATTGAAGTCACCTTCATGTTTGTGAAGTTTGAAATTCATGTTGTCTTTTACAAGAGTTGCCATGTTTCTGTTTTTGGTTATCATGCCAGGTTGTATTTAGCTCACGTCTTTTGTTTAATTCAAATCTGTTTATTCGGCAACAGGCGTTGTTCTTCCTTGGTTCACAGTCCTACATTCCTGACACTGATGCTGCTGTGTTTCTGTCAGAGATCTGCGCTAAAAGCAGTGGAGGAGACTATGGAGATCTGTTCTGAGATGACCAAGTCCATCCAGAGAAGATGTGATCAGGTGACACAGCGAATCAGAGATCAAGAGAAGACGTCAGTCACTAAAGCTGAAGGAATCATGGAGAAACTGCAGCAGGAGATGAATGATCTGAAGAGAAAAGAAGGAGAGATAGAGAAACTATTACAGACACAAGATCACATCAGCTTCATTCAGGTAACAGATCTAGAGGAACAGAGGAACTTCTCATGAGAGCAGAATGAGCAGATGATGAGGAAGAGTCTGATGTCAGTAACTGTGTTTGAATATTGTGATGATGTTCAAGTGCTTGACCTTCAGCTGAGAAATAAAATATGAGCCTTATTATAAATAAAATAAATAACGAATGAGGCAAAACCAATAGCAAGCTACAGGTGAAACATCTCAAACTCAGAACACAGAAAACACAGAAGCTAAAACTCAGACGTCACAGTGACACAGAAACTCAGAAAATCTCTGAATCCTGAGGATACTGCAGATAAATGAGAAATGTTATTTAACTGAGTTGTTTTTCCATCACTCTAGAGTTCTCCGTCACTGTCAGCTCCTCCAGTATCTACAGATGTTCCCTTCACTTCTCTGTCCTCTTATGAAGATGTGACACAATCTGTTCATCAGCTGAGATACAAACTGGAGATATTCTGTAACAATGAGATGAAGACGGTCCATGCCCGAGGTACATTTCTGCTTATTCATCTCGGATTGTAGTTTGTGTCAGAAACATTTGAGGAGCAGAAGCAGATAATGTTTCTGTCTCTTCTTCTCCAGTCACGGTCAAAAACATTGATCTCTGGAGCCGGATTAACTTTCTGCCATGTAAGTCTCTCAGAAAACCACAGAAACACTCAGTGATGGTCTTCATGATCTTCTGCAGGAAAAGTGACAGAAGAGTTCATGTTCAGACTGATTTCTCTAGTGTAAATATTGGTGATGATCATAGCCCATGTTGTGTTTTTATTTTCCCCTCAGATTCTCGTCAGTTCACTCTGGATCCGAAGACGATAAATAATTGTCTCTGTCTGTCTGAGAGAAACACAGTCACTTACTCAAACAGTTCTTCTTCTTCTTTCAAAAAGAAAGTCTATTCATTTCATCCAGACAGATTTGATCATTACCCTCAGGTTTTGTGTAAGGAGAGTGTGAGCGGACGCTGTTACTGGGAGCTGGAGTGGACTGGAGAGTGTGTGTTAATATCAGTGTCGTATAAGAGCATCAGCAGGAAGGGAGAGAGTGATGAATGTATGTTTGGGTGTAATAATCAGTCCTGGAGTTTGATCTGCTCTTCCTCTGGATTCACTTTCAAACACAATAACATAGAGACTAAACTCTCAGTGTCCAGCAGCATCAGCAGCATCAGCAGGAGAGTCGGAGTGTTTGTGGATCATGAGGCAGGAACTTTGTCCTTCTACAGCGTCTCAGACACAATGACCCTCATCCACAGAGTCCAGACCACCTTCACTCAGCCGCTCTGTCCTGGAGTTTATATTAATGCTGGCTCATCGGTGAAAGTGTGTGACACGTATTAATAAATCCCGTGTTTGCTAGCTCTTTCATTTTATGATTTCAAAAAGTTGAAAATTTGAATTACAGTTGTCAGTTTGTTTGTTTTTTTTTTTCTTAGTCAATCCTTCAAAAATTGTAAAAATAAAACCAACTGTAAAAAAGAATGTACACTCTTACGTTTTATAACCGATTTAATTTTATATCCAAATGTATTTTCAAATTATATTCCCAAGTTCCTCTTTGTCTTTGTATGTGAAATGTTTCTCAAGTCATGTCTCTGGACAGTTAGTGTATTGTGAGCGGGTTTATGTTTCTGTGCTCTACTCCTTTCTCTGACGTTTGGTAGCTTATAGATATGAATACACTTAAGGGCTTAAGCGGAGACTGTTATCTCCAGGGATTCGGAGAGGAGGAAGAGTCCCAGGCTTCAGTTCCTGATCACGCCATGTGACGTAATATAGGGTATAAAAACGAGTTCTTCCTGTATTGTCTTCAGTCGTGCTATTGGATGAGAATAAACCAACTTGTTACCATTAACGACTGGTTTGCTGGTTCAACTATGTTTCGGTTCCAGGCAACTAAACTTTGCAGCCTTTCTATACGATTATATTAAATTACAGTGGTATCTGGTGAAGACATGTGACGAACTGGTACTTGAATATAAATCAGAATTTAAAAATTAAAACAGCTGGGACCAGGCGTGGAACACGGAAGTACAAACATAAGACCGGAGGCTTTCAACATAATAGTCCGAATGAGTGTCAAAATAAAAGTCTTCAAAAGGCTCTGCGACTTGCCATGATGAAAAGGTTTTCATTTTTTGTCAAATATTACCCTAATAAACCCTAAAGAGTTAGAGGAGTTGAGTGGGAAAGCAGTTCAAGACACGGGGCAGTTAAAATATAAAAAAAAAAAAGATCTGTATTTCCTTTTATTTCAATTTTTTGCGTCTGATATATTAAAAAAAAACGTCAATGCGTTGCTAAGGTGTAGCTCTTTGCTCTTTTTATACGTGACACATTTTGCATGTTTAACAATGTCTCAGTATTTGTACTTAGATGGTGAATGTTCTTTATTATCTTCAATTATCTACTATGATTGTTCTCAGACAGTATAGATTATCAGTCAAGGAACAATATAATTGTTCCTATTATTGTTAAATATGAATACTTTTTTTTACACTTGTTTTTAACACGTGTTATTTGCCCCAAACATGTTTAGAAACTTTGAAAACGGGTTAAAACGTGTCATTCTCTCAGTAAGCCTCTTTTTAAAATAAAAAAAAAAAATGTAAACAATGCTGCATCATCAGACTTTTAATGAATATATCGAAAAATTAACAAAACAAACTGAAAAACTCGTTCCAAAACACACAAAAAAATGATTCTTTGATGTACATCTGTGATTAAGCTTCAGAAATCAGAATAAAATATAATATAAAAATAAACACGAACACATGTAATGACCTGTGAGATAAAATACACAAGTATCGTAACTACATTTTCCTTTCTCATTTCAAGCACAAACGTTGGCTTGTCTTCAAGAGAAATGTTTCGTGTGTCTTTATTCGCAAGTTTTTCTATTTTTTCCCCTCGTGATTCATTAAGTTGAAATTTTATAGAGACAATATCGAATTAGTAAAATAACAAAAAGAGGAATTATATATTAGAAAGTGTGTAGAGATGTTTGTACAGTAGATATTCGGGTTTTATACAGTGACATGTAGAATCTGGAGCTTCAGTAATAGTTGCTGGTAAATGTGGTGAAGTTCTGGTGATGAGACTCTTCACACTGTATCAGCTACAGAAGAATCTTCATCATCATCTATTTCACTGTTGTGCTGCTGGAATGTGAGTTACAGCTTCACACACACACAGTCTGACTGAGAAACACTAGAGAAATCAGTCTGAACATCAACCAGGGTTCCGAGTGCTGTTGAAAAGTCAAGCTCAAGCATCTTCACGGTCCATGTTCCAGCTTTTCCAGGACCAAACAGCATTTGAAAATAACAATTGAACAATTTAATATTTCCATCTAGCTTGACATACTGATTGCTGAGAGTCCAAATGAGTGAAACAAATTTAGGTTTTTTTTTTTTGCTCTACTCCTTTTTCTGATGATTGATTTGATTGATAGCTTAAAGTTATGAATGCATGAAGATCATGAAGACGATAACTGAGTTTTTGTGGTTTTCTGAGAGACTTACAGCACAGGAAGTTCCTCCGGCTCCAGAGATCAATGTTGATGACTGTGACTGTGGAGAAGAAGAGACAGAAACATTATCTGCTTCTGTTCCTCAGACATTTCTGACAGAAACTTCTACAAGTGAGATGGATCAGCAGAAATGTACCTCTTTCCTGGATGTTCTTCATCTCATTTTGACAGAATTTCTCCAGTTTATTTCTCAGCTGATGAACAGATTGTGCCACATCCACAAAAGGGAAAAAAGAAGGAAAGGAAACATCTGCAGATGCAGGAGGAGCAGCGAGTGGCGGAAAACTCTGTAAAGAAAAGAAACTCATTGTAATCATCTTTATCACACCAGATTTTCTATTTTCCTTGTTCTGTCTGACTGAAAGGGAATGGAGTGACTTGCTTCGTTCAGTGAGATATTGCGCATGGTGCATACGTTTATTTTTATATTAGTGTTTTAGTTCAAAGTTCAAACTTAAAATGAAGTGTTTCTACAAAATAGATAAGCGACCCGTGTTGAGCAAGTTACTTTGACATTGTAATACATCACTTGTAAAAATAAATGTTTGTAAAAAGCAATCCATTACATTACAATATTACTGAAATGTTACATTACTTCTGTAGTACTTTTAACTCACTTTCTACAGAATCTAAAATAACTACAGAATTAGGAAACAGACATCCTAAAATAACAAAAATGTACTTTTGTATTTTACTGTACTAATGTATTTTACTACTACTACTCGTCCGGCTTTTCCCTTATCTTCTTTCCAGAACAAACCACCTCTCTAGCTCTTCCTCCACCTGCTCTCTACTCTCACTGCAAATCACCATTTCATCTGCAAACATCATTGTCCAGGGAGATTTCTGTCTGACCTCGTCTGTCCATCAGCATAGCAAACAAGAAGGGACTCAAAGCTGATCCTTGGTGAAGTCCCAAACTGTCACGATTCAGTCTTTTCTCATCTTTTTGTCTCCTAGAGACTGAATTTCTTATTGTCTTTATCAGTGTGTCTTAAGATGTTTAGAATACAGCTTGACCTCCTTAATGTGTAATGGCATTAAATAGATTGTTCTCACCTGAAAAGTGCAGCACTTCAACTTCATCACGCTTCACACAACATGTTTGACATAAGACATCACCTCTAGATCTGTTACCTGAATGAAGCTGATGTGATCTTGTGTCTGTAATAGTTTCTCTATCTCTCCGTCTTTCCTCTTCAGATCATTGATCTCCTGCTGCAGTTTCTCCATGATTCCTTCAGCTTTAGTGACTGACGTCTTCTCCTGATCTCTGATCAGCTGTTTCACTTCATCACATCTTCTCTGGATGGACTGGATCATCTCAGTAAAGATCTTCTCAGTGTCCTTCACTGCTTGTAGTGCAGATCTCTGTCAGAAACACAGCAGCATCAGCTTCTTCCTCTTCATCACACTCACTCCAGACTCTTCTCTTCTTCTCCAGACTGACCTTATGTGACTCCACAGAGTCTCTCAGCTGCTGAAGACCCTCCGTGCACTGCTTGATCTTCCACTGAAACTTTTCCTTGTCTCCATCAAATCAGAAAAAAAAAACATGTTAGAATAATCATGAGTAAAATAATCTGATCTGAGTGATGATCAGTGCATGATTTTACAGAAGTTGAAGCTCATGATCAGATTTTAAGAAGATCCTGATTTTAAGCAGATTATTGTGATAATTCAGTTATTTGGGTGATGATAATCTAGGGCTGCAGCCTTAGATTCATTGACAAAGTCAAATTGCAACGCAATACATTCCCACAACTCCTTCAAACTCAGTTCGGAATATTGTTTTTGCGTGGATGGCGGAGACTCTGATGCTTTTGAGTGCACACACACTTTGCTGCAGTTTTTCAGTTGTAGGTCGACATTACCGGTAGTGCAGATCTTATTTGATGCCACAATGACGGAAATCATACTGATTTTGATTGTCAATGAATCAAGTCAAGTTGGTTTTTAATCATTGCAGCACTATGATAATCACACTATATTTTTAGTGTATGTGTGTAGCCTGAAGGTGAGATGTTAAAAGAACATTATCTCCTCAGTTTTCTTACCCTTGTCTCTTTCCTCTGAGCAGCTGCTGATACAGTGGCAACGTTTAAAGAAGTTTACACTTTATTACGCTTTACGCACAGCGTAACTATTTACCCAGCTCACGACCACACGTGAAAATGTGTGGAAATGTCCAGTTCGTCAAACAATCTTCTGGGGAATGTTCGAACTTCACTGGCGTAGCCAATGTGTGTGTGCGCGAGCGTCCGTCCTCCTCACAAACAGCTCCGCATTAAGTGCGAGTAACACTCGATGAACACGAGCGAAAACCGCATTCAAACAAACGAAATCGCGCTCGGAAACTTATACAACTAAAGCTCGAGCTAGTTACCAAGTGTTTGGTCGCTCTCCCTCATGACTCGTGAGGGACTCACTCTCTTCCCGCTCTTCTTCAAGTTCTTCACGCCCCCTCAGTCCAGTCCAATCAGTGATCAGCTTACCCAAAACGTCACTATAGTTCTTAGCCAATCAAATGCCTAGCACATTTGCGCCGCTGCCACTCCTGATTCCGATCATATTCGCACAGAGATATTTTTTATTTTTTTTTATTCGCACAGAGATTTTACGTGAATACAAAAAAAAACACAAGGGAAAATTAAACATACAACACTACTCTTGACATTTGAACACCAAACTTTCTAAATCAAAATTATAGTGGGTTTCACTATAGCATGGGCTTGTTTGAATCTTGATTGATTCCAACTCATTTTTATTACCTATTTGGTAATATGTTATAAAGTGCTTTTACAAGTTCCTGACTGTCCCAAACCAAAATATTGCAAATATGTACGGTATATTTTTCGTCAGTATATGGCTATGGTCACACTCAATACTTATGAATTTGCTGCACATTAAATTAACAAAAATGAAACATGTAAATGTATCAGATTTTGTTTGTGTTTGAACATAACAAAATCATGCAAATGAAACCGCTTTCAAAATTTACCGTTTTACATTCAAAATGCTTTCTCAACACAATAAAGATTAGTTTAGTCGATTGCAAGACTACCAGCGAGTGGCAGTATCGCGCAAAATCCCGCGTGACCCGCACTTAGCCAGAATTCTGAGGCATATGAAGTCATCTTTTCATATGAAACACAGCATAATCTTTGAACAGTGTTCCATAATAAACAGTACTTGTCCAGAGATGTTGTTTAAAACGTCTGTCCTCTTCGGCATTTTAATTCTTGGTGTGACAAGATCTCGTGGTTCGAGATCTCACGAGATCAGTTGCATATCGCGAGATGTCTTTGCTGAATCTCGTCTCGCGAGAAAATACACTGCTACAGTAAAGGTGTCCGTGTACAGAACCTCGACTGTCAGTTCAGTTGGGTACTATTTGTAATTTGTAAACCGTTTTGTTGCCCAAGCATTTAAAATGCACTGTATTTGGTCTGGCACTTTAGTCATTATTCATTTTGTGTTGACTATAATATACAGTGAGCCACGTTTCACCATTTCTCTTTTAGTTTACAGTGTAAAAGTAGTAATAAAAGGATTATGTTCTATATCGGTGTCTTGGTTTTGATCTTTTCACAGCTCAACAGGACACGAGACCCTTTCGGTGTTTTCTTCATCATTAGTTAATACTTAATAAACCATAAACAGCTTTCACTTTAGAAGAAGTCGCAGAAAACCTTACTATTAACACGTTTCTGAACACTTCATGAATTACAGTATGAGGTAATATCATATCTTCATGTGTCGTTAAGTATTAATTCACAATGACTAAGCAGCTTGTACATGAGCTTACTCCTTAGATGTTCATCATTAACAAACGTGTTACTAAGTTTATGTCACTCCTTTTTCATACTTTGTCAACATCTAATAAAGTGCTTATTCATGCTTAGTTAATGCTAAAAACGTGTAGTAAAGTGCTACCGATAAAACAGAACAAAAAATGAAACAAAATTAACAAAGACGTGTGTTGTAATGTCCCTCAGTAATAGTAAGGTGACACGGCAACTTTTGTTTTGTAAAATTATTTTTTAAAGTACATTTACCACATTTCTCAAGTTAAAATTTAGGGGTGTGTTGTAACAAATGGCCTAAAGACCTAGAACAAACATCGTTTAAAATAATACTTTTGTGGATAAGGGAACCTAACAAGATAACTAAAAGATTGGAAAATAATTTAGGTGATAGATAATTGTTTAGTGTATTTAATAGCTGATATAAAACGCGGGTTAAAACTGACCCGCTAACACGGTAACAAACGTCTGCTTGTCTTCACGAGATGTTTCATGTGTTTTATTATTAAAGACGACTTTGTGCAAATCCAAACGTGATTTAAAACTTAATTTCATGTCATTAAAAGTAAAAAGAATCAGCAAACTATTCAGACATGTCACACAGTGTCACTGATGAAAGAGGACCAGCATAAACTCCAGGACAGAGCGGCTGAGTGAAGGTGGTCTGGACTCTGTGGATGAGGGTCATTGTGTCTGAGACGCTGTAGAAGGACAAAGTTCCTGCCTCATGATCCACAAACACTCCCACTCTCCTGCTGATGCTGCTGATGCTGCTGGACACTGAGAGTTTAGTCTCTATGTTATTGTGTCTGAATGTGAATCCAGAGGAAGAACAGAACAAACTCCAGGACTGATTATCAAACCCAAACCAACACTCATGACTCTCTCCCTTCCTGCTGATGCTCTTATACGACACTGACATCTCCACATCATCTCCAGTCCACTCCAGCTCCCAGTAACAGCGTCCGCTCACACTCTCCTCACACAAAACCTGAGGATTATACTCATCAAATCTGTCTGGATGATCAGGATACGGCTGAACTGTGTCAGTGTCAGTGACTGTGTTTCTCTCAGACAGACGGAGATGATTATTCATCGTGTTCAGATCCAGAGTGAACTGACGAGAATCTGAGGAAAATAAAACACAACATGATTTATGAATCATCACCAATAATGAAACTAAATAACCTATGTTTCCTTCAGCAGAAGATCATTAGGACCATCACTGAGAGTTTCTGTGGTTTTCTGAGAGACTTACAGCGCAGGAAGTTCCTCCGGCTCCAGAGATCAATGTCGATGACTGTGACTGTGGAGAAGAAGAAACTCATTAAACACATGTACAATAACTTGATGATGCTATGTGCAAGCACTGTTGAATCCATAGCAAGAACGGATTTTATTGATTAAATAATTACATTCATATTCTGTGTATTTGTTTTATTTTATTTATGTATTTATTTATTTATTTTGTAGTCAGGGTGAACAAAGACAGTCAGACCACATTTACATCCCTTTAAAAGTTGATTCTGGTATAAATCACACGAGTCGGAGGAAATGTACCTCTGTCACAGAATTCCTCCAGTTTGTT
>MU204176.1:40696-52888 GCA_017309775.1 Paedocypris sp. Pulau Singkep
CCCCATACGAAAATACAGTTTATTGGTGTAAATTGCTCAGTATGCCCTACTATTTGCGATGTATGTACATATAACAGTACTTTACCGTAGAAATCCAACCATACTCAACCATAATTTACATGACAAGAATTGACTTTACAGTGGATAGATGGATAGATAGATGAAAATATGATTAAAATATGATCCAATTCCCTTTCCATTGGACCACGACAGACCATCGTTTTGGCAACTCGGTTTTTCGACGTAAAATCAGCGATTCGTTTTTTACAGTGCTCTATAAAATTCAAACTTTACTATAAAAGCCTAAAATTAAGGGCCCTAAATTGCACACACACACACACACACAATTATAATGAACAATTTCCTATTTAAAACACACAGTACAGTAGCTTTCCGCTTATGTACGCGTCCTAGATATTTAGATTTTGTATATATTAACATATTTTACATAACATATCTAGGTTAAGATTCATTAAAGTTAAATATGTCTCCAGTTGCACAGGTTTTATACATATTATGTGGTTTGGCATGAGAAGTCCACACAGTTTGATCCGCGTGCGATTGAGATTGGAAAAACTAGAAAAAGTCGAGAGATTCGTTTGGCGTCAAGGGCGACGCCCGGATATTGGCGTAAAACGTTCTTGGATTGACGAATGGCTCTGTCACAATTTTTGACGTTTCATTTCATTTATGTTTTTTTTCCATTTTTTTTTTCTTTTTGTCGGCTTGAGGTTTGTTTCTTTGCCGTTTACAAGCGGTCATTCTTATGTATACATTTTTTTTTTTCCAAACTAGCTCAATTAAAAATCTATTAAAAAGTTTTCTACATATTGTGCTCTAATACTAACACAACTTTTACACATGTTTTCCGCCCAAAACATGTTGACATTTTTAACATTTTGGATTTTTATAGCACAGTAGTGTGGTTGATATATTGTCTTAACTAAAATAACCAATGGGGCAAACATTTGTGCGAACTCTTCTGATTCAAATCATTGACTGACTACATACGTATTTGCCCCATTGTCCAAAGTCTTTTACATTAAACAAATTGAATGTTGTGATTGCAATTTTAAAACAGAAACACTTCAATTGCTTCTTCTTACAACAAAGCAAGATCATGTAAACGTGTTTATGATTTATTTTAAAATCATACATGAGTTAAGAAGTTGTGTACAGCACATGCAAGCTTCTCATTGGCTCATCCAAGAAACAAGGTCTTCTCTTCTCATCACCATCACATTTTTAATTTACTTTAAGAAATGTATTTGCTTTACACTACACAAGTTACTTTCAATCTAAATCAAAGTATTTTGCACAATCAAAGCATTGCCGTTTGCACTTTTTTCAGTGTAGGCCGACGCTAACTTTCTTATTTAGGCTAGTTCTGCGTTTAGTTCCGTCTAGTGTGTAGTATTAACTCGATGAGAGGAATAATGAGCTCATGATAGGTGCGCAGTGGCATGATGAGGGTGTGTGTTTATGTCCCAGAAGGAAACACAAGAGTGTGTGTGTCACCTCGTGAACAAGTGTCAGAAAGCAAGCAATATGTTTGAAGTGTTCCTCAGAGAAGAACACACACACACGCACACACGCACACGGCTTCATTAAAGCCACTATGTGTTTTAATGTGGCATTTTAAAGATGAAATGTGACTGAAACCAGGCTACGCATAAATCAAAACCTTTATGAATATTAATAACGTTAGTGTGGCTAGCACAGATGAGGTTGGCTTGTTAGCGTGTTAAATCACGCGTGTGTGTGTGTGTGTGTCAGTGTTTGTGCAGGCGTGTAAGCTCCAGCAGCACATCTTCAGCGCACACGGACAGGAGGACAAGATCTACGACTGCTCGCTGTGTCCGCTCAAGTTCTTCTTCCACACCGAGCTGCAGGTGAGTCCGGCCGAGTTCACAACCGTGCAGAGGATTAGAAGAATGGAAAAAAATAAATGTCCTTACGTGTGAGTGTGTGTCCTGCTCTGTGATTGGCTGGTCAATCATGGGCGTGTCTTAATTGAACTCAATTTCCGAAGTCATCTGTTAAAAATTGTATAGATGAAGGGACTTTTCTCACTTTTCTTGTTTTTGTGCATGAATTAGGATAATATTTCTTTTAAATAATATCTTAAACAAATAAAAATTCTCATTATTATTATTATTATTATTACTTTTTATTTCTTCGATTGCAGAAAGCGTGTTTTGTGTGGCTGGCCGTTTGTGAGTTCGTCTGGTTGTGTCATTTTTTTTTTTTTATTTAACTCTGTTTTGCTCGTCACTTCAGGCGTAAAGTGTGTATGTGCTGCCATCTACCTGTGGCGTGAAGCAGTGCACCTACAGCAGTTCATCTGGTCAATACAATAGAATAGAATGCCTTTATTGTCATTGTGACACATGTTTACAATGAAATTAGGAACACGAAATTTAAAAATGAATAACAAACATAAAAATGTAAATATACACTTACATATATACTTACATATATATATACATAAAAATGTAAGAAAATGTGCATTGTGTGAGATAAAATAAAAATGATATATCTACTATAAAGTATATAAAATATAAAATTAGTATATAAAATATAAAAGATAGATAGATAGATAGATAGATAGATAGATAGATAGATAGATAGATAGATAGATAGATAGATAGATAGATAGATAGATAGATAGATAGATAGATAAACAGTATGAATATGCTGTAGATGTTAGATAGATAGATAGATAGATAGATAGATAGATAGATAGATAGATAGATAGATAGATAGATAGATGTAGACACACTGCTGACAGACATACTATAAACAGACAGACAGTCAAATAAAATCAGAAAAATGACAGACAGCGAGACATAAATAATGGAATGAATGAGACAGACAGACGCTGTAAACAGATTATCAGACAAGTGGAATCAAAGATTAGCAGATAGACAGACATACAGACAATCTAGACAGAGAGAGACAGACAGTCAGACAGCAACTTTATTTAGGCAAATTCACAAGTATATAAATAAAAAAAGAATTGACTTTTAGGACTGAAGTTACAATTGAGTTTGGATTGAGGATAGTGTGTACGTAGAGAAACAATTGTGTGTGTGTGGCTATTTTGTCAAATTGGAACCCCGGATTGACTGTGTATTTTAATTACGTATTTTAATCACACACCATGTGATAGGTCGGCCACCAAGCGTCTCATTAGACGTCATCATTATTCCGTTTTGAGTAGGAGTGTGTGTCGAGTCTAGTCTGTGAAACCCGTGTGCTTTGCTTTGTAGAATCACAGTTTGAGTCTCCACAGCGGCTGAGCGGCGTCTTCATCTGGACCAGGACGTCCGTCTCCTCATCGGCGCCATCTAGAGCCAAGAAGATGAACGTGCCAGACGTCGGGAGGATGTTTTTCTCACTTTGTACAGTTCGCAGCGTTTTCACAAGCACTTTTGCCTCATTTCCTGGACTTTCCTTTCAGTGGCGACGTCTTTGGGCATCATCTGTACCAGTATTAACGAAGATCGCTTTTTATGTAGTTCTCACGGAATGAAAACATTAAAGTTGGATGATGAAATGAGCTTTTGTGTCTTGAAGAAATAGGTCTTAAAAAATAATGTTTAATTCCCTATTCACTTGAACTGCACAGTTGATCGTTAAAAGATCGCAATCTCGATTTTTGTTAATTTATCTATTTTTCATTTGCACCTGAAAAATCACATGGGTGCTTTAACAAAGCCGCAGAAAACAAAGGCGAGATGCGTGTTTCGTGTGAGATAATTACGAGTTTTATTATAAAAGCGCGGTGGATTACGCGGTCGGTGCGGTTCAAGTCATTATCTCTTATCTCTGTAAAGAAGAAGCTCCTCCGGGATTTGCTGGAGGAACGACACGAGAGAAGCTGAAGCCTTGTAATGAAGACAAGTTAGCAAGACGATTAGCAACGTCCCTGTGTCAGAAGACGCTTATCCTGAACTTAAAATAATTAGCTCTTTCATCCACGGCGACTTACAGAATGAGCAGATCAGGTTCGGTTTCCTTCAGTTAGGGAACGTACTGGCCCAGCATTCAAATGCTCAGCGCGCAATGTAGGAACTTCTGACGTGTAGGAGGAATTTTCAGAACACCGGAACACATTTTCCCTAAATTAAAATGTGGGCGTGGTTTGGTGGTGAACAGAGTTTTTAACTTTCTTTAACTAAATGGTAACAGTGACAAACAATAATAATAATAATAATAATAATAATAATAATAATAATAATAATAATAATAATGAACTAAAAACAAAAACAAAACGTTACTTGGAAAATTGCAAACGGTAGGAAAGCAACAGTATTTCACTCTGTAACAATGAAACTCTACGAATATTAAATATAGCCGTTACAAATATTAGATTAGATTAGATGTGCAAAGTATATGAACAGGGACAATGAAATGCAGCAACTAACCAGAAGTGCATATAATGTATATTTACAGATAAGATGTAAATAAATATAGGATATACAGGTTCATGAAAATAAACGGTAAAGTGATGAGAGATACACAGGTGCGTGGGAATATACAGTGGTTGGGTTATTTACAAACGAATGGTGAGCAGAGTGTGCAAAAATGACGAATCAAATATACAAAAACGTGCCATGAACTGTGCAAGAAATTGTTACAGTGCAAGTAAAAAGAACAAGTAAAAATATGCACATTAAAATGAATAATCAAACAAACTGCAGGACCAATGAGAGCTCAGCAATCGGCCTTTTGGTCTCAGGGCCAATCAGAAAGGACCGGTTCTTTAAGCTCTTACATCTGTTCAAAAACGGTTCAAAGGGTGTTTTAACGTACAGCTTGTTTTAAGTGAACCGTTTAGTTAAAGTGACTTCAGTCATCTTGAGACAGAGAACAGGCCGTCCCGTTCATCGTCAGTTCATTTCAACGTCTGTCAGATGGACTGACGGATGGAGATCCGATGCTTCAAACTCTACAACAGGCCAATGTGTTCATCCTTTCATTCGTTGCTGGATGAATTTGCATTTCACCTTTGAACCCGGAACAGGTGTATAAAAGGACGCACATTACTCTTGTCTGATTGAAGTACGTCTATTATTGCTCTTCAGTCCTTCTGCGAAAGCTCCTCATTGGATCAGCAGAACTTCCCAGAGGCATCTGCTCCCCCAAAAATCACCGGAAGAAGCAAGAGCTCCCTGGTTACGTCGGCAAGGGTATTTTTGCTGAAAGAGCTCCTAAAACTTTGCGCTTTGAGACAGTCGTGACCACATCAGGAGACGCTGGAAGTCTGTGAGTGCCCGACCAGCTTCAATCAGACAAGAGTAATGTGCATGGCGACGTGCCTTTTATACCACCTGACCAGGTTCAAAGGAGACGCACACACATTAATAGAAGAGAACTCACTTGTGGACGACACAAACTCTTCATTTTCAAAAATAGTTTAAACAATATTTCCACACAAGCGCTGTTTTTTATGGAACATTGGTCAAAATTGTGTATTCCTTTATGTCAAAAGATTACTTTTTTTTAATCTCAGAATTCTGACCAAAGAAGAAACGATTTTGCGCATTACTGCCACCCACTGGACATCTTGTAATCAACTAATTTCTTATTGTGTTGAGAGAACATTTACATATTTCATTTATGTTATTTGTACCAACTGCAGATTTGTTGAGTGTGGTCATAGCCATAATACTGACGAAATGTGCAACGTTTTATTTGGAACAGTCAGCAACTTGAAAAATCACTTTATAATAAATAATGACAGGTAATAAACTTGAGAGGGTCTCAAATCTCAAACAAGTCCGCGCTAGTGGAACTCACTAGGATTGTATTCGAGAAAGTTTAAATGTCTAGAGTAATCTTTTTAGATCTTTTTAACGTTTAATTTTATTAATTTTATTACTGCAAAAAAAAAACGTGCAAAAATGATCTAATTCGCGAGCGAGCAGCGGCGCAAATATGTCATGCATTTGATTGGCTAAGAACACGAGCGTGGTGACGTATTGCGTAAGCTGATCACTGATTGGACTGGACTGAGGGGGCGGGAAGCAGAGCAGGAAGAAGCGGAGCGGGCAACAGAACCGCAGCTGCTCACGAGTCATGAAGGGAGAGCGACCAATAAGTTGGTAACTAGCACATTTTATTTCGATAAAAGTTTCCGGAACACGCGATTTCTTATGTTTGAATGCGGTTTTCGGTCGTGTCACGCGCACTTAACGCGGACCTGTTTGTGAGCAGGACAGACGCACGTTGGCTATTCGTACGTGGATTAAGCGTAAGATAGTGATGTCCGAATCACTGTTTTCTTTTACCGGAATATGTTTTTCTGCCCACATCAACGTGGGTATGTTTGTTTGTGTGTGCTGAGCTCGTAGTTACGCTCAGTGCTGCAAACTCCTCAGCAAGGAAAGCCCCCATTGGCTGTCCGCTAAAAGTAGCGAAATGACGTCACCGCGCAATTTATATATTCATTTACACATTTACACGTATTGCATATGACAATTGTCGCGGATACGTACGACTTTTATGGATATTTAGATGGATAGATAGATGGATAGATAGATGGATAGATAGGTAGTATTACTGAGGCTATTTGAGTCAAATACAGTGATTTCTGCGTACAGTTATTTTTTTTAGACAAAGCATTTTATTTTTATGCAGTTCTTCAGAATCGAACATTTTACATTTAAGTCCCGCCTACAAGCCAGGGCGGGCACATCATAATCTCTAAAATTTGCTAGTAACAGCAGAAAAAGTTATTCTCTTTTTTTTTCTGCTCCTGTCGCTTTTTAAACAATTTGTCGCTAGACTCGTCTAAAAAGTCATTAAACGTAGCGACAGTCACTAAGTTGGCAACACTGGTTATGCTGATTATGAAATGGCGTAAAAAAAAAAAAAGTGTTAACAAAAAAAGTCTAACCTGTCAAGACGTTTCAATGTGGCTTACTTTGCGTATATTTTTTTAGCGTTTTATACCCATGTGTTCATATTGAACAAATCTGTTTATATTTAATTTGCACTTATTGATGTGTGTATTTTATATTTGTATCCAGAACCATCTAACATCTTCCATCTCCAACATCTGAGAGAGGAAAGGGGACAGTAAAGAGACGTCTGTGTCAGTAAAAATGGCAGAAGCCAGAATTTCCCGTGTTGAGTTTCAGTGTTCAGTGTGTCTGGATCTCCTGAAGGATCCGGTCACTATTATCTGTGGACACAGTTACTGTAGGAGCTGCATTACTGACTGCTGGAATCTGGAGGATCAGAAGAAGATCTACAGTTGCCCTCAGTGCAGGAAGAGATTTAGATCAAGACCTGCTTTAGCTACAAACACCATCCTAGCTGAGATGGTGGAGAAACTGAAGATCAAACCTCCTTCTGACTGTGACGCTGGAGCTGGAGATGTTCCGTGTGGCGTCTGTACAGGAAGAAAATATAAAGCCGTCAAGTCGTGTCTGGAGTGTTTGAACTCCTACTGCCAAACTCACCTGGAACAACACGAGAATCTGTTCAGAGGAAAAACTCATCGTGTGATTGAAGCCACTGATGGACTGCAGGAGATGATCTGCTCCACACACCAGAAGCTTCTGGAGGTTTTCTGCAATACGGATCAACAGTGTGTGTGTGTGTTGTGTGTGATGGATGAACATAAAGACCACGACACTGTATCAGCAGCAGCTCAGAGGAAAGAGACACAGGTAAGAAAAGGAGGAGAATCTCACATGCTTTAACCTTCACTGATCATCACTCAGACCAGAATTGTTCACTCATAATAATAAAAATTATTATTATTATAACATGATGTGATAAACTATCATCCATCCTGGACCTGGACTCTCACCCACTGGTGGACTCACTGTCTGCTCTAGAGAGACTGATTCATCCCCGCTGTGTGAAGGAGAGATATCGCAGATCTTTCCTACCTGCTGCGATTAGACTCTACAATTTGAATTTAAATTTAAACTGGTGACTGGAACTATGCTTATGACGGGCAGGTTCATTTATGGTCTGTGTTTGTTTGTTTGTTTATTTATTATGATGTGTGCAGTGCGTTATGGTGATGTTTGCTTATTTATTTGTTTGGGTTTGTTGTTGCTGTTGTGATGTGAAATTTCCCCGCTGTGGGACTAATAAAGGATTTTTCAATTCAATACATACAACCTAAAATGATAATAATGATCCTCTGACATGTTTCTTCTGGTTTGTTCTGCAGAAGCAGCTGATGGAGACACAGAGGAAATTTCAACATAAGATCAAGAGGAACGAGAAAGCTCTTCGGCTTCTGAGAGACTCTGTGGAGTCACATAAGGTCAGTCTGGAGAAGAAGAGAAGAGTCTGGACTAGTGTCACGATACTAGAAATAGCACTCGATACCCGATAATACTCGATACCACAGGGAAAAACTGCAACAATCTTTTATATTTTCTAGAAGAAGAAAAAAAATTTACTTAAAAAAAACTTCAAAGATTACATTGAAAACATAATGAGTTTGGCAGGAGCTCTCGATTCCAAAACGTGTGTTTAAAAGTAAAGAAATACAACTATTTTCTGTGTTTTTTCAAAACAATTTTTTTTTTTTTTTTTTTTTTTACTGTGGTAGAAGGATGTGAGTGATTTTTCACTAGATTGTTGGTCCTCAGCCTCCTTCTGGTGCTTTAAACAAATTGTATTCATTGTGATGGGGATATTCTTAAACTGTTTAACGAACCAGAATTAAACAACAGTATTCATATAAACTGCATCAGATCTAATTAAACATAATCACTAATTGGCACCAATTGACGTTTGTTCTTGTATTTACAGTAGATGTCCGTCACACGATCAGTGAGGCTGCTAGGGTTCATTTTTACATACAATTCTAGTTTCATTGAAGTAATAAAGTGAGTGAGATTGTCAATTAGTCACCATATTAAAATTGTGGTAATTGAGGCGTGGACACTCAGAAAAACGTTCCAGACAAACTTACTACGCGAGCTTTAAGTAAAAAAAAAAGCAGACGCTGCTCTTCGCCTCCTGCCCAAATATCTCATGCGCGAAGATAAGAGGCGCTATTTTTCACGATGCTCCGGAAGAGCGAATAGTATCCATCTTTTGGGCCAGAGTATTGTATCGTTTCGGTTTTTTGTATCGAAATATCTGTATTTTTGACAACACTAGTCTGGAGTGAGTGTGATGAAGAGGAAGAAGCTGATGCTGCTGTGTTTCTGACAGAGATCTGCACTACAAGCAGTGGAGGACACTGAGAAGATCTTTACTGAGGCGATTAAGTCCATCCAGAGAAGATGTGAGGAGGTGAAACAGCAGATCAGAGATCAGGAGAAGACGTCAATCACTAAAGCTGAAAGACACATGGAGAAACTGCAGCAGGAGATCAATGTTCTGAAGAGAAAAGAAGGAGAGATAGAGAAACTATTACAGACACAAGATCACATCAGCTTCATTCAGGTAACAGATCTAGAGGAACAGAGGAACTTCTCATGAGAGCAGAATGAGCCGATGATGAAGTTTCTAGTGTCAGTAATTGTGTTGTTGTGTTTAATCATCACGTGATCTGAAGAGTCATGAAGGTTAAGATCTCAATTAAATGAGACCAAGTCTGTGACTGAGAAAATCATTCAATTATATTTGACTTTGGACTTCATGATGATGATGTTGAGTTTCTCTTTCTAGAAGTTTTCGTCACGTTCATCAGCTCCTCCTCAATCTACAGATGTTTCACAATCTGTTTATCAGCTGAGAAACAAACTGCAGGAGTTATACAAAGCTGAGATGAAGAACCACGACAGAGGTGCATTTCTGCTGATTCATCACACATTGTAGAATTTTCTGTCAGAAACGTCTGAGGAGCAGAAGCTGATAATGTTTTTGTCTCTTCTTCTCTACAGTCACGGTCGACAATATTGATCTCTTAACCCGGAGGAACTTCCTGCGCTGTAAGTCTCTCAGAAAACCACAGAAACTCTCAGTGATGGTCTTCATGATCTTCTGCTGAAGGATCTTCTGCCACAGCAAATCATGCTTCTCCTCATCAATCTATCCTGAGCTCCTTCCAATCTGACCCCATCCAACCTCATGTCCTCTGTTGTCACATCCATATATCTCCTCTTCTGTCGTCCTCTTGTGGCTCATCAGCTTTATTCCTCTGTAGTTGCTGCAGTTCTGCGTGTCACCCTTGTTCTTAAACGGCACCAGAACGCTTCTGCTCCACTTCTCGGGCATCTCGTTCTCTAAAATCCTTTAAACAAACTGGTTAGACACTCTGCTGCTGTGTGGACACTTCCACACATCCACCGGTTCTTCATCAGGCCACTCCACTCTTCGTCCTCTTCAGAGCTTTTCTCACCTCATTCGTTCTAATCTCTGCCATTTTCTGCTTCCCAACATCTCTCTCATCTTTCCCTGTCGCTTTCCTCATTCATCAGCTCCTTCCTTCTTCTCTGCACACTCTCCTGGGTTGTTGGCACCTTCACGTCTCTGTCTTTAATCCCTTTGATAAAGATCTGCTGTACATCCTTCACATCTCTGTCTTTCTGTCAATCTAGCCTGTAGATGTCCTTCTCTCCTTCCTTTGCGTCTCACCGATCATACAGCTCATTGTACGCTTTCTGTTTGGCCTTTTCCACACTCCTCTTTCCTCTGCGCAGCACTTCCTTGTACTCCTGTCTACTTTCCTCAGTCCTTTCTCTTTGCCAACCTCTTTCACGCTCCTGTACTCCCTCGTCCCACCACCAAGTGTCTTTATCTTGCTTTTTGAATTTTGACTGAACCTCTGTCTGAAGTCCTCGCAAGTTTCTTCATACTTTCCACCACTTGGTCTCCTTTTCTCTCCTCTTCCTTCTCCAGACCTGTCCCCTCTCCTCTTGAAGCAATTGTTGACTACAACCATTTCTGTCCCCTTAGCAACGTGTACCACCATCTGTCCTTCTAGATTCATCTCACACCAAACCTCATCATCACCTCTGTTCCCCTCATCAACATTACCATTGAAGTCTGCTCCAACATCAGTCTCTCTCCTCTGGGAATACTCTCTCTATGACCTCATCAAACTCACTACAGAATCTCTCCTTGTCTTCTAACTCACGCCCTACTCGTGGAGCACTCCCACTAACTACATTCACCATCACCCCTTCAATTCCCAGCTTTAGGCTCATCACCCTGTCTGAGACTCTTTTCACCTCTTCAGCTCAGCTCCTTCTTCAGGATTACGCCTCCCCCGCTTCTCTTCCTATCAATACCATGGTACAGTTTGTCTCCTCCAATACTAAGTGGTTTGCTGCCCTTCCACCTCATCTCTTGCACATGTAGTACATCTACCTTCCTTCTCTCCATCGTGTCTTTCCCTGTCATTGTGCCAACTTTAAGAGTCCCTATGCGCAGATCTTTTCTCCTGCTCTTCATCTTCTCTCTCTCTGTCCACGCTCTCTCCTGCCTCCTCTTCTTGGACCATCTTCCACCGGCCTGTAAGTCGACAGTGACCGGTGTTTGACAAGTTTTGCGCCTTCCTGACGCAACCATCTCCGTTTTTTCCGAACTTGGGACACTGAAGTCACTGGCTTGCTAAAACGGAGGCTAGATTTAACATTTAACAGCAGCTGTTCCTGAAGCACCAGATTCTATGTCCCTATATAAAACCTAATAATCTGTAGTGCACACACACTCTCATGACTCATAATTCATGTCGTGTTTTATTTCCCCTCAGATTCTCGTCAGTTCACTCTGGATCTGAACACGATGAGTAAACGTCTCCGTCTGTCTGAGAGAAACGCCGTCTATTACACTCTGACAGTTCAGTCGTATCCTGATCATCCAGACAGATTTAGTTACCCTCAGGTTTTGTGTGAGGAGAGTGTGAGCGGACGCTGTTACTGGGAGCTGGAGTGGACTGGAAACTGTGTGTTTATATCAGTGTCGTATAAGAGCATCAGCAGGAAGGGGAGTTATAAGAGTTGGTTTGGATATAATAATCAGTCCTGGAGTTTGATCTGCTCTTCCTCTGGATATTCCTTCAGACATAATAACATGCAGACTGATCTCTCAGTGTCCAGCAGCATCAGCAGCATCAGCAGGAGAGTGGGAGTGTTTGTGGATCATGAGGCAGGAACTTTGTCCTTCTACAGCGTCTCAGACACAATGACCCTCATCCACAGAGTCCAGACCACCTTCACTCAGCCGCTCTGTCCTGGAGTTTATGTAAATCCGGGTTCATCA
>MU204176.1:71560-93235 GCA_017309775.1 Paedocypris sp. Pulau Singkep
CGCAGATGTCGCAGCTGTACATGACCTCGGAGGTATCGATGTCGTCCTCACTGCCTTCACGGCTGTTGCGAGACTCGTCGGCTCCTAGGCTTTTGGTCAGATATCCATGAAAGTCCCCATCGTCTTTGGCAACTGAGTCCCCATTGGCACCACCCTTCTGCGTCTTGCCCTCGAAGGTGCAATGCTTCTCACGCAGATGCCGCTCTAGCTGGGGAACGGCGTGAAAGGCCTTGCAGCAAAAGTGACAGTCGTACTTCTTGCTGTGAGCGGTGATGTGGCACTGAAGCTCCACCTCGGTGCCGAACGACTCGCCACAGAAGATGCAACGGTGCAGGGAGCCCTGGCCTTCAAGGTGACTGTGCTTGACGTGCGTCTGAAGGTCCGACTCACGCCTAAAGTCCCAGGTGCAGGACGAGCAGCGGTAAACTTTCTTCTCATCGCTGTGCTTCACCGCCAGATGAAGCTGAGTCGACACTTTGGAGTCGAACACCTCTTGGCAAAGGGTGCAGCGGAAAAAGGCGAGGGTGTGCATTTCCAGGAGATGCTTCTGCAGGTCGTCCACCGATGTGAATCGCTTGTCACAGCTCTCGCAGATGTAGTACGTGGCCGTCGTCATGAAATGTACGGTCACGTGTTTCAGCAGGGACTCCTGGTTGTGGAAGTCTTTGTTGCACTGTGGACACGTCAGCTGGGGCACCACACAGTCCAGATGGGTTCTCAGGTGCGTTTGGAAGAGGTCCAGGCTCGTGTACTTGGCGCCGCACTGGTTACATATGAACTCGCTAGAACATAGAGAAGAACTGTTCTGTGCAAAGAACGAAGACTGGTCGCCGAGCAACGGAGACGACGAATGAAGGACTCGTAGAGATCGTCTCCCCTTGTGGATGTAATTCAGAGCAAGAGGGATGTTCTTGTGGTTCTCCTTGATGTGCTTGTTAAGCTTTGTGACGCTATTGAAAATGGGCGAGTTGGTGCAGTAAGAGCAAGAGTAGATGTCCAGTATCGAGTCTTTTGGAGTGGTGGCTAGCGGAGAGTCAATCTGCAGGCCCGAGTCACAGTGGGTCTGCCTGACGTGTTCTTCAAGAGTGGCCTCGGTTAGGAATCCCATAAAGCACTTGGGGCAAAAAAACGCATTGCTTTCTTTGGCGACTGGATTAGAAAAGCCGTGTGAGCAGCGTATGTGCTCCTGCAGTTTGTCAAGGTCGGCCAGAACCTCTGGGCAAAAATTGCACTGCAACACCCCGTCGGACAATTTGGACAGCGCGTCCAAGTCACCATTGGCGTTGTGCGTCTGCTTCAAGTGCTCGTTTAAATTACAAAAGGTCGGAAGAACCTCCAAGCAAAACTGGCAGGTGTGAGCCTGCTCCGGCTCGCTGGGATGCTTCGTCTTGAGATGAACCTGCAGGAGAGCGAGGCTGGAGAACACTTGCTTATTGCAGTAGACGCAACTGTACTCGACGTGCCTCCTCTTGGGCGAATGCACATACATGTTAGACACGTTCCTAGTCCGTTTCCTGCCTCCACGCACCGTGGACAACGTAGGAAGAGGCTCTATCATAGTCGAACTGTCAACCGAGAGATTCGAGTCCGGAGTAGTGCTTGAAACGGACGTATATCCCACGGGCAACAGAGAGGGACTGTTGCTGGACTCTGGGAGCTGGTGGACATCCATGTGAGAGTACAACTCGGCAAACGTGGCAAAGCGTTGGGAGCACACGGCGCATGTCCCGCCTTTCTTCTCTCTCCCGTGCGCCTGGTCGATGTGCCCCAGAAGGTTTCCCTCAGAACCCAACGCCTCGTGGCAGGAAACGCACTCCAGGCCGGATTCCAGACCTTCAGTGGGCGACGAGTTCTCAGGGTGGCACTCCAATATGTGCTTCTGCAGTTCTTCGGGGACGTCGAAGCCCTCCTCGCAGCGGCTGCATTTGCGCGAGTCCTTGAGCGACCACTCTTGAGCGCCATCCTTCCCGCTTTCGTGCACTTGCATGTGTCCGTGGAGCGAGTTGGTGGACTGGAACCCCCGGCGGCACACGGGGCATTTGTGGGGTTTGTTGGCACTGTGGGTCTTCATGTGGATCTTCAGGTGGTCGCTGCGTGAGAAGGAGGAGTCGCAGTCCTCGCAGTGGTACTTCTTGTCCCCGGTGTGAAGCTTGATGTGTCGATCGCGGCTCCGTTTGTGCTTGAACAGGCGGCTGCAGTAGGTGCAGCTGAAGGGAAGCTTGTCTTTGTGGCTCTGCTCGTGACTCTTGAGGAAACTCAGGCGGCTGAAGGATTTCGAGCAGAACTGGCATGGGTAGGGCAGACCGGTGACTCCGCCCACTTCTCCACACTCATCGTTAATGCCGGGTCCTGGCGAAGCGTGGTCTTTACTGGATGGTGAAGACGCAGACCATGAGCAGGATGGGTCATCTTCTATTTCTGGATCATCTGTCCAGACCAGAAAAGAAGCAGAAAAGTGGCAGTTAATATAGAGAAGCTTCAGATTTGACACCTTTGAAACGTGAAGGTAATGTTACAAACGGAGTTACCCAAACAGTTGTAATGCATTTCATTGGCCCAAAAGCACACGCCCATCCCACAGATGTGAAAAATTACTCTAGTTAGGTGACATGTTAACGGAATCTACACATTCCTGTTGATCAGTCAAAAGAACAGTAAAGGCATCACGATTTAATAGATTTATTAAACAATCTTGGTTTCGATAAGAACAGAAATGGAAAAAATGGAGCTAAAGAAGAACAAAAACACTTTTAATAACCTTTAAGAAGACTTGTTTCAGAAAGCAGCGAATAATCTACCGCATTTGCATTACTGTAGTTCAAACAAATATAATAACGACACGGCGATTTCCTTATAGCATAGTAGCAATGATTTTATTAACTTCTTTAACAAATAAAATTTGAACTAATAACATTAGTCAATTCATACACACCACACATTCAGTCGACACAATCAGAAGAATTCCATCTCAACGCCAGCTTTAAATATTTTCTCCCTTGTGACAAACTCACTAAAACAATAACACAATCTAACACAGTGTACATGATCACAAATCAGCGGGATTTACTTCATCTTACATGGAAAATAGGTGTGCAATTTGTCTATGGTGTTGGAGTCTCGTTCCTCAAATATGATTATGATTATTATTGTTGTTGTTATTATTATTATTATTATTATTATTATAGCAGCAGCATTATGTATTATTTAAAGTATTGCTTTAGGATGTCAAAAATTATACTAAATGCTTTGGTAAATTTAGTACAGAGACGGTTTGAAACTTGCTTAATAAAGAAAGTAACGTTGAACCTGATTGTGTTTAACAACCTAAAAACTTTATAGATCTGATGAACAAAAAAATCAGATGAACAAACTTGCATTTGTGCTTTTTGTCTAAATTGACTTGGAAACCACTTTAGCAATGACATTTATTACCGCTAAATTAGAATTCGGTCAGATTTGATTGGGCAAATGACTTCTGTGGTTTGAACTTGTAGAGTTCTACTGGATTCGAATGACTCTGTTATGAGACTGAAGGAAATGTGGATGATCATCTGCTTCCTGCGGATAGGACCGTGTCTGACCCCAATGACCTCTGGAACCATGTGACGTGGGCTTCCATCCCTGAGCGCTGGACATTTTTTTAGGAGTTTTTAGGATGAAAGGACAAGAAACGACGACAAACGGTGGTTTTTCGAGAAGATGGTTTTCCACCGGAGATGCGACGAATCCCACAGATGTTTTCAGCGAAGGAAACAGATCTGAAGCGGAGCGGCGGGAGTGTTTGTCATTTGTCTGGAATGTGGGGAGATTTTTTTTCACTCCGCCGTTTGCGATTTCACTCGAATTTAGCTGATTGTGGAATGCAAAGTGTTGCCTCGGTGACACAGGACGGATTCCAGGGATGAAGAGAAAGGAAAAGCGACTTTATAAGACTCCCGTCAAGCATCCTCGCTTTGTCCGTCCAGGTCAAACTCGGACCTCTTATCTCCAGGAAGCAGAAAGACTCCAGTTCAGAGCATTTACTTATTTATTCATCATAAAGATGTTTTTTTTATACATATAATTGTCTGCTGTTGTGACAAGTAATTTTCCCGTTGTGGGACAATTTAAGGCTTTTTCAAATTGATTCAATTCAATTCAATTCAATTTGATTCAATTCAATTGATAGTAATGCATTACTGTAATTAAAATATATTTTTACTGTAAAAGCAATGTAATTACTGTTCACTTTTAGGTCATTTAATTGCAGCTACTTACAATGTACTTGCATTGCATTGTAAAATAATTAAACTCGTTCACTATGTCACTATTTATGTTATTAATTTATCTTATTGTGAGGAAAGTTTTGTTTTAGTTCCGTAAAGTCGTTCCGTAAAGCAGTTAGTGGCTGTTTTACGTATAGGCAATATTTAAGTAACTTCGCTGTTTTGAAACAAGCAGATAAGAACATTACAGTAATTTGTGAGATGCCTCCAATAGAGAAAAAATAGTCGGCCGCTATTAATGGCTTGAGAATCTACCGAAGCAATGACACGGCAATTTTAACTAGACTAAAAAGTATTTAGTTAAGTTACTGATTCAGTAAATAGGTTACTTTTCAGACAAAGTAATTAGAAATGTAATTTGTAGGTAATTAAGAAGCATTTAGTTAAGATACTTGTTCAGTATCTATGTTACTTTTCAGACAAAGTAATTAGAAATGTAATTTGTAAGAAATTGTAAATTAATTAGTAAGTAGTTACTTTTTTAAAGTAACTTGCCCAACACTGAATAGGACACACAGACTCACACACATTCACACTCTCGTCTATTTCCCAGTCCCAATAGAGCAGAACACAGTGAATGATCGATCCTCTTGCTTCAGAAACACAGCACAGAATAGAAGTAATCTGTACAGATTGTAGCACGAATCCTTAGCGCTAATGCATGAAGACGCTACAGAAAAACACAGACAGCGGTGACAAATCACAGCGAAGGGAAAAAAGCGCCTCAGCATCGCGTGTAAATCTGTTGCCTATTAAAGAAGAGAGGGAGAGATGGCGTGGTGGAGTCGCTTACAGCATCTCAGCCTCAGATTGCATCACGCTGACCTGAATTCTCTGACCACTCTGGAAAAAACTAATGACTCCAGGACAGAGGTTTATTTTTAAGCTTAATGTAAATATTTGTATGGTGTTGTAGACCGTTAAATAGATAAGGAGAAGGAGACAAAAAAAAGATAGAAAAGAAAGAAAGATGTAACAAAGTAAGAGAAAAAGAAAGAAGACGGATAAAAAAGTAAGAAAAAAGAAGGACAGAAATAAGAAAGTCAGCGACAAAGAAAGTAAGAGGAAAGAAAGAAAGAAAAAAAAACAGATAAAAAGAAAGTAGGAGATGACAAAAGAAAGAAAGAAAGAAAGTAAGAGATAAAGAAAGAAAGATAGAGAAATAAATAAAGAAATAAATAACAGTAAAAAAATAAAGAAAGAAGGACATAAAAGAAAGAAAAATGTAAGTAAGAGATAAAGAAAGACGGTAAGAGAAAGAAAGAAAGAAAGAAAATTAAAAGAAAGAACAAAAGAAAGATACAAAAAAGATAAAAAGTAACAGAAATAGAAAGAAAGAAAGAAAAAAAGAAAGAAAGACAGAAGAAAAATAAAGAAAAGAAAGATAGAAAAAAATATAGGAACAAAAAGAAAGAAAGAAGAAAAGAAAAAACTGGATGTCTGGAAATTACTGGAAACGTAGAAATACAAACACGCCAGATGACAAATCTCAGTTTACGTGGACATTCATTCTCCACTAGGGCTTATATTCCCGGATTGGTGCAGGTGTGTAATCCACAGACGGCGTTTTTTTTTTTTTACAGTAGATCGTTAAAGATCAAGTACTAACGGCGTTTGGCGAAAGCGGTGAATCACTGGTAAAGGACGTGAACCAATCAGCTGGTGCCGCGAGCAGAGCAAACAGGAAGAGGCTCGGCCCAGGACTTTGGCGGGGTCTCTGTCCCCCGCGGCCCGACGGGTGGGAGGCCAATCTGTTCCTCGGCAGTGGCCCCACCCCCCGCTTCACCCGCTCACCCGCCGCCAGCCAGAAACACACACACGAACGGTTTGAGATCGAAAGCGAGATGCCAAAAACCAACAAACAAAGGTTAAAAACAGATGGACGCGCCAAGCAAACTGCGACTGCTCTTAGCGGTTTCACACTGACACATGTCAATCTTTCTTTTGTTTTGTACACACACAGATTTTTTTAAGAATTGTATTTATTTATTTTTTTTAATTAAAATTGTATGAAGATGATAGGATAGAACAATGAAACTGGGAGTCATGAATCAGGAATGGAATAAATGAGACCTTTAGCTTAGCAGCAGCTGCAGCTAAGCTAAGGTTAAGGCTAGTCATCTTCGAAGTTCCTAGCGTTAATATTTATTAATTTTTTTAATCTATTTTAATCAGTTTATTTTTTGTTTCAAAGTTCTTCTGCTCTGATATATTTTCACATTTCTTTTTATATATTTTTATAATTGAAATTCTTATAAAAAAAAAACTTTATTCTTTATTAAAATCTTTATTCTTCCACGTGGATTTTTTAAACACAAAGTTTGGAATTAAATGAAGATGATGCAATAGAACTATAAAACTGGGATCAGGAAGTGGATTAATATATAGACAGAAATAAGGATGAGACCACGGCTGCAGCTAAGCTAAGGCTAAAGGCTAGTCATCAATTAAGTTCCTGGTTTTTAGGATAATTATTTTTTAACAATTTTAATGATGTTGTTTTTTGATTCAGAGTTCTTCTGTTCTGATATATTTTCACATTTCTATTTATATATTTTCATGTATCATCCAACTATTTTTAGCGGTTCCGCACTGACATGCCAGTCTTTCTCCTTCCACACTGTGCTTTTTTTTATTTTACACACACATTGGAAATATATGTTGGAAAGATGTGCGATGGAACCATATAACCAGGAGTTTAGGATCAGGAAGTGGATTAACGTATAGACAGATATCAGAATGAAACATTTAGCTTAGCAGCAGCTGCAGCTAAGCTAAGGCTAAAGGCATCTGTCAAGCTTAGTTTTTATTTTATTTTATTTTAACTATGTTCTGTTTTGACTGGGTTGTTCTCTTCTGACGTTTTCTACTTTGTGATTCTGTTTATCGTACCTATACTGGTTCTTCATCGTGTATTTGAAAAAAAAAAAAACAGGAAATAAAATTAAATCAAAGGGTTAAATGGATAGAAAGAAACACTATTAATACACTAGAGGCCGGACTTCAGGCCTGACCCCACGGACACATTAGGGGCCAAACACGTGTCAGATGTTTGCCCGGCGCTGTCTGAAATGTCAAGATGTCAGGCGGCGTCAAGCCTGAACACACACATGCATTTATTAATGATCACACACGCCTCGTCCCGTCCAGACACAACAGTCCAGTAGAATGTCCAGCGCGCTTACATTCCCAGAAGCAGGACTTTCCATTTAGAAACAAACCACTGGTCATTTCTTATTCCATCGATGTAAGAATCAAATTCGGTTCTGCGAGATTCAGATTGGCGCGTGGAAAAGCAATTTAATCACTGAATAACAAAAAAAAAAACCAAACAAAAAAAAACAAATCTCTCTAGCTTGTTCGTCTACTCTTGCATCTCGTTTATTTTTATGCTTAATTTAATGATTTTTATGGGCTAAAGTATTAACAGTTTTAAATATAACATTATAGAAAAAGAAAAAAGAAGGGAGAAAATATGATAATAAAATAAATCAATTGCTCTTTTGTTATTCTATTGCTAAATTATATTGCTAAATAGCATGGTTCCATTATTCAAATATGCGGAACCTTTAACACATGGATCCAGGCTAAAAAAATTGTCTTTCATAGTTTTTTTAGTCTTCGTTTTTGAAAACTACTTTGGACTCCGAGCCTGTTCAGTTTTTTGTATATGTTATTTGTTGCATGATAAGTATTTTTATTATTATTAAACTAATGTATTGAGTTAATTGCAATAATATTCACTTAAATAATAATAATGTATGCATTCGAAGTATTTTGAATTTGCATTAATAATAATATTATTATTATTATGATATTGCTATAAAATCTAAATAAAATACAAAATATTGTATTACCATGTTTACAGTTTTTTCATTGTTGTCATTCGATATATGAGATATGCCTTTGTTTATATTTTTGTATATTTTTGTTATAACAAACACTTTGGACAAACTTTTTAAACAAATTGAATGTTTAACCATTATTTTTATTACTAATAACAAGACACTTTAATTGTAATATACCACTCAGGACCTTCTCAGGACTGTTTCATAACACATATTTTGTGCGTAGAAACAAATACTATTCTACTAATCTTATTCAGAATTACTCTATCAAAACAATAATTTAGCAAAATTGTGCAAAAAGAACTGTTCAATCGCAGTTTATGTACTAATAGTATTTACACTCGTCCCACACTTCCTGGTCAACCGCTGTCAATCACATTCTCACCAGCCAATCAGAGTAAGGACCGCCCCCCCCACATGAAACTCACGCCTGAAGCCAAAAAAGAAAACATGAAGATTGCAAGAGAACGGAAAAAAAAAAACTAAAGAAAATGTGAACACATTTTGTTCGATCGTTAAAAATGTACGTTGGATATTTTTGATTTAATACGGTTCTTGCTTAGTTACAGAGTTTGATCTGTCGCTAGTCCCGATCATCTAGTGAAAAAAAAACACTTTCTCTGAAACCCGGAATATTCCGAGGCTCAGACCAAACTCAGACAAAGGGAAATACACCGGGGGGCGTTTATGGAGTCGTCTGCCCGTGACACGGAGTTTATTAAGCCGCCGCCCCTCGGACGCCCTGTGGTCTCCGCCACTCATTCCCCGCCTCCTTCCCGCGGCGTACGGAACGCTCCCCGAAGGATCCCGCCGGTAATATCCCGTTTCTATAGAAACTCAGGTATTAGAGCGGACCCATCCTCAGCACAAGGGTCCCGAGGGTCCGGCAGTTCAGATGTCTGAAGTTCAAGGAAGGAGAGAGAGAGGGGCGAGCGAGGAGGAGGAGGGGTCCGGCCGGGATGGTTCTTCCTCTGGATTTCACTGGAGGCTTTTTTCCTCAAACATGTGTTGCTGACAGATTGCTCAGCCGAGCGTTCAGCATCCGCACGCGCCGCCATTTACAGGACCACACGGGGGGCTGCGCCGCACCCACACCAACAAAAGGGGGATTCGAGATGAACATCTCTGGAAATAGCGGCAGGAAAAAAACAAAACAAAAAAAAAACGATTCGACCTCAAAGAGACAACAGTCGACACGTATCGTACATTGTTTGTGACCGTAATCATAACTGTGGTTTTCTAGGTTTTCTTGCTATGGAAGCTTTTCTGTTTACGATAAATGTTGTTTTGTATTTCAATAAAAAAAAAACAAAAAAAGTGGCGTGCGTGAATATTCAATTCAATTCAATTCAATGTACTACAAGTTAAAAAAAGGGGAAAACGCTCTATTATGGAATCAGATTAGTGTCAAAAATATCAAAAGAAAATTTAATCAAAAAGAAACGAACGAAAATGCTTCAAATTTACCTTTTGTTTTTAGCCTTTTGCTTTGCTCGTTTGAAACCTTTTTTCGGTTCGAATATTTCGTTCGTTTTTTTTTTTCGTTTGGATTTCTGACCCATGTTTTACATGGAGGCGGCCCTTACTCTAATTGGCTGGTGAGAATGTGATTGACTGGAATAGGGGGAAGAGTTTAGCGGGCGCTTTAAACACATTCATAATCGGAATACCTTCATTTTCATTATGCTTTTGTATGCGTCTGTGAACAAAAAAACCTGAAGCACCTTAGTGCGCACCTTTACCGTAGTTTCTTTTCTACTAAGCACTCTACTCTACTCTCGATCAAGCACTCTACTCTAAGCACTCTCGATCAAGATTTGTTCTGCCTCCTTTGGTGTTTGTTTTGCTAGCTGCGGCTAAGCTAACGCTAAAGCTAAAGGCTACTGATCTGTCTCACCTTGGTCATTTTCTCAACCTTAAAACTTGCTTTAAATTGCTTTCCCTGTACAATTCTTCACTAAAGCCTGTGCGGATGTCCCTATGTCTTATATTTGGGAGTTTTCGATTTCATTTTCTCAGATTTTGTAAATGCTGTGCACCAGATATTGAACACAATGCTAACAAAAACGATCTGTTTCCGACTTCATTACCTGAACACAAGCTTTTTTTTAACAATTGTGAGAATAAAAAGGACGTCTTAATCGTGAATCCAGGGCTGATAATGTATTCATGATGCGGAGACCCTCGGGTCGAGAGCCAATCCCGCGGGATCTTTTACCTGGAGCCAGACGTGTCGGAGCAAAATGTCTCCACAGAGGACGACGGAAGAATACCAACAGCATCGGACGAACAAAAGACCACGACCACGTGTGAAGGTCCGGAATAGTCAAAGCAATATTTACAGATTATAAACGGCTCTTGGAAATCACTGAACATTTCGCTTTAAGCTGTGAAATGCATTTAGGAAGCTAAATCTCTAAATAAAAAAGTTTGCGAGTGCTGAAAATTTTTTTATTCTTAATTCTTAATGTTGTTGTTTTTTCTCTTCACAGTTTGATTAACTTAATGTGAATCTTTAAGTGACATTAAGTGAAATATGAAGAAAAGTAATAGTCCTTTTGATAAAAGGCTGTTTTTTAATATGAAAGTGAATTTTGGAAGTATGTTTAGTTAAGCATATTTATATTATAATAATAATAATTATTATTATTAATATTATTTTTAGTCCCTTGTTTTAATAAATAATAGATATAGGATAATTTCTAAATCCAATTTTTTTCTATAATTTTAAATGTAATATGAATAATTTTTTTTCATGATAAATCTGTAAGCTTCATTTAGAATCAATCTTAGTTTGACTAAAAAGTATATTTTATTTAATGTTGATATTTAAGTTGCGGTGCATTTGTTACAGTATCATATGAATTTTGAACACTTTTAAATTGAGAATTTCTACACCGCTCATGACAAACAGCACGCGCTTGATTCAGGTTGACAGATTCGCAATTAACGATACAAAAAAAAATGTGATAATTTAGAAAAGGGAGGGAAATAAGACAGAAAAATATTTCAGTGTCTAGACACAAAACAAGACACATAAACACACCATACATAGGTTGAATTCTAAATCAAATTACAAAAAACGATAAAGGCCATACAAAAGTGAAACAGGTTCTCAGACCAGAAATGGCCTGTCCAGTGGGCGGAGACCAATGGATGTCCCGCGACCTTGAGGAGGTGCATCCTCAGTGTGTGTGTGTGTGTGTGTGCAGACGGACAGCTGTTGCACTTCCTGCCTCCCAGTGGACGGACAGGATGCAGAAACCCAATCCCCAGACCGGCCGGAGCCAGAACCCCCCCCCCCCCCGGGACCCCGACACGCCCTCCCCGGGGTCCGCAGCCCCACCGCTAAGACTGAACACTTCCCTGTGTCGAGACGTTTCTGTAGGTGTTCCTCCTCTGCACTTCAGCATCCGCGCAATCGATAGCCCGATCACATCAGGGACGCGGCTGGATCCATCAGTCCCACTCCCATGACGCAATGCGGCGCTCGTGGCTTTAAGTGCACGGAGGTGTTAAGGCGAAGGAGGCATTGATCGAGGCGACACGTGACGTCTCTTTGTGTCTCGTTCTCTCGGGGAAGTTGGGTTTAATCATTCCGTCCGCCATCAGCCTTTTCTACAGCCCAATCCAGGACGTGCGAGACACACAAAGACAGATTCCTGGGATCTTTAAATCTTTACGCAAATTGGCGGGAACCGTTGAAGACACACCCACTGCGGGTTGATGAAACGGGCCAATCAAACAGCCTCGTTGCACTTCATCGCACCGGATTTGCCGCATTTTTTGATTGGATTGAAAATAGACAGTTATGAAAAACGGTAACATTTACGACATCTGGCGTCCCGAACAGGATCTCAAAATTTTGCACCGTCCACTAAACGCAAACAATTTCCCTCATATTTCGCTTCAGATTGGGAGGCTGATGTTGACTCACGGAACTTGCACAACCTTTAACGTTCCACTGGTTGAGAAGACAGGAACTTCCTAGTTACAAAAAAGTCGGAGGCGTTAAGCTTTGTCGTCTTTCTATATTCACATTTGGCGTGAAGGGGTTACGACCACAATAATAGTTGACTGAGAGAAACATGTCAACTAAGAATTAACCCTCACTAGTGAACTTTCTAAATTTGCGGAGAAAAGAGCAGAAAAAGCGATGTTTGCGACACACGTTTACGAACAAACTTGCCGAATAGACAAAACCCGGGCCACGTTATCACATCATCGAACATCGTCTTCTGAGACAAATCATAATCTTGCCATTACGATAAAAAACAGGTGAAACATCGTCCTTTTAAAAATGGTATCAGATGGCGACTCCAAAAATTGTTCATTTTTGACGTTGAAAAATTTTACATTTCGGCTAATCTTAAAACCCCGTAATCTCAACCTTTCAGCATCTCGCTAGTTCTGATTAGCGACGTTAAGGATGTCAATACGGTAAAGATAAAACTGCATTCGTCTGTAATGTCAGCACTGGGTTCCTTAGTCATAAATTGTCTAAGAAACGCCTTAGTTGTAAATCCACTCAGTTTAAAAAGCCAAAGTACTGCACATACAACCTAGACACTTTTCACAAATAATTAACACTGGTTGGGAATTTACATTAAATAAAAAAGGCACACAGACAAAAAGAGAGATGGATGGATGAATGGATGGGGGGATGGATGGACAGAAGCATGAATGAATGAATGGGTGGAAGGTTGGGTGAAGGAACGGACAGATGGATACATGATTGAAGGGATGATGGAGGGAGGGATGGATGGAGGGATAAAAGGACGAAATGATGGACAGATGAATGCATGTATGAATGAATGATGGATGGACGGATAGATTGATGGAAGGATGGATGAATGACTGAACCGAAGGATGGATGAATGAATGAATGACACATGCATGGGTGGATGAATGGACAGATAGATGTATGGATAAATGAATGATGGGTGGATGAATGAATGAATGGACGGAAGAATTGATGAATAGATCGACAGATGGATGCCTGAATTAATGCATGATGGATGCACAGATGGATGTATGTATGGATAATGGATGGATGGATAAATTGATGGACAGAGGTATGTATGTATGAATGAACAAATGGATGATGAATGATTGGATGGATGAAAGGACAGATAGATGTATAGATCAATGGATGATGGATGGATGGATGTATAAATGAATAGAAGGACGGATGGATTGATGTATGAATGACCGGATGATGGATTGGTGAATGGATGGATGGATAGATAGATAGATGGGTGGATGGATGAAAATGCACTAAATTACCAAAGGAACAACCAACATAGACGAATTGTCGGACAATCAAACAAAAGCCTGACAGACAGACTGACACTAGTAGAGACGTATGTGTAGGTTACCTCTGAGCTGAGACTGATGTGAGGTGTTGACCGAACCGTCCTGATCCTCAGGAGGAACCAGACTCTTCAGACTGTCGTCGTCTCCATCCTTCAGCTCGAGCTCTGAGGCGGTCAGATCTGACGGACACGCAAAACATCTGTTACGGCCACTTTATCAGCAACACCTGTCCAACCGCTCGTTAACGCACAATACCAATCAGCCAATCACATGACCGCAACTCAATTAGGCGGTCAAGACAATCTGCTGCCATTCAAAACGAGCATCTGAATGGAAGACGATTGCGTGACTCGTTGGTATCAAACAAGCTAGTCTGAGTGTTTCCGACGCTGCGGATTGACTAGGAACAGACTAGTTCCAGCTAATAGAAAGAAAACAGTAAACCGCTACAAACGAGGTCTGCAGAAGAGCATCTCTGAACACCTGAGGCGAATGTGCTACGGCAGCAGAAGACCACACTGGGCGCCGCTCAGTCAGAGAAATGATTCCAGTGCCTTGTTGAATCTGCCAGCAAAGGGTTAAAGCAGTCCTGAAGATGAAAGGGTGTTTGACTCATGTTGTAAGGTCAGTAATAAAAAATGTTTTTCAAATTTGTTAGAATTTAATGTGAACCTGTATTTTGTAAAAACTGGTATACAGTATACATTTCCTTTAACAAAGGGCATCGCCGAGAAAATATCGACTCTTTGTACAATAGGCCAAATGTTAAAAATGTTAAGCGAGTCCTGGCGTGTTAAACGGTTTTTTATTCCTCAAACATGTCAGTAAACGATGAAAAAAAAAATTCTTTTTATCTGTTGGCACAGATTAATTTCGTCATATCAAATTTATAATCATATAAATGTTTTTTTATTTAATATTTTTTTTGTTTTTAATAAATTCGTTGTAATGAATTTTAAACAACTATAAAGTACGAGTTCTGTTGTAGAGTTATGAAACATGCACGTGGCTTTACACAAGGACCAGGTGGGAAGAATGAGCACAAAATGGCTGAGTCAAGAGAACAAGGCATTCTGGGCAGTGTAGTCCGAGTTACACCTCAACAGAGCTGGATTACGTGGAAAGTCGCCGTGTTGTTCTATTGAATGTGTCGCTCTCGAGACGACGTGATTGGTAAAGTGTCTCCGCAGTGTGAAAAGAATTTCATTTTAATCCATCAGCAGCAAGGCAAGTCCGATCTTTAACAATCCCTGCCATTGATGAACGCTGCAGTGGGAGAAATCAATACAGCAGCAGCAAAGAGAGAGAGAGAGAGAGAGAGAGAGAGAGGGAGAGAGAGGGAGAGAGAGAGAGAGAGAGAGAGAGAGAGAGAGAGAGAGAGAGAGAGAGAGAGAGAGAGAGAGAGAGACTCTTCAAACACTTTAAAAATGTCAATTTCTTCTTCTTCTTCTTTACTAAACAGCAACCATGTGCACGATGAAGTTTGTTGTATTGTCATCTCATATTAAAGAATTCAAAAAGTTGCTTGAGCTTTTTTAAACTCACAAAAAATAACACACACCCACACACACACACACACTTTTATAATACCGTTTTATCTGGATCATAATTTAGTTCTGCACTTCATGTTTAAATCAAAAAGAAACTGTAATTACCATAAAAAAAATACATTTTTAAAAATAATTGCTTTTGTTAATTATGCGTGCACTTATTATTTCCCGCTTTTAAAAAACGGTAGTTTAAAACGAGTTTAAATGATTCCTTATGTAATTATCAACACTATAAGAAACTTATTGTAGACTTGAATCGAAATTTATTTAAAAAAAAATGATGATAACAAAAAACAACATTATTTCATTGAGAAAATTATCGCTAATTAATCAGTGCGTGTCAAATCGCAAAGGAATATAATTATGTAAAAATATAAACACACACACAGAAAAAAGGTTTTGCTTTCAACTACCATAAAATTACTAAAACAAATGAATTAAAAATAGTTTCCTTTAAGTTTTTGAAGATCTTAGCTTTGCTTTCAATGGAATCCACATGCCAGACTTTCACAAGCGGACGTCATCCACACTTTAACATCAGTCTGAATCAGTTTTGGTGTGTCTGTGATCAGTGTGTTTCACGAGAGGAATCGTCTGTTCATTTCCACGAATGTGGACACGTCATTTCATCTTTTCATGATGCGTTCCGAGCTCAACAGCTTCTGCTAGTATAGGAGGACAAAAAAAAACGAAAAATCGTTTCTGATCTTTCTGGTCCTGATGCTCCTCTCCATCACATGATTCAACTTTTGAACTGTTCGCAGACTCAGCTTCATCACGTTAACACTACAATATTCTAGATCTTCTGGGTTCAGTCCTGATTTCCAAACTGCCCATTTTTCTCCAGCCTTTCAATTTTTGTTTTCCAGAACTTTCCTCTTTCAATTTCAGGGTCAGGGGGAGCGAGTCACTTTTATTATGATCAAATGCAGGTTCGATTAGCTTCAAATTAAAAAAAAAAACTTAGTGTTTAGTTTAAAAACCAAAAATTTTGTTTTATATTATTATTATTATTATTTAATTCATTTCATCAACTATAATTTAATTTTTATAAATTATTTATTATTTCATAAACTTTTTAAAGAAGATGAAGAAGACGAGGAGGAGGATGAAGAAGATAAGAAGAATATATGAAGAAGAAGAAGAAGAAGAAGAAGAAGAAGAAGAAGAAGAAGAAGAAGAAGAAGAAGATGAAGAAAAAGAAGAAGAAGAAGAAGAAGAAGAAGAAGAAGAAGAAGAAGAAGAAGAGGAGGAGGATGAAGAAGAGGAAGAAGAAGAAGAAGAAGAAGAAGAAGAAGCAAGGAGCAAGAAAAGATAAAAAGAGAACAAAAGAACAAGAAGATGCAGGAGGAAGAAAAAGAAAAAGAAAGAAGTAGACACAACACTAAGTGTTATGAGGACAAAACACAAGAAAAGAAGAACATATTAATTGACAAAGGAGAAGCAGCAGCGTCTGAATGAGACGAAAAAAGGAGGAAGAAGATAAAGGAGTTGTTTTTAAACCCAAGCATCGCAGGTTCTATACCTGGCCGATGAGTTTCACAACTGAACTGAGTGACCGTGAGCAAGACACTGACCCCCGACACCACAGCTCAAGACTGCCCACTGTTCCTGCTCTGGGTAATCAATCATTTAAAATACATTTAAAACAAAGCGAGAAGTAAAAAATAGCATGCACAATATTGGTACAATTTGTTATTTGTTAATTATTCAAATATATGCACTCAAACAAATTTTTTTTTTATTGTAATATAGTTTTTTTTTTCTTTCACATAATTTGTTTATATAATCAAGCCAGTTAAACAAATATTTCGAAACGACCCCAAGCCAGAAATTCAGTGATTGACTAGAATATCGAAAGCACATTCCACACAAAGTGGATACAAAATCAATACAAATAAATAAATAAATATATATACATGTATTATATTATTTGTCTAAAGCATCATCTCATACCATAATCACACACAAACACCGTAGAAAACGACTCTCCTGCGGTAAACGACGCGTCGGCTCCAGTCACGTGACGCATGCTTCAAACTTTCCTGTCAATCAAAAACGGCGACACAAACACGCCCGACTCCTTCACAAATTAAACGAACCACGAGCTGTAAAAAACCAAGTCGGGTTTTGTGCTCGATCCGCACGATTTCCCCGCAGACGCGTTAAATCGATTCCAGCCGTTAAATCGACGACAGCCAGAGGAAACGATTCCGAAGGAAACTCGCAAAAATCGGACTGAAAACATCCAAAAAAATTCACAAAACGTCCACACAACATCTCACTCACCTTTCACGGCTCTCGGCTTGGCTTGTTTGCGGCGCGACATCGCGACGCGCGCGCGCACGCAGGCACGCACGCGCGCGTCAAAAATCTGTCAGTCACCGCGATCCAGCTACTATGGCGCGCGATTGATTGCCTAGTTTCTGTCTTACATTTTGGCGATCAACATAAATCTGGTCTTAAAAAAACTAACTGAGAAAAAAAACAAGGAACAGAAAAAAAAATAATAATGATAAAAAGTCGAGTCGACGCGTCGATAACAGCTCGCGCCGAAACTCACTGCCTTTCCAACCCAGGAGCGAGTGTGATGAAGGGAAGAGAAGAGAAGAGATGAGAATAGAAGAGAAGAGTGAGAAGAGAAGAGAAGAGAAGGAGTGAGAAGATGCGCGCGCGCCCTCCTCAGCACCAACCTGCTCGCTCTCGCTCTGCGCCGCCGCTCCGGTAGTCCGCGTAATAATGGAGGGTGGAAGCGAGGCCCCCGAAGCCACGAGCACGGCTCCAGAGGGGGCCCGGTCCCCGCGGGGACGCGCCCTGTGCGTAATCACGGAGGAAATCATTGTCAGCCCGCTGCTCTCACACGCTGACGGAGAGGCATGATTAAAAAGCCGCCGGGCGGAGCCAAGATGCGGAGACTGGATCGCGCGCTCGGACGGATCGGGAGTCGGTGCGTGTGCGCGCGCGCGAGAGTCAAGTTCGCTTTTTGTATGTCACATTATACGTGCTTGTTTTTCTCAGATCGTGCTGCGTTTAATCGTGGGGGGTTTTGGGGGGAGGGCAAGAGAGAGAGAATGTCCTTTATTAGCATGGGGTGTGAAGTACTTGAGTAAATGGACATTGGGTAATTACAAATGGGTAAATTAGGTAACAATATATAAATGTATAAAAATATGTACAATTGATTCTAAAAAAGAAAAAAAAAGTATGACGAACTGGAAAAAATCTTTATATTGAAACACTGAGCATTTGTATTTGTATTAGTAAGCAAATGCTTACTATTAGTACTTGCACTTTATTGAATGCGTGAATTTATTGGGACTGCGTATAAAAGTTGCTTATATTTTTATTATAGTCAGTACAAAACAATTTAAAGTTTAAAAATTAAAAAATTCAAATTTACTCAAGTACTTTACACCGTTTAGTGACTTTGCGTTGGTCTGGGACTAAGCTATATAAATAAACTTGAACTTGTTTGTTCGTCCCCACAAGGGGGAAATTTCACATTTGCAGTAGTGAAACTTTACAATCCAAAGAGTTATAATTCAAGTACAGTTCAAAGAAACATAAAAACGATTGTATCAAATATATACAAACAATTGCACTGCATTCAGATGCACAGGCAATATTGCACAGAAAATGATATTTACACAACAAAAAGCTATTGCATTGGAACAGAAAAACATTACAACATGAATATAATGCAAAATACTTAAAATAAATCTAGCTGGTTGAAGTAAAATGTCTAGTTTAAAGTGTCTAGTAACTAGACAAAAAGGTGAACTAAGATAAAACTAAATTGAGTCTGTCCTCTTTTGGTGGACCTGTGGAAAAAAAACTTCTTCTCAATTTACACTTCACGGGCGTGAGTCAGAATATTTTAGCAAGTAATGTATGCACAGTTAAATGTGCAACAGGATAAAACTGTTATTTTCCCCCCTTCGTTTCTAAAACAACTCTAAATGAATTTAAATGGGACCACAAGACGTGTTAGTGGTTATTAATGTAAAATAACACATTATTGACATTAATTGTTGATTTTTGTATTAATAACCATGTCTAAAAAAAGCAAAACACAAAATTATTTTATTAACCACCTCTCTCTCTCACGCACGCACGCACGCGCACGCACACACACACACACACACACACACACACACAAGCATTATCATTCTCAAGTGGCGTTTTCGCAACCCTAAAAATGTTTTTTTTTAAATAACATTTCTCCTTTAAACACGCGAAATCCCCGTCCGCCTCCTGACAAATCGTGCAAAACAAAGCGTGATCAAAACACGCTAGGCTGACGGGTTCGCACGTGCGGTCTCGTGCAGCGGTTTCCCGCGTGTGTGTGGCGTGCACGCGCATGCCTGCGGGCGCGCTCCCCGGTGCCTGTCAAACGCTCTGTCCAAATATCAGAAGCTGAAACACGAATCACGAAACGAACCACAAACGTTTTTTTCTTCTTCTTACTTCTCTGTATGTGTCTGGTTTGCTGCAGCCAGTAAATCAGACATAAGAAGACTTCAACGGACTGTCAGGACAGCAGAGCGGATTATTGGTGTGCACCTGCCCAATCTACAGGATCTTTACATTGCCAGGGTAAAGAAACGGGCAGGTAACATCATTAAAGACCCCTCACACCCCGGTCACAACCTGTTTTTCCTCCTTCCTTCCAGAAAACGCTACAGATCCTCCAACACCAAAACAGCCAGACACAAAAATAGCTTCTTTCCCAATGCCATCTCCACCCTGAACAGTTAAGCAACGAACCCTTCAGGACTGCACAGCACAATGTGTAAATCAATGTGGCATCTTATGTACATTTCTAAATCTATTTAGTGTATATCCATATGTGTATGTCTATGTATATATATATATATATATATATCTATGTGTATATATATAGATATATATATGTGTGTGTGTGTATGTGCATGTGTATATTGTAAATAAGTATCTATAAATCATCCTTTTCTTGTATGTGTGTATTGCAGGAGCATGCCTAAACCAAAACAAATTCCTCGTGTGCTCGCTCACACTTGGCGAATAAATCCTATTCTGATTCTGATTCTGATTCTGATTCATTGTATGATGATCAGTATAAATAAACCATTGTGAATAAATAGGAATAATAATATTTTCCTGTCTTTTGAAATAAACGGATTATCGTAAACGATAAGCAGTTATAACCTTTGTTTACTGAATGTTGGATTACTACAATTACTGAGCGTTTTATTCAATCAAAACCAAACAGGGTTTACCTCTCCAGCTCCTAAACCGCTTCTCGTACTGTCAAATCACATATAATTGAAGGCTCAAGATTTAACCAATAAATTACTTCTCGGACCAATCACTGCTCAGCAGTACACACACGTCACGTTTTAGTACCGGTACGGTGCGCTTGGAACCTCGGCCGAAGTGGTACTAAAAAAGTACCTGGTACTAGGTACGTTGCGCAGTGGAAAAGCCCCCAAAAGCGATCCGTACCGAACTGAACCGTACCGTTCCATGCAGTGGAAAAGCGCCATTAGAGTACTCGTTGGGATTTGAGTGTGACTATTTACTCAACAGGCTACATCTTTTGAACCAAACAGTGGGACAAATACTTTTTTATGTTTTTTTTGCCATACCTTGACAGATTTGCACATTTATTTATGTTATAAACCCCACAATTTCTGCCTGTAGATACATTTTAATTTAACTTTACTATTTCAATTCTTGGCCTTTTGCAAAGTAAAATACTGAGTATTAATCTAAATGTATAGTACCTCTAGTATTCTGTATATAAAGGTTTATTTCACATTATTTAAATATAGTTAAAATATTCATTTGACTTGTTTGTTATGACATGCTAGTGTGAGAAAGTTTATACAGTACCTTAAAACATAATATTTTTAACCAGTTGTGGTTGTAGGTAAAAGCTTCCTTAGACGCTTAGAGTGAATGATTTCCAATCTCTCATTTAGCTACCAGACGGGATACAGAAGCCAATTTTATTTCGTACGACTCCAGCATGTTGACTCAGTTGCTGACAGCTCTTTATAGATACAGCATGTTTAATAGCCGGTTCCTTCTCTGTGATTGCATATCACTGTCCGAGTAGCTCTGGACAGCATCTTTTTTTAACAGCCAGGGAGAAGGCAGAATAAATCATCAGGAAATATGTCTAGAGCTCAGCTTAACTTGCCAGAACAAGGGAAGGTTACCAGGAATTCCTCGAGCTGTGCTCTTTTAGAGCCAAGATTGCTACTATAAAGGCCGTCTAACTGATGAGAATTCAGAGAAAGAAGCCCAGAAAAACAGCAAGCGAGAGTAAACATCTCTTGCTTCTCTCTGACAGCTTCTGCATCAACATCAGTTTCAGATTGGCTGCAATTCTCGGGAAATTTATTGACTTTTCCAAAGAGAGCTGAAGTGAAAACACTTACATTTTTCCTCAATAACGTAGCAATGAAAAGGCAACTAGAAGTAAACTTTAAACCTACTCTTCCAAAGAATAACTCAACCATAATATTTTGTAAAAGTCTGAATAATGTAATGTAAAGCCAAAAATGTAATCTCATTACACTATTTTACATTATATTTTTTTGCAATTTGAATTAACTAAAATAAATAAACACACACACACACACACACACACACACACACACACACACACACACACACACACACACACACACACACACACACACACACACA
>MU204176.1:98212-129289 GCA_017309775.1 Paedocypris sp. Pulau Singkep
TTTATCTTCATTTGTTCGTTTTAAGAACGTCCTCCACCTTCAGTCAAAAGTCTGCCGCTACTGATGGCATTATTGGAGCGTGTTGACACCTCAGCGCCATCTAGTGGTGGGGAGCTCATTGTTGTTCCGCGGACTTCGCGGCCCGTGATCGCGGTGAAAAAAATATTCTCGCGGCCCTCTAGGTGGCGCTCGCGGCCCACTGGTCTAGAGATTCCTCATTAAAGACACGTTTTCTTCTTCCAGTCTAATGTATTTTTTTTCCTAATGAAAAAAGCAAAAACAAAGGCCCTAACTTTGTTGCTCCATGGTATCGGAAATGTTATATAGAGTATTAATACTTTTCCAAGTATTGTATCGAAGTTGCCATTTCCAGTAACGTGACAACACGACAACGATCGAAACAGTTACGTTAAAGGAGGCATCACGGAACATCTGGACAGTGTTGAAGAGCTGAACTTCTGCTCTAGATCTGTTACCTGAATGAAGCTGGTGTGATCTTCTGCTTGGGATAATTTCACCATTTCATCCCGCTTCCCCTTCAGACTGTCGATCTCCTGCTGCAGCTTCTCCACGATTCCATTAGCCTCGCTGACTAGCGTATCTTCGTGTTCTCTGATCTTCTGGTTCACTACGTGACATCTTCTCTGGATGGACTGGACCATCTCCGTGATCTTCTCAGTGTCCTCCACTGCTTGTAGTGCAGATCTCTGTCAGAAACACAGCAGCATCAGCTTCTTCCTCTTCATCACACTCACTCCAGACTCTTCTCTTCTTCTCCAGACTGACCTTATGTGACTTCACAGAGTCTCTCAGCTGCTGAAGATCTTTCTCGCGCTGCTGGATCTTCTGCTCAAACGCCGCCTGTGTCTCTGTCAGCTGCTTCTGCAGGGATGAAAAAACCAGAGGAAACATGTCAGATAATCACAGAGTGAACGAATTTGGTCCGAGTGACTAAAACTTGAAGACCAAGCTTGTAGAACATCATCTCCTCAGCTTTCTTACCTGTGTCTCGGCCCATTGAGCTGCTGCTGATACAGTGTCGTGGTCCTTATGTTCGTCCATCACACACAACACACACACACACTGTAGATCCGTCCTGCAGAAAACCTCCAGAAGCTTCTGGTGCTTGGAGCAGAACATCTCCTGCAGTCGATCGGTGGCTTCGATCATACGGTGACGTTTGCGCGAGTGAAACTCCTCGTAGCGCTCCAGATGCGTGTGACAGTAGGATTCCTGACACTCCACACACGACTTCACCGCTTTATATTTTTGTTTGGTGCAGACGTCACACGGAACATCTCCGGCTTCGGCGTGACAGTCGGCGGAAGGAGGAACCCTCCTCAGCTTCTCCACCATCTCAGCCAGGATGGTGTTCCTAGCTACAGCAGGTCTGGTTCTGAATCTCTTCCTGCACTGAGGGCAGGTGTAGAAGTCGCTCTGGACCTGCTGGTCCCAGTGTCTCCTGATGCAGTTCCTGCAGTAACTGTGTCCACAGCTGATAGTGACCGGATCCCTCAGGAGACCCAGACACACTGAACACAGAAACTCCTCGCGGGAAATTCTGGCTTCTGCCATTTTATTGGCTGATCACGGATGAAGAGTAGTTTGTGGTTGTGAAGACACCGATCAATTGTACCTGGAGAGAAACAATGTGAGAGATAGTGGGGAATGTTACAGACTTTGATTTATTTGTTTGTTTGATTTTTTTACACCATCTTAGCATCAACGGCTATATTAATGGCAACATGGCCTTTGACAATTTCACACTTCAGCAAAACATCTCGATAACAGTCGATACATAGAAATAAACACACAACTTTTCAGCAAATCACTTCAGCAATCTAGATAAACTCTTTCATGCTGATGTGTTAAATCGAAACAATTTTTTGTGGTAAAACACTCAACATTTCTGTTATAAACATATTCTTTATATTTGGATTCTTCATATTCTTCAAATATTTGGAATGTTGCAAAACTGTCGGTGCAAAACTGACTATTAAGTATACGTACACGTAACTTTTTTTTAAAGCGTAAAAAGTGTTGCGAGTAGGGTTGCCACGCGTTTTGTCAAGTACTTTGTCGTTTTGTTTAAAGCAGTGTCTCATGCTAATTCTCCTTTCCTACATTTGATTTGGTAATATGCAACCGTTAATTTGATTGGTCTTTTAGCTTTTTATTGTCCAGTGAAGAGGGCCATTAATACACAACACAGTGCTTATGTGTAAGTCATAACAAAATAGTAAATATCAACTCTATTTTGAAATTAGAAATAAGCTATATAAAAACTTTACTGGCTATTCTATGTATGTGCTGTTTCCATGTTGTTGCTACGAAAAATGACTATTATTGCCAGCCTGTTTAAATGCCATTATTATAATTGTTAGAGAAGTATGTTAAGTTGTAAAAGAGAAAGACTGACTGCATTTCAATTAAATAAATTATTTTTAATGTCTCTTATTTTAAGTTGCGATCATTGTTCGTAAGAAAATTCACGTCGCCCCGCCCCCTAGGTGCATGTATCGCGTAATTTTTCGGTATTAAAAGTGTCCAAAACTAACACAAGACTAGTTGTGAGAATGAAGTGTGACTGACTTTTGAAGTAAATACGACACATTAACGTATTTCAAACCGTGTTTGAACCGCATTGTGTCGTTTACGATAACGTTTTACTGAGCACATTCTCGCGTTAGCATGTAGCATCAGTTAGCAACGGCTAAATCGCGGCGAAGAAGATAAAGTCACCGAACCAAAAGAAACTATGCAGCAATAACAAAAAAAAACCGTCTACGTAACTTAAACGAAATTTACAACGTTTGGCCAAATTATTACTCTGTGGAATCGCGCGACTTACCACTGCAAACAACTCCCTCGTGCAAAAACGGGGCGGAGCCACGCGCGTCACTACTCTAAGTTGTATGGAAGCGGAACAAACAGCGATTACGGCACGTCGACGTCACACTAAACGTAAAACTATCACGACGCCACTCATAATTTTCGCAAAAACGTACATTTATACGTGTGTGTCACAGACAGTGTGTGTGTGTGTGTGTGTGTGTGTGTGTGTGTGTGTGTGTGTGTGTGTGTGTGTGTGTGTGTGTGTGTGTGTGTGCTTCTGTCAGCATCATTTGAAAGATGGATGGATAGAGATAGATAGATGGATGGATGGATAGATGGATGGATGGATGGATGGATGGATGGATGGATGGATGGATGGATGGATGGATGGATGGATGGATGGATGGATGGATGGATAGATAGATAGATAGATAGATAGATAGATAGATAGATAGATAGATAGATAGATAGGAAATGTAAAATTGCGGTGTTAAAAAAAAAGTAAAAAAAATGTTGCTGGAGGGACTACAAAAGTTGTTTCACGAAAAAAAAAATATAGTTTAGACTATAGTTTAAAAGGCAAGTCAAACTTAAAAGTACAATATACACGCACCACCAAAAAGAGTTTCTGTTTGACTAGAAACGGACTAAAATTGTGGAATGATTTAAGGGAGGAGGTAAAGCAATGTACTAACCTAAAACATTTCAAACATTAACATAAAAAGGACATTCATTCGAACTACACTAAAAAACGCGGAATAGTTTAATAAAATTGTCAAATTTCGTCATAGATTTATTTTGTGTAAATGTTTTTTTCAGTCTTCATGCGTAAAGGTGGAATATAAAAGGGGGCTGGACTAGATACGTTTCTAGATACTTTCTACTCCCTTTCAAACATGTATTATGCAAATTAAGGAGATGATTGTATTATTATTATTATTATTATTATGTTGTGGTTTTTATGTTGTTATCATTTGTTATGTATACATGTTTGAATGATAGATAGATAGATGGATGGATGGATGGATAGATAGATAGATGGATGGATGGATGGATGGATGGATGGATGGATGGATAGATAGATAGATAGATAGATAGATAGATAGATAGATAGATAGATAGATAGATAGATAGATAGATAGATAGATAGATAGATAGATATGAGTTGTTGATACAGTAAGCGCTAAGAATAAGCCTCTTACACGGTTCAGGCGTAGTAAGCAGTTTTCAGTCTTTACTTTTACTAATCACTTCCGCTTGATCAATGCAATCTGCCTTTCTGTGTCTAACCATTCATACATTACTCTTTTATTAATGTGTTGTATTGTTGCATTCAAATGCATTTCCTGCATTGACTCATATTTACAATCCAGTGTCACTCACGATGTCATCACTTATGATTGCAAATAAATCAAGAAAATCTAAACACGTCACAAACTTTTAGGGTGGTTGTTTTAATTTTGTCTTTCAGTATTTTTGCTCTTTTCAGTTTCTAATTTCTGTGATTTACAAAGAAAAACATTTCAAATGACGGAATTATTGTTCTAAAAATTTGAATGCCCAGTTTATTGGCTGTAAGCAGCTTATGAATCCTCTCAGTGCTGAGCCAAACACACACACACACACACACACACACACACACACACCTGGCAGCATATGAAATCCGATACTAGACGTGCAAAGACATAAAGGAGCTGACGCATTCGGTGGACACAGGTATATTGATTTGTATTATTAAATCTTGAAATTACGCCGAATAATTACACAATTATTACACCTATAACTACACAAACTGAACAAGTTTCACGGACAGAACGACTTTTGCCTGCAATTCGGAAGCAGGTTTTGTTAGGGCTTTACCTTAGATCCCGGAGGATCATGTCGGTGGATGGCAAGAGTGACGAGTCCAGCTGCAATGGAGTAAAAAAACGCAGGTACACACAACTTACGTTTGCATTTAGTGTTAGCTATACACGGATAAAGTTTGCGCTTGTATGCAATTAGCTATTCACATGCTGCTCAAAATTCTGAGTCTAAATGAGGGTCAGAATGACAAATTAAGTACAAATTAACTCCCAATGACTTTTCATAATGGTGCTCCTCAAGGCTCAGTCATCGGACCAATCATGTTTTCCTGTAGACATTTTTTTTTATGTTTGCATATGGTTTTCATGGCTACAAAGAGGTTGTTGGGAACCCGTTTTAGTGTCTGGGAAATTGAAAAGTCCTAAGAGCCGAACAAGTTCCTTTATATATGTTTATGCCATAAAAATGGACAACAAGGTCGTGAAAGTGTGTATCCTTCTGTGTAGAACGCATTGAGTTTTTACAGTATGTATTTGACGTATTGTCATTGTTATTTTTGTCATAAAGGTCGGCTCTTCCAGCAGCCATGATCTCACGAAACGACATCAGCATGTGGAGCGTCCTCAAGAAATGCATTGGTCAGGTGAGTAACAGTTTTGCAATCATCACACGGTAAAATCAGTCATTAATGAAAAATTGCTCGTACATTATTAGACATTAAAACGGTTTCTAAAATATATATAATGGTTTATAAACACACATAAAATATTTATTAACACTTTATAAGCATGCTTGATGTTAGCATGCTTATAAATTTAAAGAATCAGTTGTCTGATAAAGTTAGAAAAAAAAAATCTCATATATGCATAACTATTTAATACATATAATATTTACTTTAATCCATAATGTGTCCAGTAATCCAGGATGTCAAATTCTCTATATCTATCTTTCTATCCATTCATCCATCCATCCATCCATATACTAATTGCTATATAATGCAAAACCCCGAAGCAATGACTGTCCAACAAACTAAACTTGGGCAGATATAAAAATACTTTCTATAAACTGTTAACTGACTGCTAGTAATAGTTATATTATAACACTATACACACACCATGACTTAAATATATTTGTGAAAAGGCATTTAACGGTTACTCTGTCTGAGTAAGTTTACTGTATCAACGATTAACTCATCCTTAACAACAAAAACGACTATTGTTTATTAAAGTAAGAACAACGTAAAACAAGTTTTGTATTATTTATATATTTTCTGTACTTGTTATAAAGTGTCACCAAGCTGTGCAGAACCTTCCCGAAGTGTTTTTAGTGAGAAGGTTTACTGATTTGGAAATGTCTACGTCTGTTATAACACGTTAATGCCATAATTCTTGACACGTTTAATTATATTTAACAGGAACTGTCAAAAATCACAATGCCGGTGGTCTTCAACGAGCCCTTGAGTTTCCTCCAGCGACTGACGGAATACATGGAGCACACACACCTCATTCAGAAGGCCAACGCTTCGCTCGACTCCATCGACAGAATGAAAGTTCGTTTGGGAAGATTATTCTTCATTTCGAGGCCAATCTGAGTTTGAGACCCAAACAAGTGGAGTAAATATTCACTCAAATCGGGAATAGTTATGGGCGAAAAATGATAAACTATTTTTAAACAGGCTTGATAATGTGTATTTTTGATTGAAAACAATTCCAAGAATTCCAGAATGAATTCGTAATTTGCGGTCATTTTCAGTGCGTGGCGGCGTTCGCTGTGTCTGCCGTGGCTTCACAATGGGAGAGGACGGGAAAACCATTCAACCCACTACTGGGAGAAACTTACGAGCTTCTCAGGTCAGAGCCAGTGCTTTATAATAGAATTATAATATAAAGATGACACAATATAATATGATTTATAATGCTTCCTGAAGCGGCCACCAGGTGGAGACACAGAGCAGGACTGTAACAACCTGCTCTGCATTTATATTATTATTCTGTAGCAAATACCGGATTTTTGACGAATATAAGCACCCCCCTTTTTTCGAAGCTCAAAGATTGACGGGTGCTTATGTTCGCAAATTTTAAAAAGTGCACGTAAATATAAGCACCGCCTTTTTTGCCAATTTTATAAGCTCAAAAACTATTTCGCTATTTTAAAAATGCACATAAATATAAGTGTATTATATTATTTTTTATTTACTTTTTCTTAATTTTTTTATTTTAGCTCAAAAACTTAAACGCTGTTTAAATTATAACTATAATTTAAAGCCATAAGGGTGCTTATATTCGCAAATTTTAAAATGCACATAAATGTGTTATATTATTTTTCTAAAATATTTTTATTTGAGAAGCTCAAAAACTTGAAGGGTGCTTAAATTGGCCAATTTAAAAAATGCACATAATTGTAAGAAAAAAATAGTTTTCTTTTCCCAATGTGCTTGAAGAATAAAAAAAGAAAAAACACTGGCATGTTTCTGTCAACAAATCTCCCTGCATTTTAGTGGTGAGAAAAAAAAAACTTGCTTAACCTTCTTGTTGCTACTACATTTGGCGTGTGTTACGGTGAAATGACTGCATTAAAAAACATTATATTTTCTCAATGATGCCCTTCGTAAAAGGAAATTCTCGTTAACAGAATCATTCATGAGCGGATGTTTTAAGAGAAATCTAGCTTAATTCAGCCAGAAATGTAAAAAATTATATATGTCTTTGAAAAGTCAATTTATATTTGCGTATGTTCTGTTTCACTTAATGTTTGACCCCGTGTCCTGTATTAAACTCTTCTCTGTATCTCATCCTCCAAGGAACAGCCAGGTGTTGTTTGAACGGATTTAATACAAAAAAGTGTGAAACTGAAATTGCATAATACAAAGAATAATCAATTTCCAGAAATAATAAAAGCGGAAAACCGAACTCGGAACATACTGCCCTCTAGCGGATAACAATATATTGCAACCGCGAACAATGGCTCCAAAACAGCGTAAATTACACAATAATTGACACTAATAGAAAAACATGTGTGTGTGTGTGTGTGTGTGTGTGTGTGATGTCAGGGAGGATCTGGGGTTCCGGTGGATCTCGGAGCAGGTCAGTCATCATCCCCCCATCAGTGCCTTTCACGCGGAGGGCGTGAAGAACGACTTCAGCTTTCACGGCTCCATCTACCCCAAGCTGAAGTTCTGGGGCAAGAGTGTGGAGGCCGAGCCGTGTGGCACCATCACCCTGGAGCTCCCGGCGTGAGTGGACAAATCACAAGCCTGCGGTCAGTTGACCACTGACCAGGCGGATCCGTGCAGACACGGCGAGGCGTACACGTGGACCAACCCCACCTGCTGCGTCCACAACATCATCATGGGTCAGCTGTGGATCGAGCAGTACGGCAACGTGGAGATAGTCAACCACAAGTAAGCTCTGTTAGGACGTCAGGTCTTACCGTATTAATGTAAGCACCCGATTTACATAAATTAGTACATGTTTATTTTATATTTGTGAAATTTCCCCACTGTGGGACTATTAAAGGCTTTTCCAATTCAATTCAATTTACAATCATTTACAATAATTTATTTACAAATTTACAACATCATTTTTTTTATTTATTTCGTGCCTGGAAAATCAGGGGGGTGCTTATATTCGCATACATACGGTATGTTCTTTAAGGTTGATTAAAGACCCTTTGGAATTCTGCCAGAAGGTTGAGATTACAGTTAGGATTAGGATTGAGATTTGAGACTAAGTAAGGCTGATCAGTGCTGGGATTGTTACTTAAAAAAACAAAAACAAAAAAAAAAGTTACAGTTACTAGTTACTTCTCACAAATAGTAATACCGAGTGCCATCAACTAATTAGCAAGGAAACTATTGCGTTACTTGCTTTTTTATTTTTTTTTTTAATTTGTCAAATAACTTGGCTGCTCTCAATATTAACTAATTAATGAAATGGACTCTACATATAGTCAATTGTTATTTTAAAGCATTGTACATTAAACTACACTGTTATTATATTGCTGTGGGACAATGATAGGGTCAAGTACAATCAAGTATATCAAGTTCAATATATTTTGTAATTATTTATAAGTGAATGAAAACACAATAGTTGGATTACAACTTTTTGCACGTATTGCACAGACAGTACATACAAAAGAAATAAGTCTAAATATAAATTATGCTTCTTAAGGAACGCACCAAAATAAATGAATAAAACTGTCACTTAACTGGTAGACATACAGTATTTTCGTACGCACAAAAGTAAAAACATTTTGGGGAAAAAAAAAAAAAACGTTTATAAATTAACTTGACATTGTATTTTTTTACAGAACTGGGGATAGGTGTTGCTTAACCTTTAAACCCTGCGGGATCTTCAGGAAAGAGCTGCATAAAGTTGAAGGCTTCATTCTTGATAAGAGGTATATCTGAATAATACAAAAAAAGAAAAAGAAAAAAAAAACAACTTTATTTACACCACTGAAATGGACAACCATTCAACATCAACTCTCAAAGTTTTGTTTAAAGCTAAAATGAACAACGAACGTACTTGGACTAAAAGTGTCCTGATAATATTTGATGAGCATATTTGATATGTCCTGTAGCAAAAAGAAGGTGTGCGCTCTTTACGGCAAGTGGACGGAGTGTTTGTATTCGGTGGCCTGTGCCAAGTTTGAGGAGAACAGGAAGTCGGACCCAGGACGCCCCGAGACGGACAGGAGGGGAAGTGGACAGGTAGACACAGTTTTAACATCACGTGACTGGAAGGTGCTACACGTGAACCACGTGTTGTAGAATGCGGAGGCGGAGCCAGAAACCGAGGACCCGCCCCCTGTCCAGGCCGAAACGGTGCACGTGATTGCCGGAAGTGAGTTGATCTGGAGAACCTCGCCCCGCCCACACAACTCTAAACAAGTGAGTGACCCCTGAAAACTTCGTCAAACAAATAAAAATAATAGTAAACTGACCCCCATTGACCAACGTATAGCCTGTAGAGTTGAAACGTTAAAATAAAAAAAAAAAAAGTTTTTTGTTCTAATGAGCACTACTATAAAAAACTATTATTACATATGAGTAGAATTTGTTTTTTCTAAGGATGCAAGGTATAGCTAAAGCGAGTGAAATTTCTCATAATTTAGCGAGGCTTTAGCGCCCCCTGTCGGCAGAAAAACTCTGCTCACATTCACTCTACTAAAATTCGAATCCTTCGATGTCATTATACATGTTAAACGAAATTGTAGCAGCTAAAGAAAATATAAAAATACAATAAAACATAAAATAATAGTCTTGTCTGATTGAAGTATCAGGTGTAAATATTGCATGAGGAGGAGGTGGAGCTGTATTGCACAGGAATATAATACATATAAAATAAATATATAAGTATATAACGATAAAAGTAAACTAAATATAAGTGTGTGTAAACAGAGAACTAATAAACTGAAATGATCTTCAGCTCATTTGTCATTTACTTGACAGCTCACATAAAAAAAAAAAAAAAAAAGTATGAAATGTCCGCTTAGGCCTGCTTTTGTGTAACATATTAATTATTACCGTTTCTTCTTACCAGTTCTACGCCTTCACGTCGTTCGCCCTGCAGCTGAATGAGCTGGACGCCGAGACCCAGCGGCTGCTTCCCCGCACGGACTGTCGCTTCCGACCCGACATCAGAGCCCTGGAGGACGGCCACGCCGGTGCCCATCTCGCCTGCCACATCCTTTAATGCGCGGCGTAGCACATTTGATACACTATGTTTATAGCTAGTTTACAGGGACTCAAATTAAAAATTAAATTGAAAAAAAAACGTATCGAGTACAAGTATACACTTGTAATGCATAATTAAATCACCAGGTGGCAGCAATTAGTCGCTACATGGTGTTTCCAGTGGAGCGAACACTAGGGGATCAGCTACAAATTTGACAAAAAAAAAAAAAAAGTATTTTTTCTTCATATTTTTATAAAAAAATGTTCTGGAAGTTTATGGGGGGAAAAAGTCAAATTCATACTCACATTTCTGAGACGGGTTGTCTGGGGGGTTGCATGATTTTGGCGTGATTAATTTTTTTGTTAAAAATTTAAAATTTTCTTAATTTCTTTAATAGAACCATCATGAAGAATCGGAAAAAAAACAAAACAAACAAAAAAAAACAACATTGTAAGCTTTCCTTCAGGGTGCCAGCAATAAAGAGCTGCATCTTTTAAATATAAGCTTTTTCTTTGCACATTGTTATACGGAATCAGATTAGTGATCATAAATATCAAACGTAAGATTCTATGAATCGTCTACTCCCATTTAGAAATAGTGTAATGGGCAAAAAATTACACTTTAATCACAGTTTATTGTATCCTAATATTAAAAAAGTGGAACTGTCCCACACTTCCTGGTCAAGCAGCTGCCAATCACATTCTCACCAGCCAATCAGAGTAAGGGCCGCCCCCTAGTGAAACTGTGCCAGAAATCCAAATGAAACAACTGAAGCGAAACGAAAACGTGAAGAATGCTAGCGAAAAAAAAAAAACAAAAAAACAAAACAAGCCTAAATGTGAAACATTTTTGTTAGTTTCTTAAAAAAATTATATGCTTGATAATGTTGACGCTAACAAACAATACAGTAGAATTAAAACATTTTCTCCCTCACAGATTTGGCCAGTGACGAGAAAACCAGACTGGAGGAGAAACAACGTCTGGCCCGAAAGAATCGCTCCAAAACCAACGAAGAGTGGAACAACAGGTCAACACGACACACATATTTCAGATTTACAAATATTTTACGAATACATAATGAACTATAACATGACTGTAATGAGATGCTGAATATGGAGCTTCTTCTGGCCTTCAGGTGGTTCCGGCCCGGGCCAAACGCTCACACCAGTGTCCAGGACTGGAACTTCACCGGCGGCTACTGGGAGCGGAACTACTCACAGCTGCCGGACATTTACTGAATAAAAGCAGATTCTGTCCCAAAGACCCGGAATGGTTGTGTTGATATTATGGCTGACAAAACGATTAATCGTTTTTTTTTTAACGAATTAATCGCAATTCCCTCACCAAATTAATCACGATTAATCGCAAAACATGACAAGCTTGTACTATTTGATATTGAGGTGTAAAATGTAAACTCAACACTAAATAAACACTCTGTTTGAATACTGTAATATAATTTTGTAGACTTTTTGTTCAATTTGCAAAATATTTTCTTTGTTTTTTTTTTTTGCACAAGTACTGTCTGTTTATCTAATCCGTATGAATCCAAGACGAGGTTAAAGATTCGAGACTAAAGTATGTCTGTCTCACCTTAATAGTGAATAACGAGCCGAGATTGCCCCGCCCCCACGTGCATTTCACTCTCGCACACCAGCTTCCACTGTCAAAACGCTAAAAAGTGCAACTGTCTAACTATTGCGTTTTGAGGATTGCGCTTTGACAGCGAAGAAAAATTAGACTTGACAAATAGCGGCAGCTTTTTGAACAGACATATAATTTGACTGAGAATACTGACGAGAACGTTATTTTCAGCTGAAAAAACACGTTAACTAATATTTAAATGCAATCAAGTGATCTAAAACGCATCGCATGCGTTAACGCGTTAACTTTGACAGCACTCGAAACTTTCACAAGAAAAGCGGACGCGTGATTTATTTTCAGTTCTGGTTTATTCCTGTAGTCTGTGTGAGGTTTTAAAAGCACGATGGACAGGTGGACCGAGTGTGTGTGTGTGTGTGTGTGTGTGTGTCCGTTCCTCTCTGACCGGTGGGTTCCCGCCGCACTTTCGGCCCTGTCCCGAGTTGAAGCGCGTGACACCGCGGAGCTCGACGCGGAACGCCACCGTCCCCCGGCCGCTCCACACGCGGATGAAGAGTCCGTGCGCAGGTGTGGCGGTCACAAATAGCCCTCGCGGCGGAACTGCTCCTGCAGGACGTCCCGATACTCGTCAAAGCCGCCGTCCATCCGCTGCACGCGGCCCGACTCGCACACCCACAGCTCCTTACACACCAGCCGGATCAGACGCTCGTCGTGAGACACCAGCACCACTCCACCCTGTGCAAACGTAAAAAACACGAAAATTAGACAAACTGGCAGATAAAGACAAAAAAACAATATAGGTGCCCGCATCGATTATACAATAATGAATTGAAATGGCCTTGGCTCAGGATTCTACATACATTGACATGGATTTATAATCGGTACAGCGCCACCTACAGTCTGAATTGGTTCCTTCAATTTTTGTATCTCAATTTGTTTTCAATTCTCTTTTATTTCACTCTCTCTTGTATTCTCTTTATATTTTTTTTTAGAGCGAGAGAAGAGAAAGGAGAGCGGATTAGGGTGAAGTAATGTAAAGAAAAAGACTGAAATGAAAGAATAAAAAAAAAAAAAAACAGACTGAAGTGAAAGAGAATAAAAAAACAATAGTTTTTTGAGACACAATAACGTGGGGAACCGAGAAAAGAGATAAAACAATGTAAAAAGAAAAGAAAAAACCCCCAACACTAAATACAATATATATTTAAAAAAATTATGATACAATGTGAATAAGGTATGAAAAAAAGAGAGCACGATAGAAACTAGGATATTATAAATAAAAATAAATAAATACACAAAAAAGTGAGTGTGAAGAAGAGCTATAGTGAGGGAAAAAACAACTAAATTGAAGAACAGCAATAAAAGAAAGAGAGAAAGAGGGAGAGAGAAAAATACATATTAAACAACAGCAAGCGAGGAAGAAAAGAACAGAGTGTGAGAAGGAGGAGGAGGAAGAGTGCGGGCGTCTCTCACCTTGAAGGCGTTGAGTGCTTTGGCCAGCGCTTCGATCGTCTCCATGTCCAGGTGGTTCGTCGGCTCATCCAGAATGTAGAAGTTGGGGCTGCAAACACGATAATAAAATTAGTTGACAATAAAAAAAAATAATAAAATAAAAAAAAAGAAAGAAATTGTCCACAAATACTGTTTACGCGTTCACGCAAATATAAGCACCCCCCTGACTTTTCAGGCACAAAAAAAAAAGTATTTATTTATTATATTAACATGTCTGGTTCAATTACGCTAATATCGTCTTAAAAATATTATTTTTTATTTATTTAACAAACCTAACGTGTGACTCGTATCATTTTGATATCATTTAACTTAAAAAATAGATAACAAAAAGTCGATTCTAGTGGTCAGGACATCATTTCCCAAGATCCTTTGCTCTCCAGTCAGACTCCGCACATGCTCAGAGCAACTGTTTCAAGCTCAGGCCTGTTTCAAGCTCTCCGTTTATCTGACGGCGTGTGAAGAGGAAGGATTGTTATCCCCTGTGCAGCGACCCAGCGTTTGGATTGTGTCTGTTCCCTGGATTATTTCCCTCCTCGCCTGTGTTCTTCATTTCTGAAGGTTTCGACTCTTTCTGCGATGACACATTGGACTCGTTTGTAGCCGGTTGTGCTAAGCTAAGCTAACCCAGTGGTGGTTTGTAGTCTCTGTTTGCTGTAATATTAATTATTGTACTGTATTTAGTGTAATCTTACTTCCTCCAGTGTTATTTTGTCTTTTAAGAGTCACAGCGTCTCTAATGTTTCTTTAATGCTGTTATTGAGCTAAAAACTGTTTAACATTATATAGACGCACACACGCGGCGCTACATAGACGACGTGTTTTTGTTTATTTGTGATTGCTCCTGACTTGAAATACGAAAAAATGGGAGCTTATAATTGCCAATTTCAAATATGCACGAGAATATAAGCACGTCGGAAAAAAAAAGGGTGCTTATAATTGCGTAAATACGGTAATGGTGTTACAGTGACCATGTGCCAAGCACCTGCAATATCGCAAGTGAAAACTCATTTTAAATACAAATTTTAACTTTGCATTTTAAGCAATAGCTGAATAAATGTTATAAAAGCGACTGATTAATCATTGGCTTAATCGATGAATAATCGTCCGAATAATCGATTCAATTAATCGATTAGAGAGACAGATAGTGTGCTGATCTGTGTGCGCTTGCTTCTGTCTGTCAGCGTCATTTCACCCAGTGGAATCTGTGGCAAATGTTGTAATATTATTATTTTTTTATTATTCTGACGGTTCCATCTTGAATCTTTAGCAAAGAGTGTGTGTGTGTGTCTCAGGTGGGGGAGAACGGCGACTAGATTAATCGACTATCAAAATAATTATTTGTATAGTGTGAAGGCTGCGAGGGCGGAGGGGGCGTGGCAGCAAAAGGGGCGTTACCAGGGCATGGTCATCTGAGCGAAGGCCACGCGACTCTTCTGCCCGCCGGAGAGACTCGCCACCGGCCGCGTCGCCAGCTCCCCCGTCACGCCGTAGCGGCCCAGCTGATGGCGGTACTCTTCTTCTGTGCTGCCTGGTGAACACACACACACACACACACACACACGACTTTACTGGTAAAGACTGTTCGCACATTCCGGCATTTTAACGGAAAAGAACCATTCACACAGCGCTTTCAAAATCCCGGCATTTTCAGTGACATCATCAACTGGCGACACGCTTTAAACAGCTGCCTGAATAACGTGAATAACGGCGGTGACTGTTTCACGTTTCAACTGTTCCTTTAATGTGGTGATAAATGTCTTCATGCGCCCAAATTATTAGCGGCGCTTTGATTTCGCCGTCGTTCCAATTTCCGACTGTGATTTCTGAGTGAATATTCTGTGACGTCATCAGCCAGCGACACCTTTTGAGCGCGCGGGAATTGAGCACGTGACCCAGGGCAGAATGTTCTGATTGGCTCAGAGCAGTGGGTGACGTCAGCCCCTTCCGAACTATATTATATATATTTACACCTATATATATATATACACCAGTATTTTGCCGAGAATGTCTGTGCTCCGTGTGTGTGTGTGTGTGTGTGTGTGTGTGTGTGTACCAGGAAACTTCTTCAGCAGCAGCTCTATAGAGCAGACGTTCAGGTCCAGCTGGTCCACGTGGTGCTGACTGAAGTATCCGATCTTCAGGTTCCTGACGGAGGTGAAGGTGTGAGCGCGGGAAGAGGGCGTGGCGGTACGGGGGCGGTCCTCACCTGTGGGCGTATCGGGCTCCGCCTACCGGGGTCAGGTCTCCCATCAGCAGCTTCAGCAGGGTGGACTTACCAGCGCCGTTCTCCCCCACCTGACACACACACACACACACACACACACACACACACCGCTATAGACTCAAGATGGAACCATCACATAATAATAAAAAAATATTCCAACCTATCATCACAGCGTTTGCAAATGATTCAACTGAGTGAAACGAGGTTGACAGACAGAAGCAAACGCACACAGATCAGCAGACTATCCATCTATCTATCTGTCTGTCTATCTATGAAATGATGCTGACAGACAGAACCAAACGCACACAGATCAGCAGACTATCTATCTATCTATCTGTCTGTCTGTCTATCCAAACATGAAATGAAGCTGGCAGACAGAAGCAAACGCACACAGATCTGAGAATGTGATTCCAAAAATAATAAAAACATCTTTGATCAAGTGCTAACACACAGAAACAAGGACCGGCCGGAGTTATAAAAAAAAAAAATAAAGAAAAAAATGTGGATAAAAATTTTAAAAGTGATAAAAAAAAACGAGAAATGTTTCAGCTGCTTTCAATTTGTCCGGTCTGACTGACTCTTCACATCACAGGTTAGTAAATAAAAACAAAAGCTTTTGAAAAAAAAAAAAACTAAATCTGAAAAATTCATAAAAAAAACGATACAAACGCAAATACAACTTTTATGCGACATTTTTACCTATTCCATAAAATAAAATGGTCTTTTTGAGTTCACACTGAAAATTAGAACCACTAGAGTAAAATTAGAAACTTCCTTCGTCTAACCACCTTCTCCATTTCCGGGTCACGAGGAGCTCGGTATCATTGAGATTGATGGGCGGGACACACCCTAGATTAGCAGCCAATCACAGGACGGCACAGTCACACACATTCTCCGGCGCGACAGTGGGAGGAAACCAAAGGATCCCCAGGCAAACCGGAGAACAGGCAAACTGTAGTACGACAGTAACTAACGCGCGACACTTACGATGCAGATGCGCGACTCCAGATCGGCCGACACGCTGAGGCCGGTGAAGAGCCGCTGCTCAGGCGAGTAATGGAACTCCACCTCGTCCAGCTGCAGGATGGGAGGAGACAGCTTCTCAAAGTTATCCGGAAAACTGAGGGAAACACACACACACACACACACACACAGTGGTATAAATACAGGATAGTTTCTAAATTGCCTTTTTGCCTTTCTTACGGTCTTCTATCTGTCTGTTTGTCTACCTGCATTCCAGTTTATCTATCTGTAAAACTGTCTATTTATTTGTTTATTTGTCTGTCTATCCATTTGTCTATCTTTTATTCATCTATCCATGTATACATCCATCTTTCTATATGTCTGTGTCTACTTATCCGCTTGTCTGTCTATCCATTCATCCACTTATCTGTGATCGTGTTTGTCTTTCTTCAATCATATTGTCTTTTTATCTAATCTATCCATCCATCCATCAATCTATCCTTCTATCTAGCTGTCTGTCTGTCTGTTCATTCGTCCGTATATCATCATCCGTATATCCATCAACCTCTCTGTCTGTCTATCTATCTATCCATCTGTCTCTCTGTCTATCCATCCATTCATCCGTTTTTCTGTCTATATTAATGTCTGTCCATCTATCTATCCTTCCAGCAGTCTATCCATGTATCTGTCTATTCATTCATCCATCCATCTGTTTATTTTGTAATGCTGTTTATTTGTCTCTCAGTCAATCTTATTGTCTTTTTATCAGTCTGTCTGTCTGTCTATATCTATCTGACCGTCCGACAGTCCGTCTATCCATCCGTGTGGTAAACTGACCGCAAGACGACCTCGGCTTCCTTCAGGATGGGCTTGTCTATCCATCTATCCATTCGTGATCCGGGTTATTTGTCTTTCTGTCAATCTATCTATCCATCAATCTAACTAAACTAACTAACCAACTTACCAACTATCTGTCTGTCTATCTATCTGTCTATCTATCTATCTGTATATCTGTCAATAAATCTATTTATCTATCTATCTGTCTGTCTGTCTATCTATCTATCTGTCTATCTATCTATCTGTCTGTCTGTCTGTCTGTCTGTCTGTCTGTCTGTCTATCTATCTATCTATCTATCTATCTATCTGTCTATCTATCTATCTATCTATCTGTATATCTGTCAATAAATCTATTTATCTATCTATCTATCTATCTGTCTGTCTGTCTGTCTATCTATCTATCTATCTATCTATCTGTCTGTCTATCTGTCTATCTATCTATCTGCCAATAAATCTATTTATCTATCTATCTGTCTGTCAATACACGTGTCTATTCATTCGTCCTTCCATCCATCCGTCCGTCCGTGTGGTAAACTGACCGTAAGACGACCTCGGCTTCCTTGACGATGGGCTTGAGCTCGGGCCTGTGAGGGCAGAGCAGCGTGTGAGTGTGTGTGAGTGTGTGAGTGTGAGTGTGTGTGTGATGACGGACAGACTTACAGCTTCTCCAGCAGCTTGAGTTTGCTCTGCACCTGCGCGGCTCTGTTGGCGTTATACCTGAAGCGGTCGATGAACACCTGAGAGAGAGAGGGAATGAGGCGGGGCTTCCGCGCGGTGGGCGGGGCTGGCGCTACCTGGATGTGCTCGCGGTACTGCAGCTGCGCCTCGTACTCCCGCTGCTGGTTCTTCAGCCGGTCTTCTTTGGTCTTGACGAAGTTCTCGTAATCGCCGCGGTAGCTCTCCAGCCGCTGCGAGTGCAGGTGCACGATGTCCGTCACCACCGCGTTCAGGAAGTTGCGGTCATGTGACACCACCAGGATGGTGGACTGCCACGTCTGGAGGAGATCAGGATCAGAACCGGAGCCATATTTAGATTTCCAAAAAAAATGAAGAGAACGGGCGCGGCCTCGAGGCAAACTTAGACAGAATTTTTAAATGGTGCAAAACTACTTTCTGTAATAAAATAAATTTAATCTGTATAATAGTAGAATAGTAGTCCTAGATGCTTTCCTAATAAACACATAAACAATTTGATTTATTTCATAATAAAAAATAATTGTGTTCTACAAATCAACTATTCTGTTATTAAAATCCAGCTTCAACAATATATATATATATATATATATATATATATATATATATATATATATATATATATATATATATATATATATAATAACCATTATATACTATCTATTAGTGAGCAATAGTAGTGAGAAATTATGACAGATAATTTTAAAATATAGTACGTTCCAAATTTGTTATTGGTTATTTTTGTTACATGCGTATTATGTTGTTTATTAATATATTAACTATAATGTTTCGGGTAATAAATTAATATTTATGTGTCTGACCTAACAAACAAGCTCTGAAACATTAGGATGGGCGGGGTTTAACCTGATGAAGCATCAGCCATTTGAATTCTCTCTCTCTAAGCCCCGCCCCCCTCACAGACAGTTACAAAGACCAATCAAACTACCGACGACATTGTGTACAACCCAATCAAAAGTAGAAAAGGTGAAAAGTGCGTTAGATGATTCGCATGAGATAAATATAAACAAATATATATAAAAAAATACCGTACAATAGCCGTCCAGTAACGTTTCAAAACTCGACGTGCAAATTCATTCTCAAAAAAAAAAAACACGGTTGGCGAACGTGTGATGGTCACTCGAAGAAGCGTGAAACTCTTGACATTTTTGTGAATTCATAAAACCCGTCTCGGACACGAGGTAAAAAGAGGACGCTTGCTCCCCCTAGTGTCCGTCACTCTCACCTGCAGGTAGTTTTCCAGCCAGAGAATGGCGCGGACGTCCAGCATGTTTGTGGGCTCTGATTGGACGAAAAAAAAAACAATCATTTACCACCATCATTCGACAACTTCATCAAACGGACCTACACTCACCGTCAAGTAACAATAAATCCGGCCTGTGACAACAGAAACAGAAAATTGTGAGCGAATGCAGGGTACGGTTAGCGATTAAGGATTAGCTCACCGTGCAAACAGGGCTCGTGCTAACGCTAACCGCATCCTCCAGCCTCCGGAAAACTCCCTGGAACACAAGGCGTGGTCGGCCGATTTAGCACTAGCGCGCTAGGTCGCTAATGCTAACGATGCAGATATTGTCTGAAGTGAGTTTTATCGCCCGCTCCGACGCAACCACAAGATTCGTCCAAATTTGTGAACAAATCAAGCTCTTTCTACCAAGATTAGTGGCAAAAAATTGCAAACTTTTAAAAAACGTACAAATTTGCCTCACATTTTCGTTGCGCTTTTTTTTTTCTTTTTGTCGTTTGTAATAGTCACATTTTCGTTCGAAACTTTCAGAATTTTTTTCACGCTAGGACATTTGGCACTTGTTTCATGTGGGGGCGGCACTTATTCTGATTGGCTGGTGAGAATGTGAGAAACGCAAAAATCTGAAAGTGAAGCATTTGCGTTTTTTGATTTATTTTCAACCCTAATCTGATACATCATCCCCCCCCCCCCTTTTAGAATTTTTCACTCACTTCACTAATCTGATTGGCTGGTAAGGATATGATAATAAGTACCTAAATAAATACATGAATAAAATTAAGAAAAATATTACAGGAACATTCTATGGGAAAAACGAAGCAGTAAATAAATAAAAAATAAAAAAAAAACTGATTTGTGCCAAAAATATTTGGTGCAATTTGCATTTCTAAGAAATTAACAAACATGCCTCACATTTCCGTTTTGCTTTTATTTAATTTTTTTTTCCCACTTGTAATCTTCACATTTTCTTTTAAAACTTTTTTTTTTCTCCACCTTTTTAGGCTGTTTTTCACGTGGGGACGGCTTCTTCTGATTGGCTGGTGAGGATGTGATTGGCTTTGATACTAGTGCCAAAAGTCAAAACGCAAAAAAAAAAATGCCTCACATTTTCGTTGCGCTTTCTTATTTTCATTATTATTAATCAGTGAATAATAAAGCACAGTCAAATAGGAACAAACAAACAAATAAATAATTTTACGGGTTCATTATAGTCCAAATATTACGGTACTTGGCACGAGGTTCAGCTACTCACTTGGTGGTTTGCTGCTGCATCTTAGATGAAAAGCCCAAACCGGCCAAAATGACTGACGCTCTGCAGAAATGATTCAGGGTGGAGTCAATAAACAGCATAAAGGTGAGAAGAAGGGTAAAGGGCGGAGTCTTACCGGGCGGGGGCTTTGTCCGCCTCGATTTCCTCCAGCCTGGCGTAGATTTCTGACAGCCGCACGCTCTCTAGCCCATCTGCTCTGGAGGAGGAAAGCACAGGAACGCTTAGAAATAATCTTGAAAAAAACATTTTAAAGTTTAAAAAAAAAAAAAAATCTCTCTCATTTAAAAAAAAAAAAAAAATCAAACTCGAAAGTCATTTTACTCGACGCGATATCGGCTAAAGACCTGCAGTCAAATGGAAAGAGATGATATTTAGGGATGATTAGAATTTTTGTTACAATTTTTATGGAATTGAGAAGCATTTTAGCCGCTGAAAAGCTCAAAGTCTCTTTAAAATGGTTCGATTAATGATCCTTGTAAAATGTTTTAATATTTTTTTACAAATATTTTTGATTCTTCAAATCGCCATTCATAGAAAAAGCATCAAAAACAATACATACACACAAACAAAACAAAAAATTGAACACGATTCGGGAAAGTGTATTTGTTCCAGAAAAAAAATGAATCAATCAAAAAATGCCTCTTGTGTGTGCACATATGTAATATAAATATATTTTTTTCTGTGTTTATAAATGTGCATATGTGTTTTTATAGTTAATTATTGCGAAATACTGAATCAAATTAAACTAATGATTTTTTTTTAAATCTATTTAATATGTAATTATTTAAGCGATCATTATTCACTTTTTCATCTAATAAGGATTCACATTATATTATTATTATTATAAATTGATTTTTCTTCCTTCTTATTAACAACAATAATAATAAAATCACAAAATTGCCACACGACTCTGGAACTAGTGCATTTTTTTCCGCAAAAAAAAAAAAAAGAATCATTCAAAAATAAACACACACTCAAACATTGCCTCTGTGCATGCACAGATGTAGATATAGATATAAGTATTTGTTTTCTCTGCTGTGTGTGTATGAATGTGCATATGTGTTTTTACAGATAATAATTGTGAAATACTAAACGTTATTTCATCCATTTATTTAATTGATCATTTTTTACTTAATCATCTAATAATAATGAATATTACAGAATAATTATTATTTGTACTTTTCTTCTTATTATTAATATGATTAAGATTGTTATTATTATTATTGATGGTGATAATAATAATACATATAATATTATTGCTAATATAAAAAAAAAACACTGTTGTACGTATGAATATCCGAATCTAAAGGAAATACGACTAAAAAAGGCGCAACGAAAGCAGCGTGAGAGGCGGAGCTTGACGTACGATCCCGCGGCGATGCGCGTGTTGAGCTCGCGTTCCTCCGTCAGCAGCTGCTCGCGCACCGTGTCGCTCTCCAGGACGCTCTGCAGCGCCGCCGTCTCGTCGCCCGCCACTTCCTGCTCCACGTGCAGGATGGAGATGTGGGCGGGGACTCGCAGGCTGCGGCTGGCCAGCATCTTCAGCAGGGTGGTCTTCCCCAGGCCGTTCCGACCCACCAGACCGTAGCGCCGCCCGCTGGCCAGAGACAGTTCTGCGCCCTGCAGCAGACACCTGCACCGCAAAAAAAAAAAAAAAAGATTGGAAAAAAAAAAAATGCATTTTTTTTTTGCTCAAAATGTGAAGAAGAGCGTTTAAAAACCTTTTTGCGTTTAAAACCTTTTTTATCCCCGCTTCAGATTTTTTTGTGCGTTTTAGATTTTTGTGTCTGGATTTGTGGCACTAGTTTCGCCTCACTCTGATTGGCGGATTGAAAAAAATGCAATAAAACAACAAAAAAAACAATAGTTTGTCAATTACAATTAAAGTAAGGACTTTGTAAATGAGACAGAGTAAACAACCGACACGATGCAATAAAAAAAGGATAGTTCAATAACAATTACAATAAAAGTAATTAAACGTCAATAAAGTCCTAAAAACATTTCCAGTTTATCTTAATTCCGTCATAACTATGTTGCGCTGGATTTTTACATTTGTGTTGTAATTAATAGAACTTTTACATTTGTGTAAACTCAGGTCAGAGAGAAAAAAATAGTAACGCAACACGTACATTTCTAAAAAACATTTGACTTTTTTTTTTTTTGACTTGAAATCTTCACATTTGCAAAACTTTTTTTTCCCGCTTTTAATGTCTGGACTTTTGGCACTACTAGTTTTAAATTACTCTGATTGGCTGATTACAAAAAAATGCAATAAACAAACAAACAAACAAACAATAGTTTGTCAATTACAATAAAAGTAAAGACTTTGTAAATAAGACAGAGTAAACAACAAAAGTGATGCAATTAAAAAAAAAAAAAACTTAGTTTATCAATAACAATTACAATAAAAGTAATTAAACGTTAATAAAGTCCTAAAAAAAAATCTCCAGTTCATTTTCATTCAGACATAATGTTGTCCGGCATTTTTATATTTGTGTTGTAATTATTAGAACTTTTATGGTTTCTTTTACATTTCACATTAGCGTTCAAATTTCAAAAACAGCTGTATTTTATTTTTAACCACGTCACAATTTCACCCGAGCGACGCCTTTGAAGAATATGGAAGTCAGACGTCGAAAAACGTCAAGTATATTAATCTTTGATTAAATATGTGAGCAATTAATTTTACAAATCGTGTCAGTGAACTACAAAGGGCAAAAAAATATGAATAAATGAAATAATCGTTCATTCATCATAATCGAGTGAAAATGCTGAAACGAATCGCAGTTTCGAGCTCATGCCCAATCGGGAGCGCCGCACGAGGTTTCCGACCTTTCTCCAAACGACACGTCGAAATTCTCGATGCGGATGTCGTAGCTCTTGTTCTTCCCGGACGAGTCCACGCGGTTCTCCTTCTTGCTGCTGGCTTGACTGGCCGAGGCTTCCTCCAGCACCCTGAGCGCACACACACACACACACACACACACGCGCGCTCAGCTGGACTGAGGGTGTGACGCAGCGGTGTGACGACACTCACGGCAGAGAGCTAGACTTGGCCGAGTCCTTCTCACTTCGCTCACGCTTGGCTTTCAGCTTGGCTTCCGCTTTCTCCAGCTTCTTGGCATCCACCGTCTGAACGAGTGAATAACCGGTGTGATGGGATAAAAAAAATAAACACAAAAAACACGAGTTTGTCAATAACAACTACAATAAAAGTTATTCAACATCAATTACGCCATCAAAAGAGTTCATTTCATTCCGTCATGACTCATTCATGTTGCCCTTTTATTTGCGCTTTTTAATGTAAACATTTACCGAAATTAATTTTTATTTAAAATCAGGTTAGTAACGCAAAAATATAAATTTCTAAGAAACTTTACTTCTCACTTGAAATCTTCACATTCGAGTTCAAAACGTTTTTTTTTTTTCCGCTTCTGTTTTTCTTTGTGTTTAAGATTTTTGTGTCTGGACTTTTGCCGCTAGTTTCACCCTACTCTGATTGGCTGGTTAAAAAACAAATGCAAAAAGAAGCAGACAATCAAACAAACAAACAAAAAAAAACAAACGATAGTTTGTCAATAAAAACTACAATAAATGTAAACGCATTTTAAATGGGACCAAGTAATCAACCAACGTGATGCTATTAAAACAAAACAAACAAAAAAGATAGTTTGCCAACAATGTGACTGAACTGAAACTATAAAAAATTGAAAAAAAAAAAACCTATAGTTTGTCAGTAACAATTACAATAAAAGTAAAACACTTTGTAAACATTTCCCTGAGCATTGAATCTAAAAAAAACCTAGAAACTCGAACCTCCGTTACGAAATTTTCTTTTCTTTTTAGCTTATGAAATGCAGAATCACAAGGCACACGGTCTTTATGGTTTTTATTATTTTGTTATTAAAATAACTATTTTTTTTTTACGAGTTACAGGTACGCCTTAGAGTAAAAAAAAAAAATCTAATAATATTTACTAATAATAGATTAGTAACAGATACTAATAATAGATTTTAGGACTTGATGAAAATAACATTGCGGTTGAAATGTGTCGTGTGCCGTGTAACGACGCAAAATGTTGGCTTTTTATTTGTACTAGTTGCTCCTCGGAGCTTCGAGATGGAGAGACGGCGAGTGCTTACGGTGCCCTGGTTCCGCTTCAGCATCCAGATGCCCTGGACATCACTGGCGGACACAGCTGGAAGAGAAGAGCCGCTTCAGAAGCTTCCGGAAAAGAGCCAATCACACGGGCGTCTCACCTGTGTCGGCGGAAACCTGCGACAACTGCACCGGAGCCTCCAGCAAAACCTGCTGCTGTCCGGAGTTACACTTACTCCTGCAAAGTTACCACAACGTTACTATACAACACTAGTGGAGAACCAACCACTGTGCTGCGCGCGCGTGTGTGTGTGTGTCATGTAACGTCATTCACCCTTTACTTTTCAAACGATCAAATAGAAACTTAATTCTCCACAGTGAGATGATTTTTAAATTTAAAGTAGAAATAAATAATCAGGTGATGAGTAACATTCAAGTCGGTGTTTGATGAACATAAGATGCTTGCTAATAATTAGCTGCTTCCTAATATTTAATCAGGTGATTAATTATACAATAATACCATCAATATTTAGGCATATAATAATGGTAAATAGCTGCATAATAATACTCGGGCAGATGTTTGATCAAAATGACGTCACTAGAAAGACCTAATTATTTGTGTAATGATACTCAAGTAGGTGTTTAATAATAATAATAATCAGGTGTTCAATAATAATTCTGTGGTTACTAATACTGAAGCAGGTGTTTGATCATAAATAGGGGATTGAAATACTTTATTAGGTGTTTAATAATACTTCCCTGGATGTATAATAGCAATAAATAGATAATTAATGTTATTCATTTTGTGTTTAATTAATCATATCATGAAACACAAAGTCTGTTATTCAATTTTGGACATCTCGTCTCAGTTTCACCCAATGATTAATAACCACACAACTTTACTTTTCGAACAAACAACTGGAGATACATTTCTCCACAGTGAGAAGATTTGATTTATAATTAAAAAAGAGTTTAAAATTAATAATTTGGTGATTAGTAATACTTAAGTAGGTGATTAATGATATTCAAGTAGGTGATTAGTGCTAATTAAGGGTTTGTTAATAATTAGCTGCTTAATAATATTTAATTAGGTGTTTAATGATACTTAAGGATATGTATAATAATAATTCACCTTGGTCACCTCGCCACATTACGGAGTTCTCAGGAGTTTGTATGACGTCATTTCAAGATGGCGAGATATATACGCGCAAAATATTAAATATAATTTGAATATAATATTTTCAGCTAAGAAAATTTGAACGCAACGGCTCTCACCAAAGATTAATTTGGTAAGTTACACAGATGTTGGGGTACCACTGTATATTAACACACACACATGTTGAACTCAGACTCACAGCTGCAGCGTGTTGAACATCTGCAAACAGATTTCCCGGATGTCGTCTTCGTTCTTGTCGCCGACCTCTTGCAGAAGTCCTCCGATGGCGTCGAACACCTCCTCGCCATCCTCGAAATCCGGTCCGCCGCTGTCCAGCACGCCTGCACGGCCAAGAATAAAAAGCTGAGATGTTGTTTGACTAGTTACATTCACTTAAACCGTTAGAATTCCGGCTTTAGATTGTGTGGGAGCACACCAGGGCTCAGTGCTCGGTCCCTTTCACTTCTCCACATGGTGGCTAAAGGCACGTGGCTCTTCCTGGTCAGGACACACAACTGTCCCCGCCACTCAACTCAAACGTCTTGATGTCCGTGTACCTACTCGTCTCCAGAACTACTCAGAGGAACATCTCCAGCATCCGTCTGAAGTTCTCAGGCCATGGGCACTCTCAGAAGCAGAGGCGCGTTCGGTTTTAAGACTTGTGTCGAGGCACAAATCAGACTTTAGGACTTTCAATGATGAAAAACTGTAGATTTATCAGTTATCGTTAAACGCTGAAGGTTTTAAACAATAAGAAGATGGATTCACTACTTTGACAAGTAGAGCATGAATGTGTTGCTGAGGAGATATTTTGGCGTAGTTCGGACGCAATAAACAAGCACTAAATCATATTACATAATTCTTGATCGTCAGTCACGTGACGCACCGGCTTGCGTTACGATAAATCATGACAGAAAACCGCGACCTGTCATTAAACGCGCAGCGTCGCGGTGACTCAACACGCCGGAGCGTCTGTCGCGACTGTCACGGACACGACAGCGAATGATAAACGCACGTGTTTGAAAGAAACATTTCACTCAAAAAACGAGACATTTTCCTCACATAAGCGGTTCCTTTTTCAGTTCGACCTGAAGCTCCGTTCACACCGCGACCATTAGCGCCGGTCAGCGCCCGCGAATCTCTGTCACTCCCGCTGGACTAATCGACTAAGCTGATCGATAATCGATTAATGGTTTACCGTACCGGTCACATAATCGAAGAGCTCGGAGTCGATCTGTGGAAACTCGGTTTTCAGTATCTCCACATACGCCGCCATCATTCACGCACCGGGCCGGACAGTGCGCGCATGCGCAGGGACGCGTCGCTAACACGTGCATCGATCGCTGCTACGCCGATCCGGAAGAGGGCGCTCTAACTTCTTTTAATTCCGTTCTCAGGGGTCGAATAACATTAAAAGCGTTTGAAAGTGACACAAAATTTTAAAAATGACTTGTTTCTCTTTTGTTAATTCAAGCATGTGAATCGTGGTCGAAAACGCGCCGATGCACAGAGTCTAAACGCGATTCGTACGTGATTGGTCGTTCCAACGCCAGCGCTGAGAAAAGCAACACACGCACGCGATTTATGGCTTCACGTGTGTTTGCGTCATTGCGTCACTTTTGTCGAACACAGTTGAACAAACACCATATGAAATGAATGAAAAACACATTTCATGAGAAATAAAACCGTTTAAAATAACACATAAACACAAAGGCAGTCAATGTAATATTGTATGTAATAAAGATGCTAATGAGCAAACCGATATCAATTGATACCCGATAAAATTGGGGGAGAAAAAAAAAAACTCACGTTTGCATCGTATTTATGCATTTTAAATGAACCTCAGATCAGAGGTGTAAATAGTAGCCATACTTGAGTAAAAGTACAGATACTTACGGTAAAAAGTACTCAATTACAAGTGAAAAGTCACCAATAAAAAAAAAAAGACTTTAGTCAAAGTAGCAAAGTACTTTACCAACAAGTATTTTACTAGCACTGAATTCATGCATATAAAGGTGAAAACAAACGCTATTCAAAGTAATTCTCAGTCAGTCAAATGTGCAATGAAAAAAAAAAGTAAAATAAAATTCTAATATTAGTACATTCTATATATAGATTAAATGAAAAGTGCATCACAAACTCATAGCTAAATGTATCTTGGGCCAAACCTATAATTTCATTTATTCACGTTGCACACAAAAAACTAAACATAGGCCATGTTTGACTTGGTAACATTCTTACAAATACTTATAATTAATCAGGTAAGATATGTTAAAGATGGTTAACTTGACGAAAAAAAAATTCCTTGAAAATCAACATTAAATGGCCTCAATGTGCCACACCTCTAATTCTCATGATAGATACTCAATCACAAAGGTAGTGGAGCTGAGAGTAAAAGTTGCTTATTTAAAAGAGAAAAAAAATACTGAGCACAAGTACAAAGTGGCAAAAACATACTTAAGTAACCAAGTCCATTTGCTCAAGTACCGTTTTACACCGTTTCGCCTCAGATAAAAGACAAATTTCAGGATTTAAAGCCAAAAGCTTTTATTTGCAGTGACGTGGAATGATGGTCAGTACTGGAAGCTGCGCTTGGTGTGGATGTCATCCAGGATCTGCTGCAGCTCATCATCTTCGAATCGGCCTTCCAGGCTGAAAGAAAGAGAGGGAGACGGAATGACCGCCATTCGTTTAGTAATGCTGTGGGGCCGGGTTGTCAAATTCAAAATTTTTATTGGTCACATTCTACATCAGTGGTGTCAAACTGTCCTCAAAGGGCCGAATGTACATTGGATTATATTTTGTTACCTTTATAAGTTAATGTAAAATAAATGTAACTACTCCTTAATTTTTTTTGTGAAAAAAAAAAAAAAAAAACATTTAAGTGACAATTGCAGTTGCGTAGAAAACCTAATTTGCTTGTTGCTTTAACATAAATCCTTTAAAAGTTTTTTTGGCTTATGAAAACCCACATAACTATATTAATGAAGGTTCCAAATGTTCAAGTAATTAAAGAAAAATGACATAAAACTGTGGAAACAGCCGCTAAACGCATTGTAGGAAATGTAGTTTTGGTCAACACACGCTCTTAATTAATTTGTACAACATGGTACAACATGGAGTGAAATGTATTTTCAAATTGTCCAGCAGTTAAATATAGGGGAGAGGAGATGCATACTAAAGCACAAAATATAATAAAAAAAGAAGATAAAAGATAATTATAGCGTAGAGAAATACTGTAAAAATATGATAAAAATACAGAATAAAAATACAAAACAAACTAAGATACAAATGCGATTAAAAAAAAAAAATGTAAAAATAGAATAATAATATGAACGAAAGACAAAACAAACCATGCAGATACAAATGCGATAAAAATACTGTACAAATAAGATAAAAATATGAACGAAATATAAAACAAACCATGAAGATAAAAATGCGAAAGAAATACTGTAAAAACAAGACAAAAATATGAACGAAATACAAAACAAACCATGAAGATACAAATGCGATAAAGACACTGTAAAAATAAGATAAAAATATGAACGAAATTTAAAACAAACCAGGAAGATAAAAGTGCGATAAAAATACAGTAAAACAAAAAGTAAAAAAAAAAAACAAATCAGCAGAAACAAAGTGACTCTAGTTATGGAATGGTCCGGTACCTCGGGATGAGCGACTTGGCCTCCTCGGCGGCGTTGGGACACAGGTTGGCTAAACTGGCCAGCTCGAACTTGTGCAGCTTCTTCTGGAGGAGCAAACTGAGAAGAAACCGGTCAGAGCGGCAGCGGGCGGATCCGAGGAGGCGCGGGAACTCACCTGCGCACGCTAGCGATGGTCTCGCGGTTCTTGAAGCGGCTGAACCTGGCGGTGTAGTTGAGCGTCTTCATGAAGACCTCCGACAGCTCCTGCTCGTCCTCCGCGCTCTCGTTCTGCTGCTTGCGATGCTCCAGGAGCATGTGCACCTCCGAGTTCAGCAGCGTCTCCGCGCTCTCAAACTCTGCCGCACAAAACACACGGAGGATTCCTGACATTCCGGCAAAATTTGTGTGTGTGGGGGGGGGGGGCAACAAATATTTAATAAATCAATTTAAATAAAAATAATAATAATAAAAAATAAAAAAAAAATCAATAACACTGAGTGTGACAATAAGAATCTGAATTATAAGACACACTTTTTTCTAATTTTTAAACCTTTTTTTAGGCTTTTAAGGGTGCCTATATTTAAAGTATAGGCAGTTTAAATTGCTGTTTGGATTAGGTTTGGATTTTTGTCCTAGTTGCGAAGCATTTTCAATGTTAAATCTATTCAACTCTGTGATTTAAATTCTTTTTTTCTGAAATGTAAAAATGTAAACAACAAGAACCATATTGCCATTAATATAACCATTGGGGTTAATATAACCATCACAGACTGTGAAGAATTCATTACAATATACAATATTTATCCTGATTTCTGTTCAAATTGTAAAGCCTTTGTGGTTATTTTCTATGTTAAACAGAACTTTTATGAATGGACTAAGCGCGACACATGACTAAATAAATTGATTGAATAATAAAGTGTTTATTATGGCAGAAGTAGAAATTAAGTGTGTTTTATTTGGCAAGTAACTTTATTCCTTATCAACTTGTTATTTGAGATAAGACAATTAGCATGATTATTATTATTATTATAAATAAAACAATCTTACTGAAGATCGCTTCAATTTCTCATAGCCGAATTAACCAACAGGACAAGAACGGAGAAACGTTTTTGGAAAAGAAAAAAAAAACCTCATCTGGCGGCACATCAGAATCTGAAATTCTTCATCCTCTTGAAGAAATTCTCTTTTGTTTCATACTCACAAACAAACTAACAAAATAATAAAGATCGAAGAAAAGTAGAATAGAATAAAAACCATAAAACTAACAATTGTTGAAATTAAATCAATAGTTGGCCGTGTTTCAACATTACAATGCCTCAAGTCTAAAAAAAAATAAATAAACATACGGTACTTTGTATTTAAAAATCTATACATACACGTTACTTTTATGTATATGTAAGAATTCGATTAGACAACAAGCGGCAGAAATCTGTGGCACGCTGCGTTGTAGTTCTATAATCTAATAGCCGTTTAACTTTAGTTTGTACAAATTTACTTT
>MU204177.1:16887-27042 GCA_017309775.1 Paedocypris sp. Pulau Singkep
AAAGAAGAAAAATTATGAGAAACTAATGACATTCTCTCTGTCTCCAGGAGGAAAATGAAGGCCCGGGCTCCTCCCCCTCCCTCTCAGCCCCTCCCCCACAGGACTCCACGTAGCAGTGATTGGTTGAGTGCAGGAAGTGACAGCAAAGAAAACCAAAGATATTTGCAAATATGTCTCCCATCCGGCCATAAGACGACTGTCAGTGTGGACGGAAGGTAAAAAATAATTAAAAAAAATGTGTTATTATTTGTTAACAACATTTATTTGATAACAATACTTTTTTGACAACAACATTTATTTGATAACAATACTTTTTTGACAACAATGTTTTCACAAACATTGTTTTCACAAACAATGTTTTTTTTTTTTTATATTAATAACGATGTTTTTTTATTGGGGAAAAAAACATCATCGAGGAGGAAAAAAAACATCCTGTGAACCAAGAACTAAGAAATACTAAGCTAAGAAATAATTTATTTTATTTTATTAATTAAACACTTGTTTACTAGTAAACACTGCATTAGGGTTGTGTTTTTAAAAAATAAAACAGCTTGACAGGAGATTCAAACCCATCTATAACGTTGCGTACACCAAAAGCTAAATTATGAGTGGCTGTAAAATAATAATAATAATAATAATAATAATAATAATATGAATGAAATATTATTATTAATTATTATTTGTATTATTGTTATCATGAGCAAAACGAATAAAAGCACTACAACTGCTTGCGGTAAATGAGCGAAGAGAGCGTTATTTAAATTTACGTTTTCTGGATTTGCTGTGCAAGCTGCAATGTGATAGTATACGTAATTTAAGACGAGTGTCCTCACACACACACACACACACACACACACACACACCAGCCTGTGAGATCCTGAAGCGCTGATAACAAACTACAGATCCCATAATTACGTGCTTTAGCTGTTTTGTATTACAATCAGAATTGCAAAAATAACATTTAATGTAAAGCACGTTTGTTGATGTCTTGTACAGTGTGTTCCCATTTCTAGCCTGTGAAAGAAATTGTGACAGAATATATTTTTTGCGCGGGACATAATTATTTAGTTATAAATTGTTTCACTAAAACTAAAATTTCAACACATTCAAATCACTCTGTAATTTAATTTAATACTAAACGTTTTAATTTAATATCACATTTATTTCAATCTGTTTTAATTTAATTGAATTACTTTGAATGCAAATCTGATTTAATCTGTTTTAATTTAAAATATTTTTTTATATCAAATTCAATTTAATCTGTAATTTAATTTAATAAAAATTTCACTAAAACCTAAATTTGAACACTTTCAAATCACTCGATAATTTAATTTAAGATTAAATCTTTTGTTTAATGTAATTTAATATCAGATTTAATTGAATTTAATATCAAATTTTATTTAATATCAAATTGTATTTAATCTGTAATTTATTTTAATATCAAATTGTACTAAAACGAACATTTGAACACATTCAAATCACTCTGTAGTTTAATTTAGACTGATTATTATTATTATGAAGTAATTATTACTACTAAAAATGATTATACTATTTTTCACGGCTCTCTGCTCCTGCTTCGCCTCATGCAGCTGCTCTTTGTTGATCCGTGTCTGAGCTTCCTGCTTCTCAGCTCTAAGGAATTTTGAGTAAACGGAACTCATTACTGGTCTCGGCATTGGAAGGCATTTTTGCACAGAGGCAGGAATCTCCCAGGGAACTGATCTGTGGGTACGTCCCACAGGCCTGGGAATTGCGCTCGGTCTGTCTGGTGAGGCAGAAGATCCGTTTATATATCCCACTCCTTTCCCGGAGCTGGTGGTGAATGGCTTTTTTGAAGGGACCAGCCATGGGAGGCAAATTTGCTGCCCCGCTGACCACGGAATCCAAACAGGACCTAGGTACGTAGAATATGCGGGAGCTTCATCGGAAGACGTCTCGGATTGACTCCTGAGAGAAAAAAAATCTTCAGTTGACTCCTGAGAAAGACGGAAAGCAAATACGAAGGACAAGTCCACCACCAGATTTCGCCCAGCTGGAGAACTACTTCACCCTATAGTGGTATACACTTTACTTCACGCCACGGTGAGAAATGTTGGCCCTGATACCGATACTCGTGGACTGTGGTCAGCTCGTTGGTCTCCAATATTCTCCCCCACACCCCCCTGTCCTGGGAGCAAGTACTGTCTGGGCTCCTTTATCAACGTGCCCATCTTATCTTCTTCAAGGCCCACCAAGCAGACACACATTCCAACAGAGTGTACCGTAGAAGAATGGAGTGTCCAGATGAAAGTGGGTAGGTCCTGGACCACATCCTACCTGATGGGATGTGAGGGAGTGAGGTAGCACACTTGAGACCTAATAGGGAAGCCCTTTGCCTAATGCGAGGATTTGTAGTGAAGAATCGGTGGAGGAGTTACTGGGCTTAACGGAGTACTACAGGCACGGTCTTGCTTGTTCACCATAAAAGAAACAGGGTCCGAGACACCTAGACTAGAGAAGAGAACTAGAGAAGAGTTCTCGATACTAGAAGTTGATACTGGACCTGCACCTAAGTTGTAAAACTTGGTGAAGATGTTGGGTGGAGCCCAGCCAGAAGAGACTCCTCCCACCACTGCCCAGTCAGGTGGGCCCTACTCCCCAAGAGCCAAGGAACCTGTTGATCAGGGTAGGCAAGGGCCATTGCGTCCACAAATCGGTAGATGAGTCTGTTTGGATGCAACCTTTCCTGGATGTTTGGATGAAACCTTTCCAACCTTTCCTGAATCTCTTGGCGGAGAAGTTGTGTCCCAAACTCAACTAATTGCATGCTTTCGAGCTAGGACGAGCCTTTAAAGTATGTAGAGCCTCTAAGGTGTACTGATCCCTGGACTTTGAGAACGTACCCAGGTTGGGGTTTCACCACAAAATGCCATGGAGATATTACGTCCGGGTGATATTACGGACGAGTGTCCTTGGGCAAGTCCCCCCTGGCACCACGGCTAAAGCTGCCCACTGCTCCGGGTTTATGTCTGTCACTTACCATCGGGATGGCGACCACATTGCTTGAGGAATGTCGTAGCACCTGGTCGGAGATAACGTTGCATGGAGAAGTGTCGTACCACAGAGGATTGGGGATGACGTTTCTTGGAGGAGTAGGATACAATTTCTGGATCTATACACAGATGAACAATGGACAAATTTTCTTTTTTTAAAGACTTTACGTTTGTCTCGGACTAGGAAACACGCTATATACAAAAGCTTGAACTTCACTGGATGGTGAAATGCCTATGGTCCCTAGTGGCCTGACTTGGCACTTGAAGACTACGATGTGCTTAGTTTTTCCGAGGTCCTAGGTTGACCAAAGTAGACTTGACTTACAGATAGAAATCACTTGCAGTACAGGCATGTTTCCCGAGGCATCGGTCGCTTTCATGCTTTAACTGTGAACGTTTTTAAACATCGATTCATGCAGTTTGTGAAGGGTTAGGGTTAGGGATGTCCACTAGATGGTGGAGCAACATCGAGTATCACATTCTCCCTCTCTCTCTCTCTCTCTCTCTCTCTCTCTCTCTTCCACGGTGTCGTCTGTATCACACGACGTAATTACTAGTCGAAGCCATCAGGTAACTCTAGCTTTCTCTGTCTTTGTTTCTCGGCCCGTCTGCTTAGAAAAGCTCTGATGGATCTCCTAGTGGACCTGTGCAGCCAGTACCACTTGAATCCCACGTTTCATACCCTAGAGCTGCTGTCGTCTGATGCTCAGCCCATTATCTTCAAGCCCAATGCCTTGCTGGCTTCCCTGGATGTCTCCTGTGCCCTGATTAAAGAACGTGCCGTGGAGAAGAGAGTGGTCCAGAAACCTCCCACCAGGATGCCAGAGGTGAGGGTCTGCTTTGTCTGCGTCCACTGTATTTTTTTTTTTATGGATTTTTGTTTAAATATTAATTCTTTTTTATTTGACCAAAGTGTGTATTGGTTGGTTGCACAGTTGTGGTCCATGGTCTTATCGATGTAAATGCACGATGCATCCGGAGTTTTCTAGCAGCTAGTCGTAGTGAAGCTGTGTGTTTGAAAAGCTCGTTAAATGCTTTATAAGTGGAATTTCCCGTCTTCTATGTAACGTGGTGCTGTGTTTGTCGTTAAACGCATCAGCAGGGTTGAGGCACCGTAAAACGGGTTCCAGTGAAGGTAGAGTTGGCTTTTTGCAGTCTTTGCTCTGTGTGCCGTCTCTTATTCTTGAGTGTCCATTTCTCCTCCCCGTTGTAAATATTTCAAGAGACTCTTACCTTTAGTTTCAATGCATATTTTCTTCCTCACCATGGCAGGCCCTTTGAGTTCAGCGTCCGCTCGCAGGTAGAGACACAGTGGACAGGCCTTTACATCGCATGTTTGAGATCACTGTGCGTGTTATAGACGGCCTTTTATGGGTTAAAAAAGAAATGGATGCCATCGATTTAGGACTCACTACATCGATTTATGAATCATTTAGGAATAACAGAACGTTTCTAGAATTATCAACAAAATCGAAAAAATATTATTGTATTTACGCAAATAGAAGCACCTGTTTTTTTTTTTTTTTTTCAATTTTAGCGGCTCAAAAACTTGCGGGTCCAATTCCAAACATTCTCGTGAATATAAGCGCTTATTTCTTTAAATAATGGTTCTGAAGGCAACACTTAACAGAAAAGAACACTAATATCTTAAGTGCTAAAAGCTAATGGGCTAGCGCTTGAAAACGTATTTCATATAGTATTTTAAAGAGAATATTTATGTAATTTAGCCAGAAACAAAAACTTTTTTTTTTTCCAGCTTAAACTGTATCTATTAAAAAGTGGATTTTTCTCTTAAGTGGATTTTTCTCTCACTGAAGGGTGCTTAATTGTTCAGAACACTTTCTGTTTTGTGGTGTGCTAAATTTATTGTAGTTTTTAACTTTTTACCTTACCTATGTACCATCCCTTTAAATAAAGGTTACGAGGCTGACGTGCTTATATGTAATATAAATTCAAGTACAAATACTATGCTAGGTGTTTCAATGTCTAAAGAGTTTTTTTCAGTTTCTTTACGTGTTGTCGTACTTTGTTTTTTTGAATCGATTGTAATATACATACGTATACATACTGCGTATTTACAAAATGTACAAAAAACTCTACAGTCTACTCAAGTACTTTACACCTCAGGATGTCAGTTTATAAGAACAGAGGTACCTCTCTTTAAGAAACTAATTCATGTCGGCAGTATTTTCGGAAACTTTGGAAATTTCGTAAAATGTGCAGCTTGTAAATCCGATAATCTCCTCCAATAAAACAAAAATGTTTTTATAATGTGATAAAACATCGTAATAACTGTAATAAAAAACATGCTACATCCGCCATCTTGAAGATCGCGATACTCTGGCGATAACGGTGACGATAGCGAATCATGACATCAGCAGGATGTTAGCCGAGCGTCTCACCCGGGTAGTACTTTAGTGCGTAAACATAATGGCACAGACACTGTTCTGAACGTCTTCTCTCTGTAATGTTGTTGTTGGAAAATAACACGATGGTTGGTTGAACACTTTATTTCTCCGTGTCTTAACAACTCCACCTGCATTGCCTTTATCCGCCACCGGGTGTCGCAGTTTCACAACTAAATAGCCCAGCAGTGTCAATAAAAGTGATGTCAGCATGTCTCGTTGGTTCCAGACGCGAGATCTCTGTAAAGAATGTTTCACTCAAAAGTGGTGCGGTCAAAGTTAACGAGTTAACGCACGTGATTAATTTTAAGTGCTTAATCGCGTCAATTATTTTTAACGACATTAATCACAGTTGCATTTTTTTTTACTTTCGGTTTTTTACTTTCACGTTTGGCAACGTGCAATGAAAAGAATCAAGAGAGCCGTGTGCTGTCTCCAGGTGCGGCTCATTAAGATCAGCAGCTCACAGTCATTGAGTTCAGGTGTTGTCACTTAGACGCAAAGTGACACTGACCTAGTTAACACAGACACCGTTCCTTTTCAACTGCAAATAACTTGCTCTGTTCAACAAGCAGAAGCTTTAGATTCATAGGGATTAGATAAACAGACAACACTGTATTTGCCTACACTTTTTAAAAAAAAAAAACAGACTTATTCTAAGCTTTAAAAAAATATATAATTAAAATATAATATAAACTACTTTATACACTACTATTAAAAGCCGAAAGAGAAGTAGTAGTAGTAGATACACTACTCTTAACCTAAAGTTTTATATTATATTTTCATTATATATTTTTTTTATATTTTTATTAGTTTTATATATGTTTATATTATATATTATATATATATTTTAAAGCTAATATTTTTGATACTCAGTACAAGTACGAAGTAGCCAAAAACATACTTTAGTAAAGTAACAAAGTACTTTTACTCAAGTACCTTACACCTCTGTTTATTGGTAAAGGATCATTTTTTCTAGCAAAGTCCTGCACTTGTCTAATAAAAAGTTCGGCTCTTATCTATGAAACTGTCTGAGATGTTTGGTCTGGTTGCAGAAGAGCGTTCGTTTGGTGGTGAACCATCACCGAGGTCAGAAGGCCGTGGTGCGAGTAAACCCAGCCACTCCACTGCATCTCCTCCTGCCGCTCATCTGTCACAAGTGTGAGTGTGACCCGGCCCGAGCTTGTCTGTTCCAAGATGTCTTCAGCCACCAAGAGCTGGACCTGAAGAAGTCCCTCAACGATCTGGAGATCAAGGAACTCTATGTGCTGGACCAGAGAACAGGTTTGGAATCCAACCATCTCCCAGTTCCACACAATCCACGATTGCACTTTTGCAGTGGAGAATTACACATGTTTGGGTTGGGGTTAGTGTGCCTTTATGATCCTTTAACCTGAATTGATTCGCAATGTCTTACAAGTTCAAGTTGAATTGTATGGCGCTTTTATTCGTTCCAGATCGACGCAAAGTCGCTAGGCGGAATTAGGGTGAAAAATGTCTTTTAAAGAAGAATGTCCATTGTTCATCGGTGTCAGACTGATGACCAAAACAAATCAAATTCAAATTTTATTTGTCACATCCACAATTATTTTTCAACAAGGTGAAGTGAAATGTATTTTGCAATCGTCCAGCATGTTAACATGGGGTTGATGGGTTATCGGACATTGACCGATACATTTTGTCCAGACATTACTGAAGTGTAAGTGGAGTCGGAGTGAAGATACGTAGATGGAATTGACGAGTTTTTGAGCAGTGATGCTGAACCGGTGTGTTTCTGAGCGCAGACACTCTCTCGCTGAGCAGTCAGAGTCTGAGAGAAACGGAGAAGAAGAGTCTGCTGAGCTTTCTCAAGTTCAGCCGCCGGAAAACAAAGGTACGGTGTGTTCTAGGAGCGTTTGTCACCATGCTAGAATTAGCCTATTCAATTTTTTTAGAAAAGTATTGAAGCCATTTCCGATAGCACGGGGAAAAACTGATAATATACGTTTTATTTCATTCAATTTGTCTACATTTCTTTCCGTTATTGCTTGTCTATAAGGTGAGTGTTTGTGGCTTGGGGTCTTCAGGGTCCGTGGGATATAACACGAGGACCGTTTGCAGAAACCAGGCCCAGCACTCTGGGTCAGTCTCAGTCGGTCATGAACATTTCCAAATTGTCTCCAAATCTGGATTTGAAGAAGCGCCGAGCTCCGGCTCCACCCTCGGCGTCCTTACAGAGTTTAGCTCTGGAATCACAGGTGAAGAACACCACGCCCCTTTCAGATCTCTCAGCGGACGCTTTCGTTTGTGTTGTTTACATTTGTATCGTTTACTTTTGTATCGTTTACATTTACATTTAGTTACGTTTATATTTGGTTACGTTTATATTTAGTGACGTTTACATTTGTATCGTTTCTATTTGTATCATTTACGTTTACATTTAGTTACGTTTATATTTACTGACGTTTACGTTTACATTTAGTTACATTTTTTTGATTACGTTTACATTCAGTGACGTTTACATTTGTAGCATTTTCGCGTACATTTAGTTACATTTACATTTAGTTACGTTTATATTTGGTTACGTTTATATTTACTGACGTTTACGTTTACATTCAGTTACATTTTTTTGGTTATGTTTACATTCAGTGACGTTTACATTTGTATCGTTTACGTTTACATTTGGTTACGTTTAAATTTAGTTACGTTTATATTTGGTTACGCTTACATTTGAATTAAGGACCTTTTGGTTTGAGTAAAAACAAATAAAAAGTGAAAAAGTAAAAAAAGAAAAGAATCTGTATTTTTGCTTCTAATTGTTTACGGAATTCCATTAGTATATATAGTTTTATTTCATTACCTCAAAGATAAATAAAGAAATAATTGCTACACACATTTTGACTGCAAATATAGCAAGTTCATCTGTATTGCAATAAATAAAACGGATGCAAAGTTTAAAGTAAAACAATAAGCTTAGATTTGTTGTCTTGTGTTGTCATTTAAACACTGTATTTAAAATTTGGCTCAATTTAATTTTGTAAAGAGAGGTACCACTCTTTTTAAAATTGCTTCGGCACAAATTATTTCTGTAAAGAGAGGCACCACTGTATCAAAAATTGCTGCATTTAAACACTGTATTTAAAATTTGCCCGCAAATTAATTCCGTACATCCTTTCTGTTTACACATTTTAAGTGTATATCCATTGTGTGTGTGTCATACTGAAACGAGCACTCATTCTTTCATTAATTATCATTATTTTTTCAGATGACCCTCGGCTCTTCAGATTCGCACAGGTCTAAAAAGCGTCCGGCTCCCGCACCTCCACCAGGTCCTTGCACTCCCACTCCCGTGCCAAACGCCTCCGCGCGGTGTCCCAGTGTCCCGGTGCCATCGGATCCCAGTACAGCGGCTCCACGGGACTCCTCCCCCTCCTCCTCCTCCTCCTCTTCCTCGGGTCTGAACCACAGCTCGGAGGACTCGGACCCGTCCCGGTGCGTGTACAGCAGCAGCTCCAGCAGTGATGAGGTGGTTCTGGCCTCCAGCAGCAGCTGCAGTCTAGATCAAGAACCCGAACCCGAACCCGAACCGCCCCGTGAAAGCCCGTCTCAACTGGAATCCGAGTTGGAGGAAACGCTGTCGGAACTGCGCGAATTGTGCCTGAAGTCTGAAACGTCGGAGGTGGAGGTGGAGGAGACTGGGAACACCTCCAACAGCGAGACGGGTAATGTGTGATATATATAATCTAGTGCGGTCAAAGTTAACGCGTTAACACACGCGATTCATTTTAAGTGCTTAATCACGTCAATTATTTTTATTCGGTTTGGCAACATGCAATGAATAGAACCAAGAGAGCTGAGCGCTGTCTCCAGGTGCGGCTCATTAGGATCAGCAGCTCACAGTCATTGAGTTCAGGTGTTGTCACTTAGACGCAAAGTGACACGGACCTATTTAACACAGACACCGTTCCTTTTCAACTGCAAATAACTTGCTCTGTTCAACAAGCCGAAGCTTTAGATTCATAGGGATTAGATAAACAGACAACACTGTGTTTACTTAAAGCTTAGAATGTCTGTTTTTAAAAATAAGTGTATGTAGACATATGTTTAGAGTGAGAAGTATTTATTAAGTTACAGTTTGTTTTCATCTGACAAAGAGAAGGCAAAACACGCTTCACGTTTTAGTTTTATTATTATTATTTTTACAAAAAACACAGCGTCCTGTTTTTATTAAGAGTGTAACCTAAAAAATTATGTTCTTCTAACTTTCTAACTTGATAATACTTCCCCCGTGTGAAACTAGTGCCAAAAAGCCTGAAACGCAGTGAAATAATGTGAAACGGAACTAATTATGGATGTAATTATGACAGAGTCGTCTCTAATTCAGCTGATACAAAAAGACGCAATGTGCAGTTCTCTGAAATATGAGATGATAATTATATTAGTGCTGTCAAACGATTATTTTTTTTTAACTAGTTAATCGCACTTCCCTGACCAAATTAATCGCGGTTAAATGACTGAAGCTTGTTATTAATATTGAGGTGTAATATGTAAATTAATGTAAACTCAACACTAAATAAACACTCAAGTGAGTTAAACACTTGTTTAACAACTCTAAAATAACAAAATTACTATATATTATTTTTATTATTGTATTGTCTTTGTTTTTTAACCCTCCGAGGTCGAGTCGCACTTTTTTCAAGATAAAACACACAAAAAAAGTAATTTTGGTCTAATTTTGG
>MU204177.1:38665-56550 GCA_017309775.1 Paedocypris sp. Pulau Singkep
GTCAGTCAGGCAAAGTCAGGTGGGCAAGATCAGGTAGACTCAGGTGGCAAGAACAGGTGGGCATGGTGAGGCGAGCAAGGTCAGGTGGGCAAGATCAGGCAGGCAACATCAGGTGAGCGAGGTGAGGCAGGTAAGGTGGGCAATGTCAGGCAGACAAAGTCAGGTAGGCAAGATCAGGTGGGCAAAATCAGGTGGGCAAAGTCAGGTAGGCAATGTCAGGTGGGCAAGATCAGGTAGGCAATGTCAGGTGGGCAATGTCAGGTAGGCAAGATCAGGTGGGCAGTGTCAGGGGGGCAATGTCAGGTGGGCAATGTCAGGTAGGCAAGATCAGGTGGGCAGTGTCAGCCAGGCTAGACCTGTTGAGCAGCAAGGGTTCCGAATGAGGAGGAAACAGAGGTGAAAATCAAACGCATTCGGAGAACTCGCTCAGAAATTTCAGCCATGACGATGTCTTTTGGTAACTGTGTCATTTAAAGCGGAGATCAAAAACTGCATTTCGTTGTCTTGTGCCTGTACTTGCTAATGACAATAAAGTAGAATAATCTAATCATGGTCAACATAATTGCATGCTTTAAATGTCTTAATCTGTGACTTTTTTTTATTGAATTTACAAGGCAAAAATTCATCCCTTATTGGTTCCACCTTAAATCTGGTGAAATCGCAGAAAGCGGTAGACGCTGGTTAAAACATGGACACGAATGATAATCTCAAACTCTTCAGCAAGATAAGACATTGCTAACAGTGACTAGCAATAAACAAGTCAATTCTTATTTAAGGAAACGCTTCTCATACATATTTGTTCCCAGTTCAGACACACAAGTTCCCATAGTTCTACAGTAATGAGGCTGCTCCGTTTCCTATCGATTACAGCACTTTTCCTCAGCCTTTTATGAGAGCTAGTTTGAAGGGAACACCTCACCCAGAGTTGGGAAACCCCTCAGACTTACACTGCTGTAAAACGTTCTCCTGAACACACACACACGGAAAGTGAAAAACGTTTGCGTCATTACAGCTGGAAGATTCCGGTTTTAAAGAGCAAAGGTGGACGGTTCAAAACGTGGCATTTCAGACTGTGAGGCTGCGTTTACACTGGCGGAGAAAATCCGATTTCTTGCCTACATCTGACACAGATCGGAATTTGATGCACACGTGTAAGATCCGCATGAGAAATACGCATGAGATCCGATTTTTTCGCATCCGATCTGAGCCACTTCAAAATGTGGTTTTAAATCAGATACATATTCTTATAGCTGGACATCCGACCTGTGTCTAAACACGCAAGCCACCATAAGGCAAATCGATTTTCTTAATGGGCTTGTTCTTACGACAGAGACATGGCTGTAAGCGATCACTTTAATCCAAAATTCTGTATCCATCCCTTTTCGTCAAACTTGGTTCCACCATTCCTGCCTCCTTTGTCTTTTCCACTTTTGTCGTGACACCAATGTCGAAAACATCAACGCGGCTCTTCGCGAGGAGACGCGGACCACTTTACTCCGCTCTTAAGATGACAGCATTAAAAATCCGCTTTCTCTTTCTTTGCCTCTTTCTTTCGGAGAAGCTGGATTAGCAGAAACCTCACTATCTCTCACTATCTCACTCGCTCACTCACTCTCTCACTCACTCACTCTCTCACTCACTCTCACTTTCTCTCTCTCACTCTCACTCACTCACTCACTCACTTACTCTCTCACTCACTCTCACTCACTCACTTTCTCACTCTCGCTCACCCTCTCTCACTCGTTCTCTTACTTACTCTCTCACTCACTCACTCTTGCTCACACTCACTCACCAACTTATTTACACAATCACTGTCTCACTCACTTTCTCTCTCACTCGCTCACCCTCTTTCACAAGTCATTTACACAATCACTGTCTCACTCACTCACTTTCTCACTCACTCTCGCTCACCCTCTTTCACTCTCTCACTCTCTCACTCACTCTCTCACTCACTCTCACTCACTCTCTCACTCACTCTCACTCTCTCACTCACTTTCTCACTCACTCTCGCTCACCCTCTTTCACAAGTCATTTACACAATCACTGTCTCACTCACTCACTTTCTCACTCACTCTCACTCTCTCTCAGTCTCATTCATTTTCACTCTCTCTCTCTCAGTCTCATTCACTTTCACTCACTCACTCACTCACTCACTCACTCTGTCACTCACTCTCGATCACCCTGTGAGTAAGGTTTGTGTTTGTGTACCTGCAGGTCACGCACTGGCACAGTCCGTACTTCTACGCCTACTTCCCCACTGCCAGCTCCTTCCCGGCCATGCTGGCAGACATGCTGTGTGGCGCCATTGGATGCATTGGATTCTCTTGGGTACGTTTGGCCTGAGCAGAACTCGGGAACATGAAGGGGTTTTATTTTTGAACGAGGCGTGTGTTTTGTGCAGGCAGCGAGTCCGGCCTGTACCGAGCTGGAGACGGTGATGCTGGACTGGCTGGGGAAGATGCTGAAGCTTCCAGAAGAGTTTCTCGCTGGTACAGAGGGGCAGGGAGGCGGAGTCATACAGGTGTGTGTGTGTGTGTGTGTGTGTGTCCACGCACAAGGTGTTGCCAAAAAATACCGTATTTACGCAAATATAAGCACAGTTTTTTTTTTTTCAATTTTAACGTCCCAAAAAAACTATTTTCGGGGGGGTTTCTTATAATCGCCGATTTCAAATAGGCGCGTAAATATAAGCACTACTTTTTCCACGTTTCAAGTTAGGGGCAATCACAAATAGATGGACATACTTGTATTTACTTTTTAATGGCTGGATAAAGGCGGGAGTGGCCAAATGACGCGTTAGAGCAAAAAATAATTGTTATTGGAACAGACGGAGCATCTGGTATATTAGTGCAAACAAAGTCCAATAGTGTCGGATAATCGTGGAAACGCGTCAGTTATATTGTATATAATATTATTCTATTAAAATAATATTTAAAATACACAGGTCACATGTTAGGTTTGTTAAATAAAGAAAAAAATTTAATTTTAAGTACGTAATTGGTGTGCGTGTGAATGTTGATTTCTGTAAGGGCGCCTAATAAATTAAATGAATTATTTTTGTTATTATTATTATAATTATTATTGTAATTAAACTAGAACTGTAAAAAACCCCATGTTTTTTATTTTATTTTTTTTCGTGCCTCAAAAAACAGGGGGTGCTTGTGTTTGCGTAAATACGGTAATTTCCATTGGTTTCGAGTGCGCTGTTACATGGTCATGTTTCTTCATTTATATTGTTATTTTATAATTATATTATATTGTTTATTTATTTACAGTGTGTGCAGTATTATTTATGTTGTGTATACACACACACACACACACACATATATATATATAACCGTATTTACTCGTATATAAGCACCACCCTGATTTTTCAGATTTTTCAAAATCTGGTTCAATTACGTTAATATTCTCTTAACAATCCTATTTTTTCTTTATTTATGTTAACGTAAACGCAGTCTTTTCCATCGGTTACGTAGCAAATAATATTGTGTTTTGGGAGTGATTCCAAGCCAGATCGATCAATAAGGCCTTGCTTCCGAATTACACGTTACATATTTAATGAATCGTGATCTTTAACGCGCCACGTTTTTTGTTTGCGCCGTTGTGACGGAGCTTTTCGATCGAAGGCGTTGATGTGTTTTCACAAGTGGCAGGAAGAGAAAATGGGCTTTTTAAGTGTCGTCTGTGAGGAACGTGACGGAGAACAGACCGTGTTCATCTCCTCACTTTGGCAGAGCAGCTGTGGCCAATTTGTGAGGGAAACGAGCCCCCGCATGTAAATCATCATCATCATCATCATCCTCCTCATCCTCGTCGGTCCTGATGCTTTGTTTGTCCTTTTCCTGCTTGATTCTGTCACTGGGCTTTTCAGCCGCTTCGCTATGGCAACCAACACACACACACACACACACACACACACACACACACACACTGACACTAAAAGCTCGGGCACTTTAAGGTAAATTATAAAACGCTGACAAGTTGACACATCATTTATTCCGTTTTGTGAATCTTGAAAACATACATTTTGCAGCTTTTTTATTGTTTTTCACGTATTGTGTTGTTTTTTTGGTGCCTGGATTTTAATGACGTACAGATTGCATCTCGGTGGCAAAAGGAAAGAAAGGATATTTTGAAATGAAATTAAAATGCCTTACCGTATTTACGCGAACAAAACTCATTTTTTTTTCAAATTTTCACCGCTTATAATCGCAGATTCCAAAAATGCACATAAATATACAGTCGAAAATGAAGAAAATGGGCAGGAAGTAAAAACTAAATCTGAAAAGGATCTTGGGAAATGAAGTCCTGTCCACTATAACGAGAGGCACAAGTTAGGTTTGTTAAATAAAGAAGAATATATTAACGTAATTCAACCAGATTTTGGAACTTTTGTTCCTGAAAAATCAGGGGGTGTTCTTATATTCGCGGGGTGCTTATATATATATATAGGTGTGTGTGTGTGTGTGTGTGTGTAAACAAAAAACACAAGTAAATAAACAAAATGCATAAATTGCAAAAATGAATAATTACCACAAACATAAATAACACTGCACATACTATAAATAAATAATTAAATAAAATAATATAAATAAAAATAAAAAAACACCAGTTCAATTCACCAGTGCAAATTGTGTAATTTAAATTGCCCTCGTTTAGATTTAAATCGTTGTTTAAGCCGACGTTTAGAACGACGCGTTTGACGATTTCGCAAGTCAATCGCACGTTTGTTACGGTTAGAACAATAAACACATGTCGGGAAATGGACTGGCGCTGGTACTGTCTACGTGCCGAGTGGAAACCAGAAGCAGTTCCAGGCTGATCGGGTTTGAAGTGGAATCTGAGGACGTACGAGACGGAAACTCAGAAGCTCATGAAAATGCATCACTGCCTCCTTTACCAGCGTCTGACCTGATTAGAGTCGATGATGCTGTTTGAATCCGAGCAAACCCTAGTTTATCCCTCCTGATCAAATAAAAAGTTTAAAAATCAAATAAAATAAGACAAAGTATTCTTTCACTTTGAAACCTCTCCTGCTTTGTCTTAGTTAGTGTAATCTACATATAAACAAATAATGTTTCGTATTTTGTTGCAATGATAATGTTCGGCTCAATCGGACACTTCAGACAAACAGGAAGGTAGAAAGATACAAAATGTGTTTCTTTGCAACAATGAGGCACAATATACCGCTCTCTCTCTCTCTCTCTCTCTCTCTCTCTCTCTCTCTCTCTCTCTCTCTCTCTCTTCAAATATCTTTGCTCTTAAATCTATTTATTTTTTGGTCACGTTCTGTTGCTTGGCCTTAAATAAGGTACATTCACTAAAATTGTCTTACATTTTTATTTCTTAAGATTGTGTTTCCGACGCTCTTTTGCTCCAGATTTGTGTGTGTGTGTGTGTGTGTGTGTGTGTGTGTGTGTGTGTGTTGTCATCAGTGTTTTCCAGCATTCTGTGTGCTCATCTTATTCATGTTTGCTTGTATATTTTTCTTGCTCTTTTTTTCTTTGTGTTCGTCCTTTGTATCTGCTACAAAACACTCTGTGGTTCTCTGTATTCATTACAGCGCACGTGTGTGTGTGTGTGTGTGAGTTTTGTTCGCTTTTGTTTCATGTTTTTTTCATTTGGCTTTGACAGTTACAAAAGACGACTAATCAAAATAACAACTCTAAAAACACAGACGTTCTTTTGAAACAAATTAAAATGTTTCAAGAGAAAATGTTTCCAAAAAAAAAAAAAAGTATTTTAATTAAAAATAAAATCAAAACTTTTGCAACCTTTACTTGTAACAAATATTGACAAATATTTGTTGACCTTTATTGACCTACATTAATACTTTGAAATGACTTAATTATCCTAACACACACACGCACACGCACACACACACACACACACACACGCGCACACACACACACACACACACACACACACATGCATAAAATAACAAAACACAAAACTCAGGTTACTGACGTTCTTCTGAAACAAAATTTCATCTGCATTTGTGCAAATAAAAATGTTTGCAAACATTTACAATTACTAATTTGACATGTTACGTTAATTGGCCTTTATTACATTAATGCATTAAGGTTACTTAATTATCCCAACTCTCTCTCACACACACACACACACACACACACACACAGACGATCAAAATAACAAAAGACAACTAATTGAAATAACAAAACACAAATTACTGACGTTCTTTTGAAGCTAAATTTCGTCTGCATTTGTGCAAATTAAATTTACTTGTGACTAATTTGCCAAATTTTATTTTAATTATTTTAATTATTACATGAATTGACCTTTATTACATCAATACATTAAAATGACATAAAAATAATACATTAAAATAAGTGTGTAATCCTAACACACACACACACACAGACATATGATCAAATAATAACAAAAGACAACTAATCAACATAACAAAACTCAAAATACTGACGTTCTTCTGAAATGTACTAATTTAACAAGTATTACATTAATTGGCCTGTATTACATTAAGTTCAAGTTTGTTTATAATGCTTTTCTTGTTCCAGATATAAAAAATAGTCTTTTGCATTAATGCATTAAGACTACTTAATTATCCTAACTCGCGCACACACACACACACACACACACACACACACACACACACACACACACACACACACACACACCCTGAGGTTATATCTTCATATCTCAAACTGTTCTGAAAGAGCTCGCGACGTCACAATCAGAAGAACCTTTTCTTTTCTTATCTGCTGGTGTGAAAAACAACAAAAAAAACCCTCCAGAGGTCAAAGTGCAAATTTGCTCTTTCGTTTAATCTCTAACTAAATCCGGACGGAAGGAAACAGAAAAAAAAAAAACCCACAAAAGAAAACTTGAGAAACTAAAAAAAAAAAAAAAAAAAGCCGTCTGTGATTTTGCACGTTGATGGATAATCCCTATTTATTATCTGTAGTGGGGTTTTTTCTTGTCGGAGAAAGTTTTTTTTTCTTGTGGCTGATGTTCTTGTCTGTTCCACACGTTTCTCCGGAAGCAGATGATGATGATGTAGTTCCTGGGCTGAAGGTGTTGTCTTGGGTTTGTTCAGGGCACGGCGAGTGAAGCCACCCTGGTCTCTCTTCTGGCCGCTCGCTCCAGGACGCTGAAGCTGATGCAGACGGATCATCCTGACCTCACTGAAGTGCACATCACCTCCAAACTAGTGGCCTACGCCTCGGACCAGGTGACATGTTCAGCAGCAGACATCCATCGAGATTAGAATAGAATAGAATAGAATCGATCAGAATAGAATAGAGTAAAATAGTATATAACAGAATAGAATAGAGTAGAGTAGAGTAGAGTAGAGTAGAGTAGAGTAGAGTAAAATAGTATATAACAGAATAGAATAGAATAAAATTGATCAGATAAGAAAATAATAGAATAGAGTAGAGTAGAGTAGAGTAGAATAGTATATAACAGAATAAAATAGACAAGTGAAGATATGAGTAGTTGAGTAGAATAGTATAGAACAGACACAAAGATATGAATAGAATAGAATAGAATTGAATTTATTAGAATAGACAACAAATATATGAATAGAATAGAGTGGAGTGGAATAGAATAGAGTAGAATAGACAAGTGAAGATATGAGTAGAGTAGAATAGTATATAATAGAATGGAATAGACAAGTACATTTATGAATAGAATAGGATTGAATAGAGTAAAATAGTATATAATATAAAAGACAGGTAAAGATATGAATAGAGTAGAATAGTATGTATCAGAATGGAATAGAAGAAGAAAATCTTTATCATTGTCACAATTAAGAGAAGTAAAGATATGAATAGAATAGAGTATAACAGTATATAACAGAATAGACCAGTAAAGATATTTAAAAAAATAGAAGAGTAGAATAGTACAAAATAGAAAAAAATAGACAAGTAAAGATATGAAAGGAGTAGAGTATAATAGTATAGAATAGAATAGACAAGTAAAAATATGAATGGAATAAAATAGAATAGATTAGAATAGAGGAGAACATAATAATAATAAATAATAATAATAATAATAATAATAATAATAGTATAGACAAGTAAAGAAATGAATAGCGTAGAGTATAATAGAATAGAGTAGAATAGTATATCGCAGAATAGAATAGACAAGTAAAGAAAAGAATAGAATAATATTGAATAGAATAGAAAACTGAACAGAGCAAAATATAATAGACAAGAACAGAAGAGGCTTGTAAATGAGTTTGTCAAACTCAGAATAGAATAGAATAGAATAGAATAGAGTAGAATAGAATAGATAAGGACAAAACAGAATGAAATAGAATACAATGTGTTTTATGTGAACATTTACTATGGACTAAATCTTACTAAATTTTATTGAGATCAAGAATAGCTTGTTATTTGGGGATTTAGTGTTCATATTTTATATTTATCATCATATATTCATATCATCATTTTTTTTTTTACATTTATTTATTCAGAGTTATGGTTGCAATTCAAAAACCATGAACCAAAAACCATGAACAGCAGCAATATATTAAACACAAGAGAGCAGTATTTACAGATCCAGTGATATTTACAAGTGAATTTAATATATGAGATGTTTTTGCTCAGTGTGTATTGAATACACACACACACACACACACACTCATCTCTTGTGTGTGTGTGTGTGTGTGTGTGTGTGTGTGTGCGTGTGTGTGTGTGTAGGCGCACTCTTCAGTGGAGAGGGCGGGGCTAATCGGGGGAGTGAGGATGAGGAAGATCCCCACAGACAGATGCTTTTCTGTCCGGGCTGATGCGCTGAAGAAGGTTCTGGAGCAGGACAAAGCTGCCGGACTCATCCCCTTTTACGTAAGCATGTAATAACACGGTAATAACAACACTTTCGCCTTTTCTATGTTTACTATCAGTGTGGGGTAAGTTACTTTTTGAAAAGTAATGAACTAGTAATTACTAGTTACTTTACAGTCTTGTATTCGAAATACTTTAAATAAAACCTAATATGAGCTATACTAATATACTAATATATATATATTCATATACTAATAAAAATAAAAACCTTTGAATAATAAATCTTGTTAAAAGCATGTCAGTAAAAAACGTGAAATAGTTGAGCCTTTTTGCTTTCTGAATCACCTTAATTACAATATATAATATTATAATGAAGTAGGACAAAGTAGTAGGACAAAACTCAACTAAACGCAATTTAAAACCCCTATAAACCTTTAAATAAATAATTTTTTTTTTTAATTACATTTAAATTTAATTTAGTGACAATCTGATGGCTAGCGTGTGGAAGATTATATTGACAATTTATTCAATTTACTTTCAGTCGCAGCAATCAATGTTTCAGAAACGTTTTCTTCTTTATAAGAAGCGAAAGCGCTGGATCTCAATAGCGGCGTCAGTTCTGGCTTAAACCTTCAGCGGGAGCTCTGCGAGACGGATAATGCGCTTTAGAAAGGCGAATCACATTAGTCCCACCCTTCAGCAGCAGAACAAACCAGCAAACACAATTTACTACAAGGAGAATGACGCAATAATTCGGTAAAGTTTAAAAACAGACAAACAAACCGTCATTTCGGGAACTTTTGCTTTAAAGACATATTGTGCCGCGCTCGAAACAATGTCGAGTCATGCGTTTGTGTATTTTTATTGCTTTAACACTTTTTTCTTCTTCTGCTTTTAGTTTTGCGCCACGTTGGGAACGACGCCGTCCTGCGCCTTTGACTGCGTCACTGAGCTCGGCCCCATCTGTGAGACCAACTACATCTATACACGTTATCTAATGATTGAGAGACCATTTAAGAATATTTAAATGACACATTCAAAGTCATTGTTAGACATTCAAAACAAGTTATTATTATTATTATTTTTTTTTAAATAAACTGGTATTTCGTTTTTTTCTTTGTGGGATTCATTCTGTGGGGTCGTTTTTGCAAGGTTAATTTTGCAAGGTTCATATTTTTACTGATTTATTTTTAAGTAAAACTTCTATTTTCCATGCAATGTCTATTTCAATCACACTCAGGGTTGCCTTCAACTTTTTTACATTTTCTAATAATAATAATGAATAATTAATAATAATAATAAATAATAATAATAATTGATAATCTGTTATTTAAGTTTTTTTTACATTATTAATTGTTAATTGGGATTTCTTTTGTGAGATTAATTTTGTTGGATTCTTTTCCTTATTAATATTTGTACTAATTGACTTAGTACAAATAAATAAAACTTCTATTTTATATGCAATGTCTACTTCAATCACACTCAGAACTTTAAAGTTCCCTTCATTTTTTTATTTTCCATTTTCTAATAATAATAATATTAATAATTAATGATCAATTAATCAATAAATGCTTGATAATAGCAGTAATTATTAATCTGTTATATTAGTTTTTTTTTTAACATTATTCATTGTATTGTTTGGGATTCATTTTGTGGGGTTAATTTTTGTGAGGCAAATTTTGTGGGATTCTTTACTTTATTAATATTTTTACCAATTAACTTTAGTTAATTGGTAAAATTGCAATGCAATTAGTAAAACTTATGCAATGTGTATTTCAATCACACTCTGAGTTCCCTTCATCTATTTTACATTTTGTAATAATAATAATAATAATAATAATAATAATAATTAATAATCTGTTAGTTAAGTTGTTTTACAAAATTCATTGGGGTTTTTTTTGTGGGATTAATTTTGCCGAGTTAATTTTGTGAGATTCTTTTTCATATTATTGGAGTTCTTTCCATATTTCTACTAAGTAAAACGTTTTATAGTTGTATATTTGAAAATCATTCTATTTTAATCTATACTTCTATTTCATGTGTATTTAATTCACACTAGGAACTTTAGAACTTCCTTCATTTTTTTTTTTTTTTTTTTGCATTTTTCTGTTAGTGACATTCCCGCGTTTTCTCACATCTGTCGTAGGCAACTCTGAGAACATATGGATGCACATTGACGCGGCGTACGCGGGCAGCGCCTTTATATGTCCCGAGTTCCGGCCTCTTCTGAACGGCGTGGAGGTGAGGCTCCTCTTGTTCTTTTATTTATTCTTTTCCTAGCCATCCTAACCATTAATCGCGATAAATTTGGTCAGGGAAGTGCGATTAACTAACTAAAAATGTTGAATCGTTTGACAGCACTAGTATAAATGTAATAGCGCAAAGGATAATAAAAGAATAACTACCGTCGCTGCACAAGTGTGTGTATTTTTAGCGCGCATAGAGCGACGTAGGAAATCCTCGCGTGTAGGATAGAATTTTAGAATGCTGAAGATCTGCTCTGAAATGAAAGATGGGAGAATCCTTTCAGGTTGCCGAGTGTCTGGCTGATAAAGGTAGAGTCATTTCCTGAGGCGCAGGAAGACCTTTAGATAAGCCTCTCCTGAAATGTCAAGGCTTGTTTGAGTTCTCGCAATCGGGAAGGTGGATCGGACGAGGCTGGAGATGATGCGTTATTGACCCGCGCGACTGGACCGACGCTTCCAGGAAACGCTACGGCAACAATCGCTGCGGCTCGGCTTTATCGCAGCCACGGATATTACAATAGGAAAGAACAGACCACCGGCTTATGAGTTTTCTTCCAGCGTAAATTGCGAATTGTCTAGAGGCGTAACCGATTTTGAGATCAACAGATTGTAGTTTATTGGGTTTCATTGAAGGAATTGTTGCAATAACTTGAATGAATGAATTCTTTCTTTTTTTTTCATCTTGGTCTTCTTTTTTTTAGATTCTTGTCATTAGGCCAGTGTGATGTGTATATATATATATATATATATATATATATATATTTTTTTTTTTTTAAAGCATAAGATATTAACATTTGTGTTGCAAATACAGCATAAATAATTTACGACTCTTTTGATTAAATTCCACATTCATTTTTTTTTGGAATCGGAAAAAGAATCGACCTCAACGATCAAGTTTGCACATGACAACAAGGAATTAAATGTGGTCAAAACTCTCTTTATTCCCTCTTATTACAAGTACAATAAAAAAAATATAGTCTTTCCACAATTCAGAGCAAATTCGGCCATTAAGAATAAATAATGTATTTCCCCCAATAAGAAAAAATGCAGGTTTTTGGCTGTTCCCATGCCCACAGGGTTAAAATTACAACATGATTACAATTGGCTTTTATGCTCAGGACGGCCATCACTAATTATTCAGCAAATTTGGTACGCCTGTGACAAACTGATTTTGGCCCCTCCCATTTAAATTTTCTATTGGTTATACAGGGGGCGCTATAGGTGCGATTTGAAAATTTCCTTCACTTTTGGATTCACAACACCGGGGCCTACATTTCGTGCGAATAAGAGTAATTTAAAGATTTGTGTTTTTTAAAAGCGCAAACGCTAAATTACCGTAGTAATAGTAAATAGTATGACTACATTTTCATTTTCAAGGTGGCGCTGCTGAGTAATTGTTTTTTTTTGGTCAGTCAAAAAACGTTTATTTTTTCAAAGTTACACACTTTTCTGAGTTTTGGGTCAAATCAAATAATGTTATTTTACATGTTCAAGGGGGGCAATTTGGTCACCTTTTTGGCTAAAAACAAATAATAATAGTCACTCACCTTTGCCTAAATACACAAAATATTGACATTAACATTTAAATAATAAAACGCAGTGACATAAGTGCACTTGTATTGCACATACTCGATGTGGTTTTATATACAGTATTATACGTTTATATTATATTATTATAAATATGCTTTCATGTATTTAGTAATCAGTTTTTTCATTCATATATTTATTTTCTTGTTAGATCATTTTTGCCTGTGTAGTTTTTGTTTGTTATTTAATATTGCGTCAAGTTTGTAGTAATTCCTCTTTAAACTGTCCGAGTTGCATCAGACTCACATAATAACCATTCCAGTCGGTTTACTATGTTTTTACAACTCTTGTTTATGCTTTCTCGCCATCTGTGGAAAATAACGGTATTTGCTTGTCTGTTTTTGCAGTTTGCAGATTCGTTTAATTTCAATCCTCACAAATGGCTTCTGGTCAATTTCGATTGCTCAGCAATGTGGTAAGAGTTTCAACTCAACACAACTTCCTGTGTGTGAGTGAACAATAGTGTGCAGTGATCGTGAAAGAGAAGGTTATTTGAGGTCATGGTGAATCCCCATGTATCCTGTTATTCATGTATTTTTATTGAGTCCACATTTTAGGTCAAAATAAACGTTTGCCTTTTTTAAAATTTGGAGGCACAAGACAATAAAAACACCAACAGGTCAGTTTTTAACCAAAAATAAGGTAGTCAGACAAAATCTGTGGAATCTTCCCATCAATATTTCTGAGAAGAAAAAAAAGAAAGAAAGAAATCCCTGAAGTTACGAAGAAACAGCAAGACATAATATTGTAGGGTGTATTGTGAGTTTCCGTTGATCTTTCTATGGCATTGTTTTGGATTATGTCGACATTTTATATTTCCACAATTATGTTTTCTGTTTTGACGAGAGAGAAAATCAGTTGAAGTCTGAAAATCCCTGAGACTCCAATCGTGCTGGTCTGAATCTGACGATTCCTCCTGTTTGCGTTTTATATTATTACATATTACTACATATTATTATCTGACTTTCTGAGCTCAACAGTCGAGATTGTTCAGAATGAGAAAATATGAACGTGAATAGAAAGGTGCTACGTCCTCTCTCACGCTAAAGGAGCCAGAGTTCTAATTCAATACGAATAGTAATTGTCCCTTTGTCCATATTGCACAAATAGCATTATGAAATGTATTTAGGAGATTGTTAAATTGAGTGCATTATTTTACAGCTCCATACACACTGGAATGATGAATGAATGAATGAATAAATTCAGTCAATAAATGAATGAACGCACAAATTCATGAATGGGCGAACAAACGAATGAATGAATGAATTAATTAATTAATTAATTAATGAACGAATGAATGAGACTATTTATCCCACTAGGGGAAATGTCTGTGTTTTATAGCAGCAACATTGAACAGTACAACAAAAAAAAACAGTGTTGACAGGGTAAAAAAAGAAAACAAGGTAATAGTAAAAAAAAATGAAAAAAAGAGTCGTATGAAGTCGTATCTTTTTTTTTCTGTTGTTCCGCATTTGAAACTATCTGAAGTTTATCTAGTAGTTGAACAGGTCGATCTTTCCAGAACATTGTAGATAATTAAGTTTTTTCGAAGAAAAAAATGAGGTTTTATATACAATATTATATATACACGTAAAAAAAGGATATAAGAATTTTTCCCCCACTCACCCATGTCAATGAAGCAGTTTGCTAATACGAATAATATAAATAAAATGAAATAAAATAATATAAGATATTAAAAAATGACATTTTAAAATTATTTTCAGAAATGTAATCTTGCGCATCTTCTGCGTAACAATGGAAACCGCGGCCATTTGCTGCATTACCTCCACTTACGAATGACACAATACCGTCTCTTTTTACAATGTCACTCCACGTTAGACCAAAACACTTTACAGAAGTAACGCGCTCACAGATATCTTACTTCCGGAACCACGTCACTTTTGTGAAACAGAGACACCCGGTGGCGGAGAAAGACAGTGCAGGTGGAGATGTTTGACACAGAGAAATAAAGTGTGGAACGTTTGGACTCAAAGTTGAATATTTTTTGCGCAGGGTGAAGAAACGATCCGACATTATCGGAGCGTTTAAAATGGAGCCTCTTTATCTGAAGCACGACCATCAGGAGTCAGGTAAATCTTTTTACGGATTGTAATCTCATCCCGTTTGGGACTTTTAGCTTTTGCACACGTGTGGCACACCGTCACATCGTTCGTTTTACGGTAACAGTGGTAAATACACATTACTAATAGGGTTTGAGTCCTGATAGGTGGTGTAAGAGGATTCTCATTCCTGGAGCTTTTATCTGAGATACTCTTCTGATCTGGGATTATTCTTCTTAAGCCTGAGTCTTTTCAAGCGAACTTACTGACCACCATCACGGACCTCGTGTAGTTCTCCATGAGTCTTTGCACCTACACAAGGATTACAAACGACTAGCCGTCCTTTTTCGATTTAGTTAGAAATGTCGTTTTGAGTTTTTGTGCGTTAAAATTGTAAGTGCCTTACAAATGATCTGAACTTGAACTCGAACTGGCTTACATTTCTATTCTATCTGGTCACAGCCCATGAACTGCACACCGATGAACAATGAACATTTTTCTTTCTGACGAACTCTCTTCCCTCATTTTTGAACACTGCTAAATAATGGACATTTTTCTGCTTTAAAGACCATTTTTTTCCCCTCTAATTCTTTTTTTTTTCCCTAGCCACTGTCGCAAATCTAGCTTGCTCTTCTGCTCATAGCCCACAGTCTGAACAACAATAGACATATTTTTTCTGTTTTTCCCCAATTTTTTTTCCTTTTTGAGCACTTTAGTTTTTTTCCTTCTTGAACTTGAACTTGAAATACTACAAAAATAATTTTTCCTCGCAACATTAACCGATTTTTTACATTTTCTCCCAGCGGCTTTGAGACAGTTGTAACTGTAAAAAGCGCTTTACGAATACACTGGGGGGAAAAAAAATAGCATCTCTTTTTTCCTAGACGTCTTTATATTATTGAATTTCGACGCTCACGACAAAAATCCCTTTTTGAAGATAACACATTTTCGTAATATATGATTTTACTAATGCTTGATCGTAATTCACCATAAATTGTTCTAGTGCGTAGGGTTTTTTTTGTTTTATCAAAAAAAAAGTGTTATATTACATTTTGGATTCTCTTAATATATACTTTTTAGCAAAAATGAATAGCACCCCTAAGAAATCATCGCTTAAAAGGTATTTAAAAAGTCATTGTTTAAAAAGTCGTTTAAAAAGTATTTAAAAAATTTTGACGGAGCAAAAACTAAAAAAGATTTTAGGGCATCCTAAATAAAATGCTTATATCCCCTTATAAATACTTATTTATAAGAGCCTTGAAAATAAAAAGCATTTTTATTATTATAATTTTTTTTATAATTTATTTATTCAATTATTATAATTAGTTTTTTATAATTTCTTTTCTTATTATGAATATGTATTATATACTTTTCCACACACTTAGGCTCTTTAAAGGATTGAATCAAACATGACTATTCCTGCCTAAACGTATCGTTATATTGTTATAACACGGTGTTCTTGCTCATTATTGTGGTTGTCATTACCAAACCTCGTTTACCACTTAATAATTCTATTAAAATAAAGAAGAACATGGAGATCTACAGTGTGAGCAGCTGTTCAAATAACCGTGATGACACCTGAACAAACGAGCCACACACACACACACACACACACACACACACACACACACACACCGTGTAACCACCCACATCACTATTACTGTTTAAAAACAAAACAGATACATTAAAAAAAACAAAATAAATGTGTCTCATTTTAATAAAACTGATCAAATAAAACGAGAAAAAAAATAACATGTATTTCACATATGTGTTTATATCTCTTATACAAAATGTGTAACTGATTGTTCTGTTTTAGGGCTCGTCACAGATTACAGGGTAAGTGTGTGTGTGTGTGTGTGTGTGTGTGTGTGTGTGTGTGTGTGTGTGTGTGTGCGTGCTGCTCTATATTTATATTTATTGATATTTATATTTATTATTTATTATTATTATTATTATTATATATATATATAACATAGTTTGACAGACAGGCAGACAGAATTTGAACTGATATTTAACAATAACAATTACATTAAGCATCATTGGGTGTAATAACAGTTTGAATAGCGTAATCAGATTATTGTGTTAATTCAATTATAATCACATTAAAGAATCTTTGTCAGTAATTAGAAGCAGAGGTGTAAAGTACTTGAGTAAACAGGGATTTTTGTAACTATTGTGAATATCTTTGTACTTATTAGTATTTGTGGCTACTGTGTACTTGTACTGAGCATCAAAAACAGAAGCAGCTTTTACATTCACACAGTCCCAATAAATTCACACAAATAAGTACAAGTACAAGTACAAGTACAAGTACAAACACTATGCTCAGTGTTTCAATGTCTAAAGAACTTTTTTGTCCGTTTCTTTACGCGTCCATCACTTGTATTATACACATGTAGACATGTTGTATATTTACAAAATGTACAGAAATGCCTAAAGTGTACTCAAGTACTTTACAGCTCTGATGAGAAGTACACGCTGTTGTGTCATGCCTTCAGCACTGGCAGATTCCTCTGGGACGCAGGTTTCGCTCGCTGAAGATGTGGTTTGTGTTCCGTCTGTACGGACTGACTGGTCTGCAGGAGTATATACGCAAGGTAACGCCCTCCACTCGTCACATGACTGCACACGCCCCTTACTACTCACCAACCTGCTTACCTCTCTCTCACTCTCTCTCTCTCACTCTCTCTCTCTCACTCACTCACTCACTCACTGTCACTCACTCACTCTCTCACTCACTCACTCACTCACTCTCACTCACTCACTCACTCTCACTCACTCAACAACTCACTCACTCACTGTCACTCACTCACTCTCTCACTCACTCACTCACTCTCACTCACTCACTCACTCTCACTCACTCACTCACACTCACTCACTCTCACTCACTCTCACTCTCACTCACTCTCTCACTCACTCACTCACTCTCTCACTCACTCTCTCACTCACTCTCACTCACTCACACTCACTCACTCTCACTCACTCACTCTCACTCACTCACTCTCTCTCTCACTCACTCACTCACTCTCACTCACTCACTCACACTCACTCACTCTCTCACTCTCACTCACTCACTCACTCACTCTCACTCACTCTCACTCACTCACTCACACTCACTCACTCTCTCACTCTCACTCACTCACTCACTCACTCTCACTCACTCTCACTCACTCACTCACACTCACTCACTCTCTCACTCTCACTCACTCACTCACTCACTC